>ML778154.1:1173626-1242931 GCA_009831015.1 Picea engelmannii
GGAGTGGTCCTTCTAGTAGCCATAGCCATATTTTTACTTTCAACATTTCTTGCCACCCTAAATGCATTCTCCAATGATTTGGGTTCCCAAAGACGAACCTCATGTTGAATGTTATCCCTTAAAGTTCCTATGAATACATCAATAAAGTGCTCATTTGGAATATCTGTTACCTTTATATTCAATCTTTGGAAGTTCTCAATGTGCTCTGTAACTGAACCCTTTTGCTTGAGATTTATCAATTGGCTAAAGAAGGTATTCCTCCTTGTATCATCATAGTGTGCTATAATTTCTTCCGTGAAAATTGTCCAAGTGACGAGTGAATTGCAAGAACAAAGCCATTGATACCACACAAATTGATTGGGTTCTAAATATAAAGAACCAATTCATACCTTTTGTGTATGTGTCACATTATGTAGATCAAATAATTTCTCCATCTGAAGTATCCATGTGATTGGATCCTTTCTATCAAACTTCCTCATATCTATTTTAGGAAAGTGGTTGGTCTTCAACCCAAAGTTAGAGTTTCTCCATTCTTGATTCATCTTCCTTGTGTCCTCGTCATGAATTTCATGGGATACATTTTCACTTTTAGGTGTCCTTTCTATTAGGAAATTTTTCAATCCTTCCATGATCTCCCCTTTTAAACCATCCATCTTAGTATTTTTTGCCTCCAACTTAGCTTCTGTTGAATCCATCATCTCTTGTAGTTCGTCTTTTGTTATTGTCTTCTTTTGTAAATCATTTATGTCCATACGCATTTCTTCACCTTCATCAAGAGTCCAAGAAGGACTATCTGGAGGCTTATTTGGTGTAAAAGTTCCCTTTTGTGGTGGCATGTTGGCCAAGTATCACTTTAAACCTTGATTTTGAGGTGGTTCTGCTAGACAATATTTATTTTATCGCATCTCCAATATTTTGGCCCTTCTAGGTATGCAATTTTCTTTTTTGTAGTTCTCTAATATTTATTCTCTGCAATTCCATAGGTATGATCAAAATTTGATGTGCCAAGTAGAATTTATGGTAACTTCCCCACAATTTTTTTATTTTTGGCCTTTCAAGGAGATATCACTTGTGTAGCATTCCCCGCACAAAATAATTGGTATAAAATTATGAAACTTGTACCAGAAATACTACATATTGTCCACTATCCAATGCAACTAGTCTCACTCAAATTGGATACTCTAGGAATAATTTATGATTGTTTTACCCATAACACCTGCTTGAGACTAGTCAAATACCCTATCTTCCACAGGGTGTATCTACAAATGTAAGCTGACCCAGAAGCTGAAATGTTTATCACAGATAAATTAATAACTTTTGTGAATATTCTCTAGATTTTAGGGTTTAAAATGTTACAAAATTTTTTTTATAGAGAAAATTCCACGATGACTCAATTCAGGATGATTCCAGAACCCTATCTTACACAGGTTGTATCTCCTAAAGTATAAGACCACAGGAGATGAAATTTTAACCCAACATACCTTGATCCATCTACTAAATATCCTCCAAAGGGTTCCTTCTGAAACTTCACAAAAAAAAAGTTATAGCAAAAATTCCAAGGTGTCTCAGATGTAGCAGTGAAACCCCAAGACCTTGAGCTCTGAAACCATATGTTAAGAACCAAATATCAATATAGAATAGAAAAACCTCAGAATAAGTACTCAAATCCTTGAAAAAGAGATAATTTTAGGTAATAGTCCTCTTCAAGTGGGAAACCTCCTTATACCCCACATAAATGTCCAAATACAAGATGATTCCAATTGAAAATGTCTCATTGGTATATATAGGAAAATAGGAGGTACAATTACAACTAATGGACTCAAGATGACATAAATAAAATAACATTACTAATGAAATATGCCCAAATTAAGGGGTAATGAGCCACTATTTAGGTCTTAATAAATAGTGTTGGGTTTTCATGTCAATTCACAAGATCAATGATCCTTGGCCTTCCATATACTGGAAACGTTCCGACTCGACCCTTCAGTTCCATTTGAAGGATATAAATGGGCCAAATCCAAGCTATGAAAAGAGGAGAAAGAATTCAAATTTGATAAAAAAGTTACTCTGGAGAAATTATTCACTTCACGTTGAGTCTACATCCCTTTATCCTTTAAGTCTGAACACATTGTTCAGACCCCAAGCTCTTCCCTTACTGGTTGAGAACTTCATTGTCTCTCTTATATGAGCTTTCCTTTGGTGGAGGATTGAAGTGGTGGAGGCCCAGCTGGAAGGAACTTAATTTCTCAATTCCGAACCGTACCGACATGGAAGTTTGTAACTCATTCACTTCTACTGATTATATATTAATATAAATACTCCTTTCTCGTCCAATTAATATCTTGCAAATATTTGAATTATTATTCCATGGGTGTATTTGTTATGAATGTTGATGGGTTATGCTATTGAATGTGATAAAAACATATATTATCACCATATGCTTGCATTTCTTGGTTGTTGAGGACTAGTTGCAAGTATATTGCTTTGAGTCAAGTGCTCAACAATGGACTTCATCGAACGTCTAGATGAGGTAGTCCTCTTATCTTGTCTTGTTAGCATATTATTTTATATAGCATACTTGAGACTAGAGTTGATTTATGCAGTCATTTTTGTCTGTTGTGGTTTACCTCTATACATATAGATATTTTCTTCGTAGTAGTTCCCTCCTCTTTTTGAGGATGTCATCAAGTCCTCATGAAATCTGTCAGGCGCACTGGTCCCACATATGTATATAGAAGATACAAGAAAGGAAGTGCTCTATACACACATAAAAATGATGTATTTTAAAAATAGTTAAAAATTAAATAACATTAAAAACATGTTACCTATCTATCCTCTCTCCTCTTTGAGAGGCATGGGAATGTCCAAATCCCTGGAGAAGTTGATTATGGTGTAGGGGTAGTCCTCAATCACCGGATTCTGTCTTGCCCACCAGTCAAAAAACTTGTCGTTGAAGGCCTCTATGGTCATCCCTCCCCCTATCGTGGAAGCAATGTTGCCCATATACATATCAATGGGAAGGAGACCACATGCCCCCGCACCGTCTCTCTGGGGCTAAGGCTGGGTACTCTCGAAGAAGAAGAATGAGCATAAAATAGTGCCAAACTTGAAGTTTTTGTTGTTGTGTTTTTGACACTCTGTCAGCTGTCTGTTCATGCATGTGAGCATGGTCATACTCTAGTCAAAGACATGGGCCTCCTGGCACTGAATGGAATAGTGCATATGCGCCCAGGAAGCCTGGTGAAGGGCCACAGATCCAGTGATCCACCCAATCAATAGAAATATTACTCGCAAATTCAGACTTGTGATATTTTGAATAGGAACCTGAGAACCTACCTTCTTAGTTATGCCCTCACAATACATCTGGATGTAGTCCTCTATATTAAAAGGCCTAGGAAGGAATGTCCATAGATTGACTAGTTCCCCTCTCCTCAAGAGGCCACTCAGGAAGTAGATGTCTTCAATCGTTGGAGTCAATGATTGTCCCTCTATCATGAATTCCTCTAAATCCATATGCTAGTAATCAACCAGGGCATTCAATATCCTAGGTTGTTCCCTCATAAACAGACACTAGAATAACTTCCACATCAGACATTGTTTCAATGCAGAAATGGAAGTAGGGTCCTCTTTGACTAGTATGTCAATGTTCTGATTTTTCCTCTCCCTCCAGTGGACAAACATCCTATTCCATGGAAATTTAAAGGGATTTAGCTCTTGATTTTTAAATTTTTTCCAATCTTTTGATGGTGTATGTGGGCTATTTTTTCCTTAGTCGCGTATGTACGTGGGTAGAGATTTTTATGCCCGAAGACATACATTCTTTGTCCTTAGACATCCCACGTCCATGTAGGGTCATTCTTTTTAGGAGAGCGAGCCTCATAAAAAAAAATGCATAAAAGAAGATTTGAATTGCAGGAGGGATGCATTTGTACTTACTTGGTCCAAGCAAAAGTTTGTTTCGTCCACTGAAGCTCTCGGAATCAACTTCTTTAGCAAAGGTTTTTTTTCTCCTTTTGGTCAATTTTCAAAATGCAATGGTGGAAATGAGTTGTCAGCTTCTATTTATAGACCTTTTTGGCCCTTTTTTCCACCTTGTTGACCCCCTTTGTCATTTTTCCTACGAAATCATTTGGTTCTGATTCTGAGTTCCTTATTGGATGTTATGATACACTTTTTCTTTTGGTTTAGTAACCTTTTGGGGATGGGTCAATTTTTTGATATCCTTTGGTAAAAGTCATTTTTTTCCAACTTTTTGCATATAACTTAGGATTTCACCTCCACTTTATACATCTCGTTGTATTTTACACTTTTCTATAGGATTGATCCCACCGAAGTGTGACACAGAACCTTCATTTTTTCTCTAGAAGTGTCGTAATTAGGTGGTAGAGCCTACCTTTACATGGATGCCCTAGGTAGATCCTTGTTGAATTTTGGCATCCATGTTGTCTGTAATGAATTTAAGCTCGAGATTCCTTGTTATTCCTGTCACAATTACGAGATTGAGCCTCATTCATATGATGCACGAACATTCTTCGCCTCACCCTCGGGACTCACAAATGAACACACTTTGTTGTCTTTCAAGCTCACTTTAAAATCTGAAAGCAACATCTGATGAGACTCTATTTATTATTTTCGATATTTTCTAGATTAACTGAGAAAAGTAGCCCGATTGAGTCTTCTTTAATCCCTTTTAAGACTCTCTAAACATGAAAATATTGTCGAGCGATCTTGTTTCCCTTCACGCTCGCCAAACTCAAATTTGAAGGCACGTCTATCCAGTGGTAGTTTACGCCTTTTTCAGTCCAGACGGTCAATTTCACGAATAAAGGTATGCTCTAGGAACTTCGGTTCTCTACAAGAGTATTCTTAGGCATAAGTTTAACCCTTTTTGGGGCCTGAGGGACTAAATTTTCGAAAAAGGAACATTCTCCTTGGTTTTGGTTTATCACCTTTTTCAGGCCATGAAGATTACTTTCGAAAAATGAACCCCCACAGAATCCATAGTTAAGATTTTTTCAAACTCCCTAAAATTGAAAAGATCGATGAGTGACCTTGTTCCTTCACACTCATTAAATTAGTCTAGAAGAACATCTACTGGAATGGTTTTACCCCTTTTCCATCCTATATATTATAGCATAAAAAGGTACGCCTCAGGAGAGTTCTCCTCAGTGAATTTTATACTTTTTCGAGATAAGGAGACTAAACTCAGAAAATGGTCATGAGTCCATGGTTAAGCTCTTTTCAGACTCCTTAAAATTGAAAATATTGTTGAGTGATCTTGTATTTGTCACACTCATTAAAATGGTTTTTAACAGATGTCTTTTCAGTACAAGTTTAACCATTTTTTGAACCGACTAGACTATCTCCGAAAAAGGTACTCCCTGGAGTCTTCTTTTACATTTTTTTAGACTCTCTAAACATGAAAAAACTACCAAGCTTAGCTTCTCTAGGATCATTAAAATTACATTGAAGGGGGTTTCATTCTGTCTTTCTTAATCACATTTTCATCTCTACGTCTTTGTCCTAATGTCTACTCCATGTTGCTCTCAACTGAACCTTTGAAGCATGCTTTATACATAAGCCTTGTAACACTTTGCCTCTGCCACCTGACACCTTGACCCATGGAGGACTTTTCCACAAGTGTCCTTAATGGCCCTTGGGTATGGAATCAAGTGAAGATCAAGGAAGAAAAGGTCAAACACGAACTGTGTGTGAGACATAGTGACTGTTACTGGGTCGAAGTGAGCAAAAGAGCAGAAAAGATGGAGCGAAGTAAGAGAAAGAAAGTCGTTGGATGGAGAGTTTGAGGAAGATAGATCAGCAAGGAAGAAGGATTGTGGACAACTCAACAAGCGTAAAAATCCACCGTTGGATGCTTTGGAACACTGCGCCAGAAGGAAGGAAAGACAGGCTGGCGAAGCCCTAAAAATGTGGGTCAAGTTGACCTAGGGTTTTAGAAACCTAGGGTTTTGACACTTAGGTTTTGGCCCAAGGATGTCGATGAGATGTTGTAATATATAAATAAGAAACTAGATGAGGAAAGGGAGTTTGTTATAGTCTTTTTGTTGCTATTATTGATGTTATTACTATTCTGAGAGACTAATGTTGTGTGAGAGAGAAGTGATAAGTGTGAGAGCCTTCTGGTATTGTAAGATCTCCAACTGGGTGCGCTAGAAAGAGAGAGACATAGAGGAGAAGAGAGAATATCTGCTAGCTAAGAGCACAGACAAGAACTGTATGCTTCATCTTATATAATATAAAGCATAGTTTTGTGGACATATCCCTAGAGAGAGGGTGAACCACATATATCTTGTGTCGTGTGTGTGATTGATGCTTTGTTCTCTGTCATTTGATATACTGTTATTCCATTGTTGTGGTAGATCTTCTAGATAGTTGTGTGGAGCGGAGATAGACTGGTAAGTGATATATGAATGTTGTATTATTATTGTATTAGATCCACTTGATATCCCCCTGGTTGTAGACATCTCTATCCTGTAACCCCCCCATAGCTGCTTCGGGTGAGACTACATCTGCTTTGCAGGTGCTGCCGAAAGGACCAGTAGCTAGGGCTTGTTGGTGTTCTCTTGGAATGAACCCTGGGTCTTCCCCTATGACAACAAATGGTTCCGTTGGAGATGGATCTAAATATCCTGATCAACACTGGTTCCTTTGTGAGGTCGTATGGAATATTAAAAATGTCATCAATGAAGTTGTTAAAAGAGCCCAACTCAGCACTACACTAAGGGATCGCATGTTGAGCTAGTACAAGAAGCTTGTCTAAGGACTTGTGCAGCCTAAGCCACTGAATGAGATCAAGAATGTGCTGATTTCTGAGTTTAAGAAACCTAAATTGGAGTCACAATGTATTACAGAGCTGAAGGAGATTAACCAGAAGGTCATCAAGCCTATCTGGGAGTTCGATCAGAGATTTAAGACCTTAATAGGATGATTGAATTTCCAGATCCCAGATGAGCAGAACAAAGAATGGTTTATTGTTTCTCTCTTACCACATATCATAGTTCCTATGATGCAAAAAAATATTTATTTGCAGTCTAAGGTGCTGGATATTGCCATGAAGCTTGAATCAGCCCCTATGGGAGAATCCATCTCAGGTATGAGCCAAATCTTGATTTAGCTAACTGGTTTGTCTTTATAGGTCGAGGATATGAAGAAAGACAAGGGAAAGGACAAAAGAGAAGACATATGATGTACCATATGCAAATCAGAAGGCCATGACAAGGATCCCTGTCCCCTATTTCATGAATATCTGGCCTCTGGAGATTTGAGTCCTTTGAAGCAAGTCACCTTACCCTAGTGTGAAGTATGCAGAAATTGACATCACCCAGGTGAGTGATATTAAAAGAAGAAGTATGTTCAGACACCCAAAAATCTGTATTTCACATTCTGTAAGTCTATGGGACATGATGATAGGGATTGTAGAGATTATGACCTCATGCAAGAAAGGTCAAGGGACAAATACAAAATTCAAGCCGAAGTAAAGCAAGAAGGAAACACTACGCAATATAACTCTCGAGGAAGAGGAAACTTAAATCCTCATGGTGGATTCAGAGGATGAGGACGAGGATGATGTATGGGCTGAGGTCGAGGAATAATCAACTATTACAACTGCATGCAACCATGACACTTGGAAAGGGACTTTTAGAACCCTTGCACTACTTGTAGCTATTGCATCTCATTTGACCATGTTATAGAAGATTGTCCTATGTTGCTAGACAACCTTCAGAAGAGATGAGGACCTCAACAAAACCCGTAAGTTCAACTGATATATGTTGAACCTCGCGGAGAAGACCCTAAAGTTGTTGTTATCACTCGAGGAGGCATTGTTACAGGAGAAGACAAAGAGACCCAAGGAAAGACTACATAGGACTCAGGACTCAGGAAAGCTATAGAGAAGACTCAAACATTTGATGCAAAGAAACAAAAACAAATATTTTAGGAAGAAAGAAGAGAATTCATAGGAGATCAAGGATCTTCATCAAAGACACGACCAGAAGTAAAAGAATATCAAATGCCTCAGGCATTTGATCAGTCTGCTTTGCCAAAATAAGAAAAAGAGGTAAGCAACCTCATGAAGTTTATATGCACTTGTGATAAGTTGATTCAGGATAAAAGCATTGTACAAGAGATGCAATATTTAATTAGACAGTATGAGCTAGGAAAGATAGACCCCTTACTGAATAGGGAAGTACACTAAATCACAAAGAGAAGAAGGACAAATAAGGAATTACACTTGAATTCTCAAATAGGAGAATATGATATAGACTATGTGGTCCTTAGGTCGGAGGTCAATGTCATGACAAAGCCGACCTGGGCACTGATGGGAAAACCTAAGTTGATATATTCCCCTATCAGGCTTAGGATGGCTAACCAGCAAGCTGTAATCCCCTTTGGGATATTGGAACATGTCCCTGTGGACATCGATGGAGTAAGAATGTTTGCATATTTTGAGGTAATTGAAATTGTTGATGACAACTTCCCTTACCCTGCACTGTTAGGAATTGATTGGACCTTTAATAATTCCACTGTGGTTGATTTAAAGAAAAGACGCATGGCATTTGAAAGAGATGGCCTTAGGTTCATTGCACCTCTAGATCCATATGAAGGTAAAAAATACATAGAGCCCATCATAGAGGAAGACCACACATATGAACTGGAGAACATATACAAATTAACAGCCAGACAACAGGATTACATTAATCCTACCGTGGACGGGAACCTAAGTTAGCGAAGTGACAATTCTTGTTCATCAGATTCAGAAGAAGCACTGGAGAAATGGCAGAACCAGATGTATGAAGTATCCACAAGGGGATGTGCTAGATTAACTAGGGAAGTTCATTGGATAAACACAATAGTAAGTAACTTACCCACATTTCATGGTTTGACTCCTTTAGAAACTTTCCTATCAGACTTTGAAGCAAGTGTACCAACACAACAGAGATTGTTGGCAATGGATGAGGCCTTGAAGGCCACACTAGCAAGATGGTGGGGGACACACAAAAGCAATATTACAAACTGGGTACAATGCTGAACTTTGATGAAAACATGGTTCTCAGCACAAGTAGAAGGCTATGAAGTGAGGTACACAGGTCGAAGTTGTCCAAAGGACCATGTGCAGAGTTGTGAGGAATACTGGAGCAATATTCCTCAAGAGAAGTTGGTGCACAAATTCATTAACATGCTGGAAACCACCCCTATCAATTGGTACCTTCAAGCAGAGTTGTGCCTTATCACTACAGATTGGGAAGGTATGACTCAGAATTTTGTAACCACATTTTTATTTGAAAGTCAATATCCTTCGGTAGATAAATCATTACAGATTGTGAGACAGAACATATTTTAGGAGGAATCTAGCCTCCCTTTGGAACAAGAAGAGGATGAATGGACTACAACATTCCATAAACTACAAGGCTGTTACAACATCAATTCCGATGAAGACGATGATCCTAGGAAGGTGAACATCATAGAAATAGAAGGATAAAGAGATGTGGAAGGACCAGGAGTTGAGATACCATTCATTGGACAACCAATCAAGATTAAAAAATTCAATATTGGAATAGAGGATACACCGAGGCTTGCCAATGTGGGAGATTATTGGGACGTTGCTACCATTGACAAGATTACAAAGTTGTTTCACAAATATCAGGACTTGTTTCCAACCAAGTTTACTGATATGAAGGGCATCAAAGGGCCTATGGGAGAGATGAGGATCCATTTGAAACCAGATACAAAACTAGTCAAACAGTGACCCTACATATTGAACCTAAAATACAAGGAGAAAGTGAAGATTGAGCTCGACAGAATGTTGGAAGCAGGGATTATAGAACCTGTCGAAGAGTCAGAGTGGATTAGCCCTATGGTGGTGCAAGACAAGAAGACTGGAGAGATCATAATCTGTGTAGATATCGAGAAGTTGAATGATGTTGTTTTCATGACCCCTTCCTAACACCATTCACTGACGAAGTGATAGATAATGTGGGATGCCGGGAGGTATATTCATTTATAGATGGATTTTCAGGATACCATTAGATCCAAATTGCTAAGGAATATCACCACAAGACCACATTTTCAACCGAATGGGGGTCATATCAGTATACAGTGATTCCATTTGGACTGAAGAATGCCCTAGCCATGTTTTCCAAGGTGGTGGTCAAAGAATTCAAAGAGTTTCTGCATAAATTTATAGAAGCATACTTTGATGATTGGACTGTGTTTAGTTTGTTGAAAAACCATATTGAATGTATAAGGCTAATGTTGGGCAAATGCAAGTAGTGTCAAATTTCTTTGAATCTGAAGAAGTGCATCTTATTCTCACCATTTGGGGTACTATTAGGACATATTGTATGCAAGCAAGGATTGTTCATAGACCCCTCTAAAATTTCCATTATAGTTGATTTTCCACCTCCTACTTCAGTCAAACAACTACGCACTGTGTTGGGACATACTGGATATTACAGGAAGTCCATCAAAAGTTATGCACAGATTACAACACCCATGGATAATTTGTTGAAAAAAGACTGTAAATTTCACTGGACAAAAGAATGTCAGCAGAGCTTCAACACACTGAAACAAAAGATGGTTACTATGCCTATTCTAGTTTTACCAGATTGGACCAAGGAGTTTCATGTACATGTCGATGCATCGTCCATTACATTGGGAGTTGTGTTAGCACAACTGGGAACATGAGACATTGACCACCCATTAGCATTCGCTAGCTAGAAGTTGTCCACAACTGAGATTAATTACACCACTACTGAGAGGGAAGGATTAGCCATGGTGTATGCACTACAGAAATTTCCCCACTACTTATTGGGAGGTCATTTTAAAATGTTTACCAATCACTCTGCACCGAAATACCTTGTCAACAAGCCAGTGTTGGGGGGGATAATATGCATATGGATTCTACTATTCTAGGAATATGACTTCGAAATTGTGTTTAAACCAGGAAGAATGAACAAAGTTCCTGACCACTTGTCAAGATTAGAACATGGCAAAGATCCCACTAATTTGGAGGACACACTATCGGATGCACATATGCTAACCATTAGAAACATTGATGACCACTTCACAGACATAGTCCAATTCCTATCAACAGGAATGGCACCTAGTGAGTATACCATCACCCAGAAGAAACAACTAGTAGTGGGCACTGCAAATTTTTCACTTATAGTTAGATAGCTATACAAGATGGGACCTGATGAGATATTGAGAAGGTATGTTATAGAGGTAGAGCAACCATTGATCCTCAAAAAATCTCATGAAGGAATCACAGGAGGAAATTACGCAGGGAAAGCAATTGCGTAGAAGGTTCTGAGAGTTGGCCTTTGGTGGCCTACCTTACATAGAGATGCTAAAGATTATTCCAAAGCCTGTGATGTATGCCAAAGAGTTGGGAAACCATCTAGACGAGATGAAATGTTGTTACCACCACAACTAACCCTACAAGCTTTTGAGAAATGGGCCATTGACTTCCTGGGACCCATAAACCCACCAGGGAAGCGCACAGGAGCAAGATACATCATCACTACGACAAAATACTTGACTAGATGGGCTGAAGCAAGAGAAGTTAAAGATTATAATGCAAATACAGTTGTGTGCTTCATATTTGATGACATCATAACCAGGTTTGGATTCCCGAAGATCCTTATGAGTGATCAAGGCACACATTTCATTAATAAGACAGTTGAATCCTTGACCGAGGAATTTTCAGTACATCATCAGAAGAGCACACCTTACCATATATAAGAAAATGTGACAGTTGAAGCATTCAACAAGATCTTGGAGACAATGTTGATGAAGATTTGCAATGTGAACAAGGATGACTGGGATTTAAGAGTACTAGCAGTATTGTGGGCCTATAGAACCACTTGCAAGAAATTAACAATGCAGACCCCTTTCAAGTTGGTTTATGGTCTTGAAGCCATTGTCCCAATGGAATATTTGGTACCAAGCTTAAGGATTGTTCCTTTTATAGGTATGGATGACACTGGCGCTCTTCAAGAGAGGCTTGCACAGTTGGTCGAACTAGAAGAAGACATATTTATTGCAGGATTCCATCAGCAGGTTCAGAAGGAAAGAGAAAAGGCCTATCATGACAGGCACATCAAGAAGAACGCACTCAAGAAATGTGATTTGGTATTGGTGTATGAAAGTAAGTTTATAAAACATCCAGGAAAGTTCAGAACGCATTGTCTTGGGCCATATGAAGTCGCCTACGTCACAGAAGGAGGAGCTGCATAGATGAAGACATTGAAGAGAGAATGGAAGGAAGGCTTGGTGAATGGGAGTCGGTTGAAGTTGTACTATGACAACCAGCTACCCCGCATCTCTCAGTAAAAGCATGCAGAAAAGGGTCTAGGTACCAGGTGCAGTTGAAACTGGGTACCAGACACAGAAAAGACAGTCTGCAAAAGGAGGGAGCAGAGGCATAAAGAAGAAAACAAAGGCTACACTGCACAATCTAGAGTTGAAGTAAAATAGAAGGATCAATCTAAAGAACCTCAGGATGAGTCACAGGTGAGTGTTGGGGGCCTGTTGACCCTTGGGTATGGAATCAAGTGAAGATCAAGGAAGAAATGGTCAAACATGAACTGCGCGGGAGACAGAGTGACTGTTACTGGGTCGAAGTAAGCAAAAGAGAATAAAAGATGGAGCAAAGTAAGAGAAATCAAGCCATTGGATGGAGAGTTCAAGGAAGACAAATCAGCAAGGAAGAAGGATCATGGACAAATCAACAAGTGGAAAAATCCATCGTTGGATGATTTGGAGCACCATTCGAGAAGGAAGGAAAGACAGGATGGTGAAGCCCTCAAAACACGGGTCAAGTTGATCTAGGGTTTTAGACACCTAAGGTTTTGGTATCTATGGTTTTGACACTTAGGTTTCATCCTAAGGTTGTCAGTGAGCAATTGTAATATATAAATAAGAACTTAGATGATGAAAGGGGGTTCATTCTAGTCTTGTTGTTGCTATTGTTGCTATTATTACTATTGTGAGAGACTATTGTTTTGTGAGAGAGAAGTGTTAAGTGTGAGAACCTTCTGGTATTGTAAGATCTCCAGCTGGGTGTGGAGATCAATCCTGCAGTTGGGTGCACAGGAAAGGGAGAGACAAAGAGGAGAAGAGAGAATATTTGATAGATAAGAGCGTAGAAAAGAACTGTATGCTTCATATCATATATTATAAAGCATAGTTCTGTGGATGTATCCCTAGAGATAGGGTGAACCACATATATCTTGTGTCATGTGTGTGAATGATTCTTTATTCTCTTTCATTTGATATATTGTTCTTGCATTGTTGTGGTAGATCTTCTAGATAGTTGTGGAGCGGAGCTAGACTAGTAAGTGATATATGAATGTTGTATTATTCTTGTGTTAGATCCACTTGATATTCCCCTGGTTGTAGACATCTCTATCCTGCAACCCCCCCATAGTTGCTTCAGGTGAGAGTGCATCTGCTTCACAGGTGCTACCGAAAGGGCCAGTAGCTAGGGCTTGTTGGTGCACTCTTGGAGTGAACCCTGGGTCTGCCCATGTGCCAACAGTCATTTTCCTTCACATGTCTCTTTGATATGAGAATTAGTGTGTTCCTTGCACTTGGAACTAGTATGATTTCTTGTGACACTTGTTCCTCCTTTGTAATGTAGCATTCTTTTATTCTTTTTCAAGCTATTTAAAAAATTGAAAAAGACAAAAAAATAAAATATTCCTTAAAGAGGGGATGAGAAATATGTATTCTTTTTTAGCAACACAAAGAGTCTCCCTTGGAAAAATCACATCCTTTTGTTTGTTCATCAATCATTGGGATCTAGTATGACCTTAGGATGTTGTTCTCGCTACATAGAGTTGTGTCCTCCTCCATTTGGTTACTCTTCCAAACACATGGAGAGTTTGTGTTGCCTCTTGCATCGTGAACTTATTTCAATGTTATGCTACCTGAGTCTGATCATCTTTCGTGCTTTTGTCCAAGGGAATTTTCACCCAACCTGAGTCAAACTTTCTGTAGTTTGTCTCTTGACCTCATGAGTCGGCCATCTCAAGAGTCGAGTCAAGTCTTGTTTCAAAATTGACGAAGTTCTCTGCCTGATCATCGAAATCCTCATGTATTTTCCCGATGAGATATGCACTCCCATTATACTCCTACCTGAGTTTTAAAGATCTTGAAGTTGTTGATCAAGCTATGAAGACCTCATCTTGAGCCATCGAGCATCACTAGATTCTTGAAGATGGATACTATATTTGTATATCTTTGATTTGAGATGTAGATCCGTTGTGTATTAATCGCGGCTACATTTTGTATAGTTATATGAGATGGATATCTAGTGTATTTGATTAACATCCATGATTTATTTCATCCCAAGCATGGGTATGCCTGCCTCGGAGAGACAATTGTTATTTTGCAGATGGGACCTCCCAAACTCTGGTCCCAGGCTCACTCAATTTTGTACAATGGTGAAGATATCGTAATGTATTTTGGCCATTAGTTGATATTCTAACCTCACATATTAGGGGGAATTTGTTATAACCCTAAATTTCTATATGCATGCGTACATGGCCTTGGCCCTCTTACTTACATTTTTCTCCAAAGCACTGTTGAGTATCTCTTCTTAAAAAACCAATTATTAGAATATGTATGCACCCTGGACCATTACATCCCACGTACATACACTTTCTTCACCACTACATCTTGTGTACATATGCATGTTGCACCATTATAGACCGCGTATACTTGTAAAAGTTGCAAGGAATGCATTGAAATTTACAGTCTATTGGTAGTTTCCCAAATAATCCACCTGCTATAGCCCGTCTCCAAACTGAATAACCATCATTTTGTCATATAAAAGGAGGTTTTGGGGTCTCATTTTACATCTAAGGATAATAACAGTGAAACTCTACCCGATTTCACTTCCCCTCCTTGCCCAAGATATTGCTTCCTTTTGTGAGAAATTGCCTCAACATTCCCTCATTAGCCCCTTCATCCTCCATTTAACCCATTCACTTCCATATAAGAGATCAGAAGGTTGAGAGAAGAATTTCATACAAGGTGCACTTGGAGCTTGGTGAAGAGGAGCCCAGACCAGGTTCGCGGAATGGTGGCCGACTTAGATTGTAAAGGTATAATATTTGTGTTATTAATAAAAGAATTACATTTTCTTTTCCCAAATGATGGTGTCTTGAATACTTTTAATGATTTAATAAATGCGGAGACAAGAAGTCAATATTATTTCTTACCTGTCGAACTCTCTAGTGGCACACACTTCTTACTTATGCTCTCTAGGCAGACCATCCAACCACCAAAGAAAGTACATGCTTTTCTCCCTTCCCGCTCATATATGGCCAAGAGGCTATTCTTCCTACTGAGCTAGAGATTTCCTTTGTACGGTTGATGTTACAGGCTAAAGAATTAAATTCTTTTAATGTTCCCTAATGGATAAATGCATTGTTAGCCCTAGAATAACAAAGAAATGTTTTCTGGAGAACCTAAAAAGAAGGCAACAAATGGTGAAAAAGTATTTTAACAAGCGAACAAAGGTTGTTGAATTCAAGATTGATGAAAAAGTCCTACTATGGGACTCAGCCCATGCTGAAAGAGGGAGACATTCTAAATTCCAAAAACTATGGTAGGTCCTTTCAAAATTGATTTTATCCTTGGCATAAACTTATACCTTCTAAAGGATTTGGAGGAGTGATTGTTTTCTTACAGTACTAATGGTTCCCACTTGAAACATTATGTGAAACCAAATTTATTATTAACACTTTGTATAAACGTGACTGTTGTATATAGTCCTTTGTCTTACTGTTTTATTTTTTTACTTAGGTTTGTTGAGTTTTAAATTATGTTGTTTATTTCACGTAATCTTCGTAAATAAAGTATGGATCAGTTTTTCCATAACAATGTCATTATGTAAGTATTGTTGATCGATGGAAATAAAATACTCACAGTTTTCACAATGTCCTCCTTTTGAGACACCATTGGGATAGATTTTTTCTTTCAATACTATTGTAGTGTATTTGGTTTTCTTTTCTTCCTTTTTTCTACTATCCCTTTCTTCCCTCCATCCCGAGATTCAAGAGCATATCAGAATCATTCTCCTAAAAATTCTAAAAAACATGATCAATTATGAATCTTATTCGATTTTTATTCATACAGGACCAACTCCCCTCATACATCTCACTTTCCATAAGTTATTCCCTGAAGTCCTGTCTCATTATTTCCCTTAAACCATCATTTCCCCCCCTTGTTGCATAACTATCCTTTTCAGCAGTTTTTTATCACTTGATTCTATTGGTCTATGAAACCAAACATTATGATTTCTAAAACTATTGAGAACAGATTTCCCTGTGGGGTTTTTAGTTTGTTGACTCCCAAATCCTAAGTTTCTCTAGAGAAATTAAATCACACTTGCAGGAAATTGAAATAACACTTGCGGAAAATTTAAGATCACACTTGTGGAAATTGAAATCACTCTTGCAGAAATTGAAATCACACTTGCAGGAATTAAAATCACTCTTGCGGAAATAGAGATCACTCTTGTGGAAATTGAAATCACACTTGCAAGAATTGAAATCACTCCTGTGGAAATTGAAATCACACTTGCAGGAATTGAAACTTATGGTATATGGTCTGGTTATGCTCTTCTATTTCATCTATCTGTGTGGAAGTTTATTAATAATTTCATTTCATTTACACTTCACTGGTTACTTTAGCATTCTCCTATCTAGGATATATTAGAGTAGATTAGAAATAGATTAGTTTTTTTTCAATACATATTCTTCGTCTACATCTTTTCTTTGCATATTCACTCATCATCCATCCTCATTAGTAAACTAGACCATAACTAGCCAAAACCCCCAAAAATTATACCAATGGTAGCTAGGCCAAATTCTGAATGGGACTCCTAATTCAAATGGTGCATATTCTAGGTTGCACCATGTACCGGGGAGTACCCCTTGTTGTTGTTAGGAAAATTTAGACCTGTCAACACGATCCAATCACCTGTTGACCTTGGTGTACATGTGTGTTGGGAACTTATATATGGAGGATTGTAGGGGGGCTAGGATTGGCCCCTCCTACTTAGTAAAGTCTTCAGCTCCATGCACTAGCCCAGAGCCGACAAGGTTTGGGGAAGCACCTCGAAAAAACAAATTGGTCGGTTTTTGTTATTTTAACATTTTTCACTATTTTTAGGGGTTTTCTAAATTAATCCAATATTAATGGATTAGTGTTTTGGTAGCTACAAAATACCTAAAATATTGTATATATTGTATTGTGAATGGTGAAATTAATACAATGAAGAGTTGAGAGGTGTGGCCCCAAGGAAGGATGATTTTCTCCTGGTTAAGGGTTTTCAATGTAAATCAGAGTATACTATGTGTATGAGCCATTTATTAATTTCGTTTTTACTTAAGAATAGGTATGCATTTCTTTACTTTAAAGGCTTAAAACTTACACCAATCACATTTTTATCTTTTGGTCTTGGAACAAGTTCCCATGTCTCATTCTTCTCAATTTGATTCAGCTCTTCTTCCATGGCATCAATCCAATGCTTGTCTTTGCTAGCTTCTATAAAGCTCTTAGTATCTATTTTAGATATCAAAGAGAAGTTTTCATGGTATGGTGCACTTCCTAGTATTCTTTTATTCTGAACTCCCGTATCTTTATCACCAAGAATTAAGTTTTTTGAATAATTATTTCAGATAAATCCGGATGGTGTCTTTGTATCTTGATGTTCTAATTCTTCTTCTTCGTTTCAATATCCTGCTAATTATTCTTCTTATTTTCATCTTGGCTTCTCTATTTGGACATGTTCTTTCACCTTTTGATTCCCTACTTCATCCATTTTCACAATGGAACTCTCTATGATTTTTCCTAATGCATTATTGTAACATCAATAAGCCTTGTTTCTTGATGAATAACCCAAAAATATACCTTCATCAGCTCTGAATTCAAATTTTCCCAAGTCCTTGTCATCTCTCTTTATGTACCACTTGCTTCCAAAAGCTTTGAAGTATTTTATTTTACTTGGTATAACCTTCCATAATTCATAAGGTGTTTTGTTTTTGTTGACTCGGATTTTCCCTCTATTCAAAATGTATACTGCAATGTTGATTTCTTCTCTCCAAAACCTACATGATGTATTATATTCATTCCACATTGTTCTAGCCATCTTGTACAGTTTGATTCTTCCTTTCCACCATTACATTCTCATGTTGATTTATTGTAGTTGAAAATTGTCTCTTATTCAATGAAGCTCACAAAATTATTCAAATTCATTTGATATAAAATCACCTTCTCTATCTGATCTCAAGCACTTTGCTTTCAAATCAGTTTTGTTTTCAACCAAGGCTTTTAATTCTTTGAACTTCTCAAATGCTTCATATTTTTCTTTTAGAATTGTAACCCATGTCATTCTAGAGTAATCATCAATTAGCAACATGAAGTAATTTTTACCTTGTAGAATTTTTGTTCTTGTAGGCCAACGAATATTTGTATGAATGAGTTCCAATGTCTTCATTGTTGAGTAATTCTTTGATTTGAAGATTTCTCTTATATGTTTCCCATGATGACATTTCTTGCAAAGAGTGCTTGAAGGTTTAATAATCTTTGGCATATCTCTCACTTCTAGTTTGGTGTTTATTTTTACTATATTATCAAACTTTATATGGCTCATTCTTCTATTCCATAACTATCTCTCATATTTTTTTCCCATATAGCATTTTTCTCCCTTGATCTCATTGCAGATATATACATTATTTGACGTTCTATATGCATTTTCCACTAATAATCCTGATCTTTTATTCCTTATCTCACATTCTTGAGAATAAAATGTCAGAGTGTGTCCTTGATCACACATTTGACTAACACTAATATTATTGTGTTCCAAAACTTCAACATATAAGACATTCTCTGTTTTAGTATTTACATTATCAAGGCTAAGAGTACCTTTTCCCACTATCCTTGTGATGGAATTATCTCCAAATGTTGCACTTCCTTCTTTTACTTCCTTCAAAGTGTGAAACTTATTCTTGTCCCTTTTCATGTGGCATGAGAATCCAATATCAACGTGTCATTTGTTTCCTTTGTTTTGAGCATGAAGGGAATTTTGCACAAGCATAGATTCCTCCTTCTTATTAAGTTTCAAATATATGCAAATACAATCACCACACAAGATATATGGAACAATATAGAAGAAACCCTCACTTTATTATTATGAAACCATTAGGGTAGGGAACACCATAAAATAGATCCTATTGAGGAAGGTATCCACTCATGTTCACTTTCCTCTTCAAGGGGGAAACCTCCTAATGAGTTACATGCTCCAAATAAAATACTTCTTAAATTTCTCATTACATTGCTTGAACACCTTTATATAGTCATACCAACCACCTAAGAATATTCTAGAGGAACATTATAGAATAAGAACCTTCTAGTAAGTCCTCTTACATCTATTTCATTTACTCTACACTTATTTATTAAAAGTGGCCTTTATACATAACAATACTTATCTACCATTATTCCCCTTGGGTACCTCACTAGGTACCCTTGTTAAGTTCCAAATATTTTCAAATACAATTACCACACAAGGTATATGGAACAATATAGAAGAAACCCACACTTTCTTATTATGAAACACTTAGGGTAGGAAAATACCATAAAATAGGTCTTATTGAGGAAGGGGTCCACTCCTGTTCACTTGCCTCTTTGAGGGGGAAACATCCTAATGATCTACTGCTCCAAATACAATACTCTTTGAATTTCTCATTACATTGTTTGAACCCCTTTATATAGTGTGCTAAAAACCACCGAATAATGTTCTAGATGTTATGGGTAAATCGGTATATGCAGACATGAACTAATCCCCCTAGATCCACCTGGATCTAGAACAAAATGAAACAGAACAAGGCGCTTTCCATAGGTTACAATCATTGAATCAAACTACCAAAGAAGGGATGGATAACATACCTTATGAATCACTTCCTTATGTCTTTGTTGATCCTGTTGTACTTCGATGCTCTTGTGATACTGATCCTGCAGTGAGACACAAACCAACCAAAGTGAAAGAGGTAAAAGTATATTCAATGACAACCTATGCATATGATCAAGGAATTATGCAATTAAATATCAATCATGTTATGGGAAAGAGACATGTCATCGTATTGTATTAATGAAAGGTAGAAGATGCAACCAAATTGGATTGATGTCGCAAGTCCCCTTTCAGTGGCCCTTTGTTCTGACACATACATACATTTGCTCCCGCATTTGCATGAATATTTCTCCCAAAATCTTCATGGATGAATAGATACCTCAAGCGTCACTTAAAATAGGATTCTTCACACAGTCTTTAGCCTTATTCTTTCATCAATTCTCTATTCTTGTACCTCTAAAATTTCCCATGAGAAGCCTATCATTATATAGGAGAAGCTGAAGTGGTTAAAGAGATGAGGATGATCCCATCAAATCAGAGAAGTCAATAGGATCGTAACCATACGGACGCCACCTCATATTTCCAGAAGATTCCACTTCTAGAAGCTCCTATAACTTCTTTCCTCTTTTAGTTTAAAAGAATCGCCATGACCTGCCTATAGTGCATCTTGTGGAAATCCCAGAGGCTGGCTATAGTGTAGCCTGTGGAAATCAGGGATTTTTGTACTATGTGAAGGGAGCAGCCTGCGACAGCCTTCCAAAAATACATCTTGTAAGGTTAGAAAGAGGTTATTTTTCTCAGGAAAAAGATCATGTTGGGAACCTGAACACATGTTTATGTAATCATCATCAAGGTGACCAAAATAATGTGTAATAGAATTCCCCCCAAAGTATGAGGCTAGAACTCGAGACAACCGAAATACTTTGTAAAATAAGCATGTATGTGTCAAGAACTAGGGGCGCACCAATCAGGAACCTGAAAACAATCAAGAATCTATACAATATTACACCATGTCTTAAGTAGGCATTCCTATGTTCAAACCATAAATGATTGAAATCATAAATGTAGGTCATGGCCACCAATTATACAATGTGGATCCATGTCACCAAGATTTTGCATAGCCACTAGGAATACACCATGGATCCATGCATCGAAAAATCAAATATGAACATATCCACGAGACATACAAAGTGGATCTATGTGTCAAAACAAATCACAAATACTCCATCGCAACCTGGACCAAAAATGATGAAGTCCAAGGTCTTCAATCCATCATCCATTAGTACGATTCTAGTCACGTGATTGCAGATGTCGAAGTCGAACATGAATAGAAACCACTTGATTACCAATCATTAATGAAAATTTTTAACAAGTGAGAGGGAAATCACCATTGATGTCAATGACTCCCAAGGTAATCCACTACAATCTAGAAAGTGTGAATAAATGAGTTGAAGTCGAACACTTGACAGAATCTCTCGATCAAGGATCAATGATGTGAATCCACTGTCGAAAGTGAAGAGACCTACCATTGAGGCATGCAGGCTCTAAGGTACTAAATGATTTCTAAGTCTTTTTCCTGGATAATGGGCTAAAGTCGACAGGAAAAGACTCATCACAAGAGGGCCTTGATGTATCCCCCATCAATGACACGAAATAAGTAACAGATTTAGGGTAGAGAAAAGTACGAACGTGATTTGAAACTAACACAAGGAAGGCCGACATGGTAGGAATTGACAATTGCAAATGGACGACTCAATAGAAGGCTTGGTTGAACCTCTCTTGAACACATGAATGACACAACACTTGTCTTGGCAGCTTTGACTCAAAGATGACCCAAGATATGAACTTGCAAAAAGTTTGACGAGAGACAAATGGATTTACCAACTTGGATTCAAATGATGAAGGGGGTTCCATGTTCAAGAGAAATGCTTACTGCCATTAATAGAAATATAGAGACACATTCCTTTCCCAAATTGTCCCCCACCATTTCTGGCGAGTACCTCTTTATTTTTACGCAAGCTTGAGGAGGATAACATATGCTTTTCAATTTAAGCTCATCCTTTGTATGAGTCCCTCAAAGTATGTTTAATGAACCCTAAGAAGGATTGGTTCAGTCCCATGAGGGTCTTTCAATTTTTGTTTAATGAGTCCAAAGATAGAAAACTCGGGGGGTTTTCATGTTTTGAGAGTCTGAAAAACATTTAAAGACAACTCTCCCAGTTACTTTTTCATAAAATAGTTTGATAGGACTGAAAAAGTGATAAACTATCGCCCATCAAACATTTTCTTCAAATAATTTTACGAGCGTGAAAAGAACAAGGTCGCTCGACAATCTTTTTGTTTTTAGGGAGCATGAAAAGAGCTTAAAGAATTCTCCATAAGTTTCATTATTTTCGTGTTACCACAACGAGTAAGAAAAGATGAAAAAAGTATACTTGGTTACATTCTCATCGATTTTCGAGCCCAAGAACGAACAAAGACTATGCTCAAGGTTTTTCTGAAAAAACCCTAAAAAGTAATTGTACATGCGACCAAAATAGAACAAATAAAAAAAAATGTCCATACTTTGTTGTCCAAGGTCCTAAACTTTTCCCTAGAAGAAACAAAACACTTACAATACCTTTAGAGTTAGTGGGTTTTTGACTAAAATGTATTTATAGAAAACAAAATATTACGAAATATGATAAAAAGCAATAAATAGAAGCAAAAAGTCTTTTTCACCATTTTATTTGCACTTAGTCCAAAACTTACCAAAAACCCTTGTTTTTTTCCTCAACTTCGACGATGGATTGTGGAGGCCACAGGGGATCATTCAATGAACAGATCACATAAAAAAGGTAAGCATCTCATCCTCTATTGTTTCAACGGATTAATTTTTGTTTTTAATGGGAAAAAATCCTAATTTTTTTTATGATTTGGGGCTTCTAGTCGTGCACTGGGGCCGCCGCGAGTGGCCTATAACGAGCCCTATGGAAATCAATGATTTTCATAGATGCATTAAGGTTCACCCACGAAAATTTCTCACTAAAATTGAAGCTCAGTCGTGGCGGCCGGAAAACCAAAAAATAAAGTGAACATTGACTTAACAAAAATCCCAAAAAAATGTTGAAAAAGTGTGCTAAAGATCTTCTATGGTTCCCATGCATGTGTTTGCTTGCAAAGATGTTGGAATGGAGAGAGCGTGAGCACAAAGAAAATGATTTTATGGCTTTAAATGATCTGGGGACTGTGAATGCTCTCCGACAATATGGTCTATTAAAATTCTTCCAAGTTCAAGGCATGAGAGCCCAACGAAGATTACTAGAATACTTGGTTCATATGTGGGATTCAGAACAACAAGAGTTCCATGTGGGTGTTCATGTACTCTCTTTGGATATTGAGGATATTTATTTCCTGACAAGGTTTTCATGTCATGGGGCATGCATGACTCTGACAAGTGGTCGAGGTGGTGGCTTGCCCATGAGTGAGTACATTCGTTGACATTGTGAACCTGATGCCAAAAGAAGTAAAGGAAAAGTAGCAATCCAAGGTGTGAGAGATTTGACCCTCAGAACCATCATTGTCACTATTGCATGGATGGCAGGGAGTGCTTCACCACACATGGCACTCCAAAGTTACTTTCAATATGCTATTGAATGCTTGGAACCTCGAGTATTCAATTGGTGTGATGGTGTATTACGCAGCATGAAAATCCAACTCATGAAAAGAAAGAATGGGGACCTAAAACAGTTTGGTTATGGGTCTATTTTAGTATCTTTCTTCCTAGAAAGAGTTCCACACCTATTCCTATAGGTGGAATGGGGAATACCATCTCCGAGAGACCCAGGAACGAAAAGATGGTGTGACCTGATGACACAGCATGTGGCGGGCCGGATTGTGAAGTATGATGATGCATTCTTTAATTGGTTGGGACCGCAAATCCCTATGATTGATGATTACGCTTATGATGGTATAGAATTTTGGGGTGATCTAGATTTGGTTCTCCCTGAGGGATCTCAGTGGGGAGATCTAGGTAAGAAGGACATTTGTTTTTTTTTTTGTTTTTTTTTACAATTTGTTTTTATGAGTTTTCAAAATATTTAATGTTTTTTGTGTTTCTGATCAAAATACTAATAAAAAAATTTCAATCATGAATATGTAGGGCCACATAGACCCTTAGTCTCTTCTCCTATTCAGAGGCGAGGAGATGCACACGTAGTAGCTGGATGGGATGCTCAGGATTATGATGCGATAGAGAAAAACCTGGAAGGCTTGGCGACAGATATCCCTGATATGTCCATCGAGGAGATCATGAGGTGTTATCAACACCATACTATAGGCGTATCTGGCTCACTTAGTTGGTTACTACGTAGGGTAGTGAGAGTAGTAGTATTCTATCGCGAGAGGCATCTATGATGCCATTTTGTAGGGGCCATGGGTTCTATATTTTGATATTTTGATCTTTTGGATGAAAACTCTTTTTGTAAAAATTATATCGTTATATATATATATATACACGAGGCTTTTACCAGTTTACTATGCTTCTGTACAATGTTTGAAATGTGATTGCAATTACAAATGTCTCAAATGTCTATCTAATACATAATTAGATAGAGCATCAATTAATGTATTTAGACATCTAGGAATGTGTTGATATTCAATATAATCAAAATGACATTCCAAGAGGCAGATTCATAAATATACTCGTAATAGAGTAGGGCTTCAGATAGTATAGACATTGTTTAACTATACTACCACTAGTTGCGAGTAAAGTTGTATGATGAAGTGATGAATCCCAAGAAAAATGACACTAGTCAATAATTCAATGACCACTCTATACTCTGTGATATTATTGGTCGCTCGACCGAGACAAACACCTTATAGACAAATAAGTTCATTTGAGGGTGCATAGATTGCCCAAGCAACAAAAGCTAAATTCTCGGTACTACGGATAGGACCATCAGCGGAGCCAATATAAGGTAGCGAAAACACCGACATTTGGAGACCAAACACAATGTAGGGTAAGTGGCCAAGGGTAAAATTCAAATAGCAGAAACACAGTAAAGTAACACACAAGAGTATGATACAGTAAAAATAAAAGTGCTTATGCAGAGATAGGCTAAGCATAATACTTCTTCAAGTAAAGCCCATTTCTGGGTTCACTCAAAGGAATGCCATAATAATCTACTAACTCATATGCCCCCTTCTCCAACACTCTTTTAAAAATATAAGGGCCTCACCACATAGCCTCAAATTTTTCGGCTCCTAGCAAATCATCATCTTGTTCATAAAGGAGAACTAGTTCACCTTCAGAGAACACATGTGGCTTGACATGTTTGTCGTATTAGGATTTTACGTGTTTCTTTTAGGTTTCAATAACTAGGGTGGCATCGCAACAGGTTTCATCTAATTGCATAAGATAAAATAAACGTTCCTCCTCAACAGAGGTGTTTGGGAGAATTTTGACGACTAGTTTTAGTGATGGAATTTCACATTCAATCGGTAGAACAAATTCTATACCATAAACTAATTGGAAATGTGTAAACCCTGTGGCTGACTTCACGGATGTCCGATAGGCCCACAATGTTGAGAACAAAATTGTGTGCCAACTCATTTTGTGAATTCCTATAATCCGTCGAAGCACGGTAATAAGTACTTTGTTTATTGCTTCAACTTGGCCATTGGCCTGTGGATAGTAGGGGGTTGAGTTTTCATGTCGAATACCCAACTTTTCTGTAAGCTCAAACATCATGAAGTTTCAAAAGTGGCTATCGTGATCGGTAACAATATCCTGTGGGATTCCAAATCATGTAATAATGTGATTGAAGATGAAAAGGGCTGCAGTTTTTCCCATGTTGTCGAAAGTAGGCATCGCCTCAACCCACTTCGTGAAATAATATATGGCTACAATAATGTACCCATGCCCCCTAGCTGAGTGAGGGTGACATGTCATGAAATCAATGACCCATTTAGCAAAGGTTCCAATGGAAACTACAGGATGTAAGGGAGCAGGGTGAGATTTTATTTGGTTGTTGTATGTTTGGCAAGCGTGGCATTTTTGGATGGAAATAATACAATATTTGAATAAAGAAGGCCAAAAATACCCAGCTCGTAAGATATTTTGGGCAGTAGTATACCCAGACATGTGACCATGACATGCTCCAGAATGGCAGTCATTCAAGGCTTTCTCAGCCTCATCATAAGTGAGACATCGTCGAAAAATGGAGTCAACTCCACAATGATAAAGAATATCACCGAGGATAATATACTGACGGGCTTGGTAACGTATCCAACGACGGTCAGTACTACAAAAATTGGGTCGGCAAGTCTGATTTTGGAGATATATAATGATATCTACATACCAAAGGTCATCGGAACTGATCAGAAAAAGGGATTCATCGGCTAATGAATCCTCTGCTACATTTTCCATCTTAGAACAGGGAAGGTCGCATATCAATTTGATAAACACCAAGGATTTCTTAGACTTATCATGTTCAAATTCTAAGTCAAACTCCTAGAGTATCACAATCCATTTGGAGTATTTTCCTCCTAGAAATTGGCATGTAAGAATGTGTTGCATAGGGTTTCAATCGGAAATCATGGTGGTTTTGCATAAAAGGATATAGTGTCAGAAACGTTGGACAGCTTGAAAAGTTGCCAAGGCCATTTTTTCAACATGTAAATACTTGGCTTCGGTAGTCATGAAACTCCGAATCAAATAATAAATGACATGCTCATCGTGATAATCATCCTCTTGGACTAGAACCATGGCAATGGTAAATTCCAAGGCAACGATGTAAAGGAAGTAATCTCAACTGTAATCGGGTGGGAGAAGTAGTGGGGTACATGTTAAAGTCAATTTCAAGGCTTTGAAATCTTTGTTAGCAGTAGTGTCTCATATGAATTTAGAACCTTTCTTCAACAGTCGAGTAAATCCGAGTGTCAACTCAGCATAGTTTGGGATGAAATGACATAAAAAAATTTCCTTCCCTTGCAAACTTTGAAGCTGGCTAAGCGAAGAAGGAGGAGGGAGATTGAGGATTACCTTGACCTTCAAATGATCTACCCTGATCCCTTTTCGAGATACGATAAAGCCTATAAGTCAGTCGAACTCCACACAAAAAACACATTTGTGTGGGTTTAAGCGTATATGATAAAACCGACAATGGAGGAAAATGGCTCGGAGGTGTGTTGGATGATCAATGCGATGCATGGAATTCACCAGTAGGTCATCTAGATATGGTTGTACAATTTGTTTTATACCATGAAAGGAATAAGACATGGCACACTAAAAGGTCATGCCAGTGTTCTTTAAACTGAAGGGTAATTTTCGGTAGGCAAAAGTGCCCCAAGGACAAATAAAAGTGATTTTGTGTTGATCTGTGGGCACGATGTTGATTTGATTATATCCGGAGAACCCATCCATTAAAGAAATTATTTCACTTCCATCACAATCGTCAACAATCTAGTCGACGAAGGGGGTAGGAAAGTTGTCTTTAGGACAAGCTTTAGTAATGTCCCTATAATCAACGCATACGCGGATCGTACCTTGTTTCTTGTTAACCGGAATGAAATTGGATACCCAATTAGTTAAATCCACAGGATAAATAAATCTAGACTTAATAAGTTTTGTAACTTTAATCTCGATAGAGGCTTCTTTGCAAGGGTGGACCGGGATAATTCTTTGTTGGACAAGTTTAGTGCCTGGGTATGTATTAATTTCATGTACAACAATTTCGGGGTCAATACCAGGCATCTCTTCATAGCTCCATCAGTGGAACACGAAGCTCCTATGTGTACATTTTTGACAACTCTAGGTTTAGTGGATATGTCGAGGGGGACCATGGGTGAAATATTACTTAAGTTCTCTTCATATAACACATCATGTGTGGACTCGAGAACGGAAGAAATGACAACAATGGTCGACGGAGTCGAAATCTGTTCGTAACTCTTGAGGGTGTGTTGTTCTAGGAAGAGAATGGAAGGATGATATCCATTGTCCCAAGGAGTGTCCTCCATGGACATAACCGACATAATCATCTCATTTGTGGGAAAAATCACGTGAAAAGGGTCAGGAGATGAATCGCCAAGAGAGGGGGATGCTGATTTAATGGCTTGATAGGTGGATTCAATTGGACTTAACGGTATCTGGTCACCATAGCATGAATAATCACCAGGTTCAGGTATTATCCATGGGTCAGAAGATGAATGGGTTTCACAAATGGAGGTGGAAATCATGTTGATCAAGTTAGCTAGAGGTGGTGGAATGTCAGGTGGTGGGATCAAAAACGTACCCATCAGAGTGGAATCTTTGAGTAGACCCACACCGACATGCTCATACCCAAGATGTGTCTTAGCTATGAAAGGTATGTTGTTGGTACATGTGCTAGAGTTGAAGAAGGCTAGTTGGTCCATTGTAACTACTTTTCCTTGAGACAGAAAATGCACGATCTAGAAAAGAGTAGACACGACTAGACGCATAGAATCAATCTAGCTACGACCAAGTAGAAGGTTGTAATTGAGAGGTCTGTCAAAGACCTCAACTTCAACGTTGACCATTTTTCCTAGGGAGGACATTGTAGGGCTTAAAGCCAGAGCCATTAAAGGCTTTGAGAGTGTTGTGTGATTCAGTAAGAGATGGATAACCAATGGCTTTCTAGCAGGCGATAGACATGACACACGTTGAGGCACCCTCATTAATAAGTATTCGAAAAATGTTCTTGTCGATAATGACAACTTGTATTTGGAATGCAAGCTGAGGGGGTAACCTCGGAATGTGATCTTCCAAGTCAAAGATTATTAAATTTGTATCTGTAAGGTCAATTCCACCGATAGCTTTTAACAGTGCCTTATGTTTTGTAGGACAACTCTGAAGGACTTTGAGGGCTGACATAGCGGATGGTGTTTGTGCCAAATATTCTACAATACTGTATTTCTGAGCAGCACACACATGAGGATTGAAAGCAGATTTTTGAACCACTCCCTTGGGGGAAGGGTGAAGGACTATATCGGGATTCGGTCATTCAAGATGAAGAGGATCATTGGGATATTGTTGAGCCAATGATAGTGGTGTATCATCAACTTTCTCCTTAGAGGGAGAATAATCTTTGGCATAGGTGGTAAGTGTGATGTTGTTTTTCTTAGAATCATCATTACACATAAGGACGTAGGAGGTAGTGGAGGAAGAGGGTTGATCACAGATGACCAATTGAGCCTATTGTTGAGAAGGGAAGGGTTGAAATAAGACGGTGGGTGTAGGAGGTTGTGGGGTTAATTTAAGGAACTTTGTGACCTCAACCTGTCTCGGACAATCCTTCGTGTAGTGATCATCACCATAGATAAGACAAGGGTAACGGGGTTTACATTTATCCTTATCATCAGTAGGTTGTGACTTGGTCTTTTCGAACTGCAGGTTGTTATTTTTATACTCCTTATTCCTACCCTTCCCTTTTTTGTATTTATTCTTGTCGGTAGGGGTCGACTGAACAACGTTCACTTCGAAAGTTTTATCGGTGGGAGGGGTGGGCGTTGGAGCAGTCTGAACATTAGAAGCATTGGATTTGGGAGTGGTGTGAGAGGCCTGTGTGGAATGAGGTTGGACATGTAAAGTTCCTATCACACCATTAGCAGCGTGAGAAGTTTTCGGGGTTGTTGAGGTGGTCGTGGTAGAAGGACAAGGTGCGTTAGGGAGAAAATTGTAAAGAGTACCCATTTGCAAATAAAAAAGATCGAGGTACTCGGCACGACTGATAGCATGTTCTTCTATGAAAACTCCACCCATGGAAATGGCTTTAGATATGTCATTCATAAAGGATTTCGTGAACCATTCTACCAATAAATGATCGGGAAGATCGAGTTTGATTAAACGTTGTCTTCGTCTCCACCTGTGAATGTGATCAGAAATATGAGTGGCTTTATTTTTCTTGAAATATCTCAAGATCTCGGTTCCCATTTCATAACAGATTGGCAACTGGTAGTGAGTGAGGAAATACATAGCTAGGGTATTAAAGTCGACGAAGAAGCCTCGTGGTCATTCTATATACCACTCCGTGACTGAACCCATGAGAGTTCTTTGAAAAATATGTAAGTGAATGGAGTCATCCATCAAAGAGTTGGATGAACACCAAAGGTGGAAAGTCATTACATGATTGTTTGGGTCCTCTCTTGGTTTACCATCAAACTTAGGAATGTTGGATCGTAGTTTGGCCAATATGAAGGGCCACTGAGGAGAGTGACGAATAGGGTCATTTAAAATTCTAGAGAGATCAAGGAGTTCCAAAGTGGCTAAGAAGGGTAATTGTCTATTCACATGGGGGTATTGGTGACTTTGGGCAGGAAGTCCCGTAGGTATACCAGTAGGACTGTACGTAGTTTTCATATAATGTGAAGATCCAGGCAGATTCGGTTGTTGATGCGAAGGCATGTAGCCCATAGGGTTGTACCAGTTAGGGATGTTCCCTTGAACATGGACATTAGGTTGTGTGTTCGAACCCAAAATGGGATTGGAAGAACCCTGATATGGCTGGCTGGCAATAGCAGGTACGTAAGAGCTAACTTGAGGTTGTTGCCCCCCAGTCAATTGAGGATTACCTTGGGTAAGATAATTCCAATAGTGGGCCAAGGATTCCAGTATGTTTCATCCATAGGGTGGGGTAGGTGGAGGTTGTCCACCAACCGACAGTTGTGTCCCAGTTGGGTTTTGACCTCCGAATGAAGGTTTTGTCCCAATGTGGGTTTGGCCTCCAAGTGGGGGTTGACCCCAAGGGTTAAAATCTCCACCAACAGGATTCTGGTAATTAGGTGTGAAAGACTGAGTGGTGCCACTAGGGTCATCTCTGCTGGTGAAAGGTGAATAAGACCCTCCAGAGGGGACATGGGGGAGTGTCGGAATGAAACTAGCAACAAGATTATGTCCCAAAGGAGGTAAAACTCTAGAAGCTTCGGCTGGAATCTGAGTAGGAATAGAGATAGAATCATTTAATGCATTATACCAAGGGGGAAGTGATAGAGTATATATAGGTGAATGTCGTGTGCCAATGGGAATTTGGCTAGCCACTGTATTCCTGGTGAGGATATGTGTAGCGTCTGATACCATTTTAGAGTGGGCCATTTGAAGGGGGATATTCGAGTTAGGGTCGACTGGCTGGGCATCTGAACAAGGGAAAAAATAGGCGGTCATAAAGGGTATCACGTCTATATCGGACGTTTCGAGCAATGCAGGTGTGACAATGATATCAATAATTTCTCCTGAGCTGAAAAGGTCTCATCTAAAGATGGCAGTAGTCCAAAAATGATCCTGACCTTCAGGGCTTGTGAAGGTCCAATTGGTAATCCAAAAGATTCAACAACAAGGTCTCCGGATGAATTCAGCTGAACAATACGTCTCTCGGAACCATGAGGAATTCGAAAAGACTCTAGAGAATCGGTGACTCAGAATTGTTCTAAAGAGTCGGTTATTTCCACTCATGGAGTGGCAGTGTCTTGTACCTCACTCTGTTGAGGAGAGCCCTCTGTTGGGTTGGTAGGCAAGGGTTGAGAACCTTCCAGATGTTTTGGGGGTAGTTCTTGCATTCTATGTGAGCGACGTGGAGGGTCAATGTTGGTTGAGCTAAATATCTTACAAAAGAAACTCTATGGCCAACTATTTAAACAAAAGGCACTCATTAATAATCTAGGAATGACACCAAGCAAACAAAACCTTCTTATGTTGAAGTCACTAGTTGGTGATGAAATCCAACATCGTGAAGTCAAGATAAGAAGGGGTTGGGCTAGGGTGGAAAAGTTACGTTGACGACCTGCTTAATGGACTTACACCTTGGTGCAAGATTCCACACAGTAATTGTGGATTTACCCTCCAAGGAGCCTGAGTGAGTTTGGATAACATTGATTCTAGGTACCGTGAAGACTTGCCCCTCCGCAGTCACCTTGTGTAAAACCCTAATAAGATAGGCTACTAAGGCTACCATAAACAATAGTGATTCCTGGGGAAATAGTCGGCATTTCGATCCACGTATAAGGGCAAGGTATCTAGCCTGAAATCAACTCAAAAATATTCCACTCATCATTGTGGGTATACTTTTTAAGCGATCCCCATAATACATGCAACCTCTACACCGAGACTAACAAAGCAGGGTGAGTAACTCTATCAGTCTCAATGCAACCTAAGGTTTGAACCTTGTGTTAGAAGGGCTTCCCAGGACAAAATGTTGCAAATGGAATTTGACTCTCCCTATCACAAGATACTATTGTGTGTTTTTTTCTCTAGAGAGTGTGTCTTACTACCTATTCCAAAGCTCTAGCCTAGCTAATGTTGGTGTAAAAGATCCCTAGAAAATGAAATTTACTATTTGAATTTTAGATTTAGCAATTTTTTTTAGAGGTTGTTGTTACTCAAAAGGGAGACGGGAATGAAACCAATGTTGTGCAAGACTTCGACCCAAAAACACACAAATAGCAATGAATAATGCAAACTTTTATTCGATGAATTCTATCTATAGTAGGGAGAAGTTATCTTTTGTAACAATGTAACCCATGATGTACAATTCTCTTCTTTTAAATGTATTACCAAACAATCATAAATAATATAATTTCACTATTGTTCTTTTTCAAAAAAAAAAAATTGAATGCCAATATTTTCTACATAAATGATCGCCTAAAAGACGTAAAAGACTTTAATTTTTTCCTTTCGAAGAACCAAATAGGGACGGAACTAAGAAAAGATAAGCAATCAATGAAAAGAAAAACACTCAACAAGCACCCAAATCGATCTTTCAATGAAGATAGAAATACAAAATGATAAGAAAAAATTTCTTCAAATGTTAACAAGAAAATGGTTTTCCGATCATTAAGCAATCCAGAAGGTGTAACCAAACTATAATTCCAAATCTAAATGAAGACTTTTAATCGATCAAGAACTCAGATGCAAGTCTAGAGATTATATCCTTGTCTATAAAAGTCAAAAGTAAAAATCGAAAAAAGATCAAAAGAGAGGTATCTGATGCCGAAATCAATCAAGATCAAGTTAAAACAAAATTAGAAGTAGTCAAGAACTGGTATTAGAAACCCTGTCCCAGTTGACTAAAAAACAACTGGGAAATAGTAGAGGTCAAGACCCAATCCAAAAAGTTTTCAAATGCCGCCGCAGGCAGGCAATATAACACAGTGCGAAAATGAGTGGTTTCTGCAGGCCAATAATCATGCAGGTCACGAAAATCCCACACTGAGATTAACTACCAGGGTGTGGAAATGGAAGGTTTCCATGAGATACCTATAAGGTGTAGTGCGGAAGTCTTTCAATAAATAGAAAAAAATTTATAAAGGACAAAGGGTCTCAAGAAAATTTTAAAACCAGTGAATCTAATTGGACCTCCCACAGACTCAGAGACTGAAACAGAAAGTAAAATATAGGCTATGAAAAAATGGCCAACAAAAAACCACAATCAAGTTACACTTTCCCCAGTGGAGTCGCCAATTTTATTATGGGTAAATTGGTAGATACAGACATGAACTAATCCCCCTAGATCCACCTGGATCTAGAACAAAACAAAATAGAACAAGATGCTTTCCCTAGGATACAATAATTGAATCAAACTACCAAAGAAGGAATGGATAACATACCTTATGAATCACTTCCTTATGTCTTTGTTGATCTTGCTTTACTATGATTCTCTTGTGATACTGATCCTACAGTGAGACAGAAACCAACCAAAGTGAAAGAAACAAAATTATATTCAATGACAACCTATGCATATGATCAAGGAATTATGAAATAAAATATCAATCATTTTATGGGAAAGAGATGTGTCATTGTATTGTATTAATGAAAGGTAGAATATACAACCGAATCTCCTTGATGTCACAAGTCCCCTTTCAGTGGCCCTTTTTTCTAACACATACATACATTTGCTCGGACATTTGCATGAAGATTTCTCCCAAAAGCTTGATGGATAAATAGAGACCTCAAGCATCACTTAAAATAGGATTCTTCACATATTCTTTATCCTCATTCTTTCATCAATTCTCTATACTTATCTATGCTTGTACCTCTAACCTTTCCCATGGGAATCCTATCATTATATAGGAGAAGATTAAGTGGTTAAAGAGATGAGGATGATCACATTAAATCAGAGAAGTCGGTGGGATCGTAACCATATGGATGCCACCTCATATTTCCAGAAGATTCCACTTCTAGAATCTCCTAGAACTTATTTCATATTTTAGTTTAAAAGTGTCGTCACAACCTATTTATAGTGTAGCCTGCAGAAATCCTGTAGGCTGGCTATAGTGCAGCCAGCGGAAATCAAGGGTTTCCGCACTGTGTAAAGGGAGCATCCCACAATGGCCTTCCAAAAATACATCTTGTAAGGTCAGAAAGAGGTTCTTTTTCTCAGGCAAAAGATCATGTTGGGAACCTGAACACATGTTTATGTAATCATCATCAGGTGACCAAAATAATGTGTAACACTAGAGGAAGAACATTCTAGAAGATGAACCTTCTATTAAGTCCTCTTACATTTATTGCATTCACTCTAGGCCTTATTTATTAAAAGTGGAATTTATACATAAGGATAATTATCTACTATTATTTCACTTGGGTACCTCCCTAGGTACCCCATATTATTCCCCCTAGATACACTACAATATTGATGCATTGGACAACACCAATAAATGCTATAAGAAATGGGGTCAAGAGACTACAAGTAAAAACCCATATTCACCAAATGTATCACAAAAGAGTACCTCAAAAATAAAAATAAAAAAAATAATAGTTAAGAATAGAGAAGGTGTAACATTCCCCAGCCCAACTGAGGAACATTACTATGAAAAAAACTCATAAATTAAAATTTCTACTAACTAACTGATTTCTTATAGCTTATCAACTATGAATTTCATACAAATTTAGCTACTATCTACTAACATTAATTATATGCATCTACAACATGATAAAATCACATTTCAATGCAGTAAATAGATTATTACAACAACATATAAATCATTCCCAATTACAGAGTTAATGCACAACAAATAAACTCATAATACAAACAAAAGCAAGATAAAACACTTATATTTTATAAATAGTTGTATAACCAGCTACTTGGGATGGAAATTCCATCCAACCATAGAAATTTTATTCCAAATATCAACAACAAGTCACCCCTGAGCTGAGGCTCGTAATCCATGAAAGAGGGTGGTCTCTCATTGTTCACTCACATCTTAGAAAACTCACAACCCATTGGTAGTCTTCTATAGCTATCCCGATTTTCCACCATTTATCTTCCTCTCGACCTTCCAAACCCAAGGAATATACCCTTTCATTGATCTTAGTCCCTTGGGCATCCCATTCATTTATTAGAGTCTCTCTAGCATAGGTAACCAGGAATCTCTACACTAGGAACTCAAGGGAACTTGCTTCTAGGAAAACTATCAACAAACAATAACAAACACTTGATGTTGCAGTGAAACTCACTCATGAGTTCACTCTCCGGTCTTGAAAACCTATATCTTCAGTATTCAACTCTAAATACACTCTACATATGCTCCAACATGATCTATAACTCACCCTCCATGGTTGGTCCATCTTCCAGCTCTCTACTTATTGTTCATACCAAAAACATTGACTGTCTAAAACTATTGTAACTGTGCATCCAAATTTCCTTTCCTCTGGATTCCTTTCTTGACTCACACACTTCCCCAAGTTGATTGTACTCATCCCCCATGATCCTAATAACTATGGAATGTGACTTCTCACACCCACCCTCTTACTATTGGATCATGTTGTCATTGATATCAAAGGATTGGATTGATTGATTGATGCCAAATGATTGATATAAACGGACTAATTTCAAAGGAACAATGTCTTTTCATAGCATACTGATGTAATATGTATTATCCTTGATGTGAATGGAATCATGTCAAGTGGAATCATAGTCATATGATGTCATACATAGATGAAGATGGATCAATGAGTTGTCATTGATAGATGATGCATAGATGAATATGGATCAATCAGTTGTCATTGATAGATGATGCATAAATGAAGATGGATAAATGAGTTGTCATTGATAGATGATGCATAGATGAATATGGATCAATGAGTTTTCATTGATATATGATGCATAGATGAATATGGATCGATGTGGGTTCATGATCCATAGTTGGATTGATCGAGAGATGAATCATTATTTTCTTGATAAGGACTACAAATGGATGAACTCCAAAGTGGTCCCTTTATGGTGAAATCCCTCACGAGAAGACGCTTTGCAGTTGAGTTGTCCTAGAAGTAAGGTTAGAAAATCCATGCTTAATTATGGAATAATAATATTAATATCAGTGAATTTGTTAGTGAAACTATCATTGATGGATAGTGTTTGTCATGTCATTTCTGGTGGTACGTGGAACATCACATAACTCCTCATGGTTTGAAAGTTATGGCCTTACAAAGTTGGAGGACCCTCATGTGTTGGATTGAAGCCCCCAAAAGTCAAAGAAATCAAATTACTTGCAAAGAAGGAGGATTATTTAAATAATAAAGTGAATTGAAAAAATCAAAGAGGATTATTTAAATAATAAAGTGAAGTGACAAAGCCAAGGAAGATTATTTAAATAATAAAGTAAATGGATAACTTTCTAATTATGGAAAGTGGTTAACCCTAAAAAGAGGAAAATGGGTTAAGTGATCAAGTGGCTATTGGATACATGGACAACTGGAAAATTAGGAAAATTTGGACATAAGTGACTATGTGGGCAAAGTGGCTATGTGAACAAAGTGGCCTATAATATGCTTCTAAGGAAGCTACTTGGAGAGTATAAATAAAAGGCAAGGGTCTCTTGTAAACATGATCTCTTGAGCATATATTGAAGATATATTATGAGAGAGAGAGTGGTTGGAGGATCTAATGGACACATCAAAGTTTTTGTAAGTATGAGATCTTGACAACGAAAGTTTCGAAATTTATGAAACCCTAGTTTCTGAAGGAGTACGTGAGAAGAAGTGGACCAGAGAGTGTACATATGTGGGCTGCAGTGAGCCTGAGTGCGTACATACGTGGGCTGAAGGAAGACAGAGCATGTAAAGTTGATAGAATTCATGAAGACTTGAGTATGAGTTGGTGCCAAGTTCTTGATGGCTGAAGCAAGTTTCAGATCTACATTCTATGGGCTCATATGTGCCATAGAAACTCTGGTATGGTTACATAGTTGACTTGATGGATACTCTTGCTTATTATATGGTGAATGCTTGAAGCATTCTTGGTATGACTGTTGTGATCTATTTGGTGTTAGTTGATGGAGGGAGCAACACTCTTATGTTTCAGTACTGATATGACTACCATAGTATACTTGTTTCTTATACATGATTGAGTAGAATTCATATTGTATGGTTGAGGATCATTAGCAAGTTGTTGGAGAGTATGGATGTGTTGTGATTGATTATGGTTCAAATTGGACAGTGAAAGATAGAAGTGAATGTGGTTGAAGAATGCAAAGGATTTGAGTTTGTCCTAAAGAGAAAACCTTGAGTAACTCAGAAGTCATACGCAGGTTGTAGTACAGATAGGTAGCATGAATACACGAGATGTACTACCGATAGGGTGCGTACATACGTGTGTTGCACTACTGATAATTCGCTTACCTGTTGACAATTTGATATCTATTGAGGATTGATGCCTCTTCTCAGTTGGTGCTCAGTTTTGTCAGATGAGTCTTGCATTGTAGATTTGCTTCTCTTGTGGAGTTGTAACTCTATTCAGTTGTTGTTGATAACCCAAGGATTATAGTCCATAATAAAAATAAAATATTACATACATCTTATGCTCTTTTTGTTTCTTGTGGTGATGACTTGTTGATGATATATGTTGTTGTTATCTTTTGTTGATGTATGTTTACATTTGACTGGTTATAAATGACAGTAATAAGTGATGAATAAATGGTGATTTCTAACTAAGGAGTTTTGTGAAGGGGAATTTTTGAAAAAGAGCCCCACATTCATTCACCCCCCCTCTAAGTGTGGTCGTTGTTTCCAACAATTGGTATCAGAGCGGGCCTTCACTATAAGCCTTAACAAGCTTGGAGGATATCCATGGAAACACAAATGGATGATGAAGTTACAATCATTGATGAGGAAAATTATTCTACATGGAGAATAGAAATGAAAGTGCACTTGAAGGAAATGGGAGCGAGTATTTGGAAGGCATCTATTGGTGGATGAGTTTGCTTGAAGAACAAGTCAAAGTTTGCAGCTCAAAGGCAAGAAAAGAATAATGATGCATTGGCACTCATGACCATTCTTAGTGGACTCTCAAGTTCTATCAAAGAGAGAATGGAACAATTCACTACCGCCAAGGATCTATGGCTAAAGCTAGAGGAGACATACCAATGCAAGGAGGAATATATTGAAGACAATTCCATCAAGATCAATGAAGGTAAAGAATCTCCAAAATCATGTATTTGCAATGATTCTAAATATGATGATGTTGGAAAAATGAAAGACCTTGAAGACAATTCTGTCAAGATCAATGAAGTTAAAGAATCTCCAAAATCCCTCGATTGCAATATTTCAAAATGTGATGATGTTGAATATTTCTCTACAAGTGAAGAAGAAAACCTAGAGATAGTATGTGTAGAGTTAGATAATGGTTATCCCATGGAAAAGGTAGAATAAGAATTATTAAATCTTAAGAGGAAAGTTGAATGGGGTCTATATGAATACAACTATGACCATTTCTACATATAATATAGCTATCTCTCTGATAACACTAAAAGTTTTCTTAGAAAGAATCAAAGGCATATCTTGAAGTTAAAGGAGATGCTCAAGGAACAAGATGAAAATAAAAATACTCTATTAGAAGAAAAAGAAGAAGAGATCAAAAGACTAAAGAATGAAATAGAAGAAAATAAGAAGGTAGATGATGAGATTAGCAAAAGTCTTGAAGTTAATATACATATCAAGACCCAATTTGAAGAAGCCAAAAGAATATAGGAACTATTAAAGAATCAAGAATTGAAAAGGAAGAGCCATGTCATAAGTTGGAAGTTGAAGTTGTTGATCTTAGAAATAACATAGAGAATTCAAATAAATTCTTGAATAGCTCAACAATCTTGAATGAGATCTTGGATAGTCAAATATGACCAAATGATAAATCGGGTCTTGGATACAAGAAAGAAGCTACACATGTTGAAGCAAGCACCTCAAAGAAGCATGAGTTAAGTCCCTCACTCTCAAAGGATGGAAATAATGTTTCAATTCAGCCATATACACAAGGGAAGGAAAGCACAAAGCAAAGAGGACATGAAGAATCCATCTTTACATCTCAAAGCAAATTCAAGACACCTTCAAGATTGACACCAAAGAAAAGGTATGAAAGTGTTTTCCATGGTCATTGTTACTCATGTAATGAATATGGTCACAAAGATTTGGAATGAATATTGTATGCAAGGATAGATAATGAAATATTTCATAATGCCTTAATATGTTGGAGATTTAATCAAGTAGGAAACATTGCTTTTCACTATCACATCATGAGATGCTACAGATGTAGTGGATTTGGTCACAAATCCCAGGATTGCTGGAACACAAGAAGAAATTCCATGATGAGGACTTCATATAGCATGACTAGAAGAAGGCATGAAGTTAGGAAGGAAGACATTTTTAAAAATATAGAAGCTCATATCTCAAGTTTTGAGAATTAGGGACACCTTCAGAAGTGGGTAAAGAAGATTGAACAACCAGAGAAGAATGTCAACCTTAAAGGAAACTCAAGTTTGTCATCTTCAAATGAATACGTAGGTCACAATAGTAACAGTCGCGTACATATGTGAGATGACCTATGAATAGGTCGCATACATACGTGATTTTTCTGTGCAACAGGCCGCGTATCTATGGTAAAGCCTTGGGGAAAAGGCTATGCATATAAATTGCAGCATGGTATGATGGTATAACTCTGTGTTGTAGGGTCTGACATGGTTTGTTGCAAGGTCTGACATTGTTTATTGTAGGTTTTCATAATTACAAATTGACATACATGATTTATGTATGTATGGTGGTGACATATGGTTGAGTATTGAAAGACTATCTTGAATGCATGGTACTAACCCTAGAGTGTGGATTGAGACATTTTTCTATTGAATAACAATGTTGGTTGTGACAATGAAGTTATGGCACTTTGGTTATGAGATATATCATGATGATGCTAGTTAGATATGTCATTGATCTATCGAGGCACACTTCCAGTACATATTGGATTCTTAGTATTTTTTGTAGTCAATGGAGGTTGAGGCTGATCTATTGGGGTACATGGATGGTACATATTTGAGTTTCATTGTTATATATTATGATGTATTATTGGAATCATATTTATTGGATATCTTGGTGCATGCATTTGGCATATGGATGGAATACATATTGGGACATGTAGATGAGGTGGTCATGTTGTACACCATTGATGAGTCATATCTTGATCTATAGTTGATGCATGTTTGATACACTTTTGGTACATTGTTAGAGGCACCTACTAGCAGTATGATTGGCACATGTTTTATGGCAAATATGGAATACATGTATGAGGACACATCTTGATTGTGGTTCATTTTGTTGTGGTATTGGTGCATGGTTGATGCACTTTCTTGGTACGGGTGGTGATAAATGATTAGTGCAATGATTGATGCACTCATAGATGGCATATGTATGTGGATGATAGTACTTGGATAAAGTACACCATTGGTATTACTTGTTTATCATATACTTTGGTACATGATATATGGGATGATATAGTTGATACACTTGAATGATTGGTATGCATGGTTATGGCACTTGGTTCATGGTAGAAGTATACCATGAGTGATATGAAACTTGTTTGTGGCACATAGTTGGCATACTAGTAGTAGCATATGGATGATACACAGTTGGCACATGTTATTTTCATATGATTGATACACTCCATTGGTGATATCTTATGGTATATTGTATGTTATTTATGTATATGGTTGATGTACATGGATGTTGTGCATGGTTGGCACATTGTATGGTGTTGATGTACAGAGTTGATGAACATGGGTGTTGTACATGGTTGGCACACAATTTGGTACATGATGTACTTGGTTGATGTTTTGTTCATTATTCTCTATTTCATTATTGACATATATTTTCCTTCATGATGTATGGTATGGCATGATTTGATGCATGGAAAGGTCTAATGATCATCATAGAAAGAGCGATTGATCTATGTTTCGATTGAGAAGTAGCATTTACAACAGAAGCATATTACAATGGTAGCATATTTTTCATATTACAGAGAAGATAGGGGGAGTCATTCATCTTTCCATGATTCCAGGAGGATATATTTATCAGATGTAGAGGAAAGACGCATGGCTCTAGGGGGAGCATTGGTCACAGAGATGCAGGCATGGTTCCAGGGGGAGCATGAGTGATATGTTTTCAGCATTACATTAGAGTGATATCCCTTGTTAAAAAGGGTAGCAATTATTTAGAGGAAGATCAAAGGAATTCAAGTAGGGGGAGCAGCCCCAAGGAGAGAACTACCCTTTTCCATTGATGCCAAAGGGGGAGAGATAGTGACATTGATGTGATTGAGATGACTATTGATGTAGAGCAATGCCTTGTATACATGTTGCCATCAATGATTGGTGTTGAAATAAATGTTGGTATTTCCATCAATGCCAAAGGGGGAGATTGTTGGTTCATGTTGTGATTGATGTCAAAGGATTGGATTGATTGATTTATGTCAAAGTATTGATATCAAAGGATTGATGTCAAAGGAACAATGTATTTTCATAACATACTGATGTAATATGTATTATCATTGACGTGAATGGAATGATGTCAAGTGGAATCATAGTCATATGATGTCATACATAGATGAAGATGGATCATTGAGTTGTCATTGATAGATGATGCATAGATGAACATGGATCAATGAGTTGTCATTGATATATGATGCATAGCTAAAGATGGATCGATGTGGTCTCATGATGCATAGTTGGATTGATGTAGAGATGACTCATTATTGTCTTGATAAGGAGTACAAATGGATGAACTCCAAAGTGGTCCCCTTATGTTGAAAGTCCTCATGGGAAGACCATTTGTGGTTGAGTTATCCTAGAAGTATGGTTAGAGAACCCATGCTTAATTATGGAATAATGAGATGAAGATTAGTGAATTTTTCAGTGAAACTATCCTTGATGGATAGTGCTTGCCATGCCATTTTTGGTGGTAAGTGGAATGTCACATAACTCCTCACGGTTTGAAATTTATGGCCTTACAAAGTTGGAGGACCCTCATATGTTGGCTTGAAGCCCCAAAAAGTCAAAGAAGTCAAAGTACTTGCAAAGAAGGAGGATTATTTAAATAATAAAGTGAAGTGAAAAAATCAAAGAGGATTATTTAAATAATAAAGTGAAGTGAAAAAGTCAAGGAATATTATTTAAATAATAAAATAAATGGAGAACTTTATAATTATGGAAAGTGGTTAACCCTAAAAAGAGGAAAATTGGTTAAGTGATCAAGTGGCTATTGAATACATGGACAATTGGAAAATTAGGAAAAGTTTGACATAAGTGACTATGTGGACAAAGTGGCTATGTGGAAAACCTGGCCTAGAAGATGCTTCTAAGGAAGCTACTTGGAGAGTATAAATAAGAGGCAAGGGTCTCTTGTAAACATGATCTCTTGAGCATATCTTGAAGATCTATTCTAAGAGAGAGAGAGTGGTTGGAGGATCTCATGGATGCATCAAAGTTTTCGTAAGTCTGAGATCTTGATGGTGAAAGTTTCGGAAGCTCAGAAACCCTATTTTCTGAAGGAGAACGTGAGCAACAGTGCACCAGAGAGCATACATATGCAAGCTAGAGTGATCCTGAGTGCGTACATACACGGGAAGAAGGAAGAGAGAGTGCATATAGTTGATGGAAGTCATAAAGACATGAGTCTTATTTGGTTCCAAGTTCTTGACGGTTGAAGCAAGTTTCAGATATGCATTCTATGGGCTCAGATCTTCCATAGAAACTATGGTATGGTTACATAGTTGACTTGATGGACATTCTTGCATATTATATGGTGAATGCTTGAAGCATTCTTGCTATGACTATTTTGATATGATTTGTGTTAGTTGATGTAGTGAGAAACACTCTTATGTTTCAGTACTGATATGACTGCCATAGTATACTTGTTGGTTATACATGATTGAGTAGCCTTCATATTGTATGGTTGAGGACCATTAACAAGTTGTTGGAGAGTATGGATGTGTTGTGATTGATTATGGTTTAGATTGGATAGTGAAAGACATAAGTGAATGTGGTTGAAGGCTGCAGAGGATCTGAGTTTGTCTTAAAGATAAAACCCTAAGTAACTCAGAAGTCATACGCAGGTTGTAGTACAGACAGGTTGTGTACATACAGAATTTGTACTATTGGTAGGGCACATACATATGCATGTTGAACTATTGACAGGTCGTGTACCTATTGATAGATTGGTATCTGTTGAGGATTCATGCCTCTTCTCAGTTGGTGTTGAGTTGTTTAAGATGAGTCTTTCATTGTAGAGTTGTTGCTCTTATGGAGTTGTAACTCTATTCAGTTGTTGTTGATAACCCAAGGATTGTAGTCTGTAATAAAAGGAAAATTGTACATACATCTTGTGGTATTTGTGTTCCTTGCAGTGATGAATTGTTGATGATATATTTGGTTGTTATATGTTGATGATGTATGTTGACATTTGACTGGTTATAAATGATAGTAATAAGTGATGAATAAATGGTTATTGTTAACTAAGGAGTTTTGTGAAGGGGAAGTTTTGAAAAAGATCCCCACACTCATTAACGCCCCCTCTAAGTGTGGTTTGTGTGTCCAATACTTACATGCATTGAATGGTTGGCTTTGGCAACACCCAATCAAAAAATAGATTTTAATACATAGTCATAATAAAATTCAAGAATGTGGGTGAAATTAATAGACAGGGTTAATCCCTCCTTAGACCCCTCTTAGGAATTCTCCTTGTTGGAGAAGGATATTTTTGGAGCAAAGTCTGAGGAAAGAGTGCATAAAATGAGGCAAGAAGATAAGGAATGGACCAAGGGAGAAGCATGTTCTAGGGAATGAGGAGAAAGCAGTGCGCAAGAACGAAAAGAAAGCAGTGTGCTAGGAACTAAGGAAAGTTAGCGCAGATTCAAAGCAAGGAGCGGTTGTATTAGAGACCAATCACGTGTAAGGTGTTAATATGTGGAAAAGTTGATTCCACTTAGAATTATGGTTTCAGTAGTCAATGTAAAGGTTTTTTACCCATCTTTTGTATAAATATGATGTATGAGGTAGATAGGAGGTATCTTATAACTTAGGTGTGAATATCCTATCTTGGAGAAACTTTTTGAGTCTTTAGTCTTTGATATGTTTTGATTTGAAGTATCGGTTTTGGTTGTATGAAGAGTTATGGAGTGTAACTGAGGGTCAAGTCACAAGCTGTGGAGATTGGTGTGATGTTGGTCAGCCTCACCAATATTAAAATCTATGATGTAATACGGGCAGCGTAGGAATTTTTTATGAAGAATAATAAATAAGAAGAAGATATTTGTGGACGTATCCCAACGAGGTGAACCACAGTAAAATATGATGTCCTCATGTGTGTTTTTTATCTGTTTCTTTGATATTCTTATTATGTTGAATGAATGAAAATATGATTTTTTTAAGGTTAATTAATTGTGTGCATGATATTTTCTAAAGAATGAATGTTAAGGGTTAATTGAATGAATGATGATATGATGGAGTGCATGTTAAATTAAAAGAAGTATAATATGCCTAACATTCCCATGAGTTTCATCCCTTCCATGATTGTAGAAACTTGGGTCATGAAATCACCCATAAGCCATCTCAGGTGAGAATACATTGTCCACTCTGTGCATAGTTTTTCCTTCTAGTTTACCAGAGGGGTTGATGGTTTCTAGGGTTTTGTTGGAAAACTAAGGTAGAACCTGGGTCAACCCATACATCCAACAAATGGTTATGTTATCAGTTGGAACTCAGAATATTGGATTGGAGGGGATTTGATGAAGAGAATGTAGTGGTAGAAGGGGATTTTTAGGCCATGGAACCCTACAAAGAAAGAGATTTAAAGATGATTGGAGACAAATAAACTCAAGTTTTTGTAGAAAGATAAAGGTGTGATGACCATGTAATCATACAACTAAATCACTTTGTGCGCATGGGGGAGCTAGGGGAAGCACTAAGGAAGATCTGAGATATGGAGAGGGATCTGGATGGAGGCTAGAAGAAGGCAACAATGGACCCTATAATGATGGAAGAGGAGAATACCAGGGAAATAATAAGGAAATCAGGAGGGACAGATAGCAAACAACCCTACCAGTATAATACTAATAAGAAAAATAGGGTAGTAGTCGAGCAATAGGGCTTGGACAGTGATGAGAAAGAGGTAGAGGATCTCTGTGTAATAGAGAAGATTGAGGAAATCTTGTGTGCCACATATGAGAGGAAAAAACTAGGTTAGGGGTCCATCATAGAAGAAGGATATCCATTCCAGATATGAATTAATGTGGAACTCACAACCCCATGTGCGACTAAAACATCTAAAGAAGAAAAAGTGGTTAACCAACAAGTGATTAGTGGTAGAAGGATTTTTACAGGACGTGGGTCCAGTGGAAAATCAAGCATAAGTATAAGTTTAACAAGTAGCAGTCAAGTATCTACACTACACAGAGGTGGTAGTACAAAAAACTTCATAATGTCAGGACAAGATCCAACTATTAGGTTACTAGAGTTCTGAGGAGAAGGGTCGGGGGACCTAGAAAATCATTTTCTCATTTGTGAGAAGATTTAGGTGGCTAAGTAGATTACATATGAAGATACAAAGCTTGCACAGTCGACAATCACATTCAGAGACCACGCATTGGATTGGTATATCGGTCTTGTAGTAAATAATCCAACAGGTGTGCCTACAACCATCACAGAGGTGAAGATGCAATTAATAAATGAATTTCAGAAACCAAGTTTAGAGGATCATTTCATGAATGACATGATAGAGATTAAGCAGAATCTAGGAGAATCAGTCTGTGAGGTGGACCAGAAGTTCAAAAGAATAAAAGGTAAGTTGAAGTTCCCTATTACTGATATGCAACATAGACATTTGTTTATTAATTTTTTATCGCCACACTTGAAGTATCCTTTGAGGCAACAAAAGTTCCAAAGTCAGGTTGAGGCCTTGAAAGAAGCCTTGCAGTTAGAGGAAAATTAGTATAAGAAGAAAAATCTAGTTGTGGAAGAGCTAAGAGAATATATGAATAACTTGACATTTCAGTTAAACCAGAATAAGGGAAAGGAATAGAGGGAGGATGTCTAGTGCACATTTTGCAGACTAGAAGGTCATCATAAGAACGAGTTTCCAACCTTTGCATAGTACTTGGGAGTAGGAATTTCTAATCATTTACCCCCAGGAGGACCATGGTATGATATATAAAAAACACATGGAGATGATTCTTATCATTGTCCCATGATGTCGAAGTATCAAACAGTACCAAAGACTACAGTTTGTAATTTTTTCCAGTTAGTTGGACATGAAGACAAGGACTGCATAACCTTGGAGATAATGAAGGAGAGGACATCATATGCATATAGGGTGCATGTTGAATTAATGACAACACAACCTATGTAGAAGCCATAGTACAATAATGTGAAGCAACCACAATATAACAAAATGCATCAGTTTGCAGTGCCACCATAGTATAATAACACATAACAATTTGGAGCACCACCACAGTCTAACAATGCACAACAATTTGTAGCACTACCGTAGTATAACAATGCACATCATTGTGCAACACCACCACAGAACAATAATGTGCAGAAACAGTAAATCAGGGACCAAAGTATAATAAATCATGCAGAGACAATCAAGAAAACAAAGGAGTCTTTAGAGGAGGAGGTCGATGAGGAAGAGGATTTTTAGGAGATAGAGGAACAATAGTTTGTCACAATTTTCAGAAAACTGGACACTATGCAAGAGATTTTCCATAGCCACCTGTGACATGTATGTATTGTCGCATAGCATACCATGAGATAGAAGACTATCCGACACTTCTAGTAAAGATACAAGACAAGAGGAACCGAAACAATAAGAACATCCAATGGATTGATGTGGAAAATAGAGAAGAGGATGGGAAGAATATCAACATAGTTACTAGAGGTGGAGCAAAGACAGGAATAGATGCACCAAAGAAGGATCATGATTAGTACCAATGGGCTAGGAAGAATACAATGGCTAAACAAAAGTTTTATGCATGCAAAGAGAAAGAGACATTCAAAGAAGCCAGACAAGAGATTTTGAAGGAAAATATTGTGTCTACTTTAAGAACAAATCTAGTATATGATGTACCAATATAGGACATGCCCCCATTATTTGATCAGACTAGCTATGAGTAGCCTATAGAAAATGTCATCAATTTAAGAAATTTCTTGGTATCTTGTGTAAAGCTATTGAATGATAAGTCATCTCTTCAAGTGTTAAAAAATATGTTAGAAAACTATAATTGTGGGGAAGAAGGGGTAAAGACAATTAATCAGGTCTCGAAGAAGAGAAGAACAAGTAGGGAATTCAAGTGGAATACAAACATTGGAGATTTCAATATGGGTGATATTATACAAGATTCATGGTCTGAAGTAAATGTCTTACCTAAAAAAGACATGGGAAGCTATGGGAGAACCTACATTGGGATTCTAACATATTCAATCGAAGTTAGAAAATTAGCATAGAGTGGTGCCAATTGGTATATTGAAGGGGACACCAGTAGATGTAGATGGAGTGTCCACAATGGCAGACTATGAAGTGATTGACATAGTAAATAATACTTCACCATATCCATCATTGTTGGATATGGATTGGGAATTTGATAACCAGGCTATTATCAATTTGAAGACCAGGAATATCATCTATGAATCAAGAGAATATAGAGTTATTGCACCATTAGATCCCTCAGAAGGAGGAAGGTATGTTGAACCTATGACATAAAATTTTGTTACAGAAGAAATAAACCAATTGTATAGAACTACTATGCATGAAGAGGATTACATCAACCCAACTACAGATTAAATGTTGGGTTGCAGGATTATTATTTCTTTTCCTTCAGACTCTGACACAAGGTTGGATAACTGGAAGTAATGAATACATGAATTATCCACTAGAAGATGTGCCAAAATGATGTGCGTGCTAAGGTGGATTGGTTCATAGGTAAGAGAACCTCCTAGTTTTTATGGTCTGAATGACTTAGAATAGTTTTTAATAAAGTCTGAATCAGTAGTATAAAATAAAATATTACCAGTATTAAATATTTCTTTGAAAGATACACCTGCATGATGGTGGGGTACACATAAGGAGAGGATCAATAATTGGTATCAATGCAAGAGGTTATTGCACATCATATTTGGCACAGATCAGGAGAAAACATATTTGGAAAAATATGATGGAATTGGACAACCCAAAGAAGATGTAGAAATATGTATAATTCAATGGAGATTAGTACCATCAGAAGAATGGCCACATCATTTTATTCATACATTAGAAGGCATTCCAAAGAACTGGTACACATAACAGGAACAACGCAGGGAAACTACAAATTGGGAAGAAATGCAGCAGAATTTTGTGATTACATTTTCCTTTGAGCATGAAAGTACAAAGATAGATACATCATTGAAGGTGGTAGGAGACAGGATTTTCGAAGAACCTAAAGTGGAAATTGTCACAACATATCAGACTAAACATACAATCATACAATTGCTACACTGTTATAATGTCACAGAAGATGAAGACCCAGCAAAAGAAAACCCATGCAATATCCAGATCCCATAATTTGAAGGGACGAGAAAAGTATAAGGTCCAAAGATAGATTTAGAATATTATGTTGCACCATTAAAGATCAAGAAGGCAAACATTGGAACTACAGAAAACCCAAAGATTGCAAGCATTGGGGCTTATTTGGATAATATGATAGTAGAAAGAATCACAGATTTACTGCGTGAGTACAATGATTTGTTTCCAGCGACATTCTCAGAGATGAAGGGATTAGCAGGAGAAATTGGAGAGATGAAGATGCCCTTGAAACTAGATTCTATACCTATAAGATAGAGACCTTACAGGTTGAATCCAATGTCCAAGCATAATGTGAAAGAAGAAATTGAAAAGATGTTAGAGGCTAGTGTCATAGAATCTGTAGAAGAATTAGAATGGATCAAACCTATGGTGGTACAAGAAAATAAGCAAGGGGGAATACAAATCTATGTAGATGTAATAAAAATGAATGATGATTCATTGCATGATCCTTTTCTGACCCCATTTATAGATGAATTTTTGGAGAATGTAGGAGGTCAAGAAGCTTATTCATTTACAGATGGGTTTTTCAGGATATCATCAGATCAAGATAGTGTTATCAAATATAGTTGTCAAGGGAAGCAAGTTGTCCAAGTTTGTGGTCTGCACAAGAAGCGTCAAAGCGCAACATCCAGAACAGTCTATTTTAGGCTTGAAGTGCAAGCATAAGGGTGATATCAACTTCAATAGCGAAGATCCATCATGTGAATCAATCAGCGATATGCTTTCTTTTGGGAGGTTAAAAGCTTCTTGAAATTTAGCATCAGAGAAAAGGCCTGAGATCAAAGATTGAGCAAAGATTTAATTTGGGTCGTAGATCTGATCGGGAAAGATCGACGGTGAAAAATAGTCACAGGAATCGAGAGTTCGAAATGTTGTTAAAGTTGTTCGTAAAAGATTTGAACTCCCAAAACCCGAAATCAGGAGGATCCATCTGATTCACAGGGGCACATGGTAGCAGATAAGCGATTTCATAGTTTCATGAGTCAGAGTTTCGTTGGGAGCAATGCGCAAGTTTCGCGCAACGCAAACTCCCGAAACGTGAAATCTTGAAGTGCTCGAAGAGTGGGCCCAGGGTCACAACCCAAGGTCATGTGGAAAGCGGTTCCAAGAGGAAACGTTAGTGCCCATAGTGCAGAGCTAGCCAAGGAGGAGTTCCGAAGAAGAAATCATGGTCTTTGGATGCATAGAAAATCTGATCGTCGATCTGAGGGAGGCCATTTCGAAATATCAGGTATCGGGAGATTGTAGTCATGTGACCTGAAAACCCTCGAAACATGAAATCGTGAAATGCCTAGGAGTTGAGCCTGGGATCATGGCCCAAGGTTGCATGGAGTGATAGATAGAAGCTACGCCAAAGGCCAAAGTCACCCGTATTGGCCACAGAAGAAGATATGTGTGGCCTCGAGGCATTGGGATTGACTCGAGAAAGTTGTGAGCACTGCCTGGAGCAGCTCCCTGAGCGTTCAAGACTCATCCTGATCCCGATGGAAGTAGTTAATGAAAGTGGGGTAGTGGTTGAAGCCTTGCCTCACCCCATAAATGGGAAGTATGGAGGATATGGTCATGGAAAACAGAGTTGTCAGCGCTGCAATCGGTTTTTTCTACAAACCCATACTGATCTGAGCTTGTGTTTGATAGAGAATGCATGTGGACAGTCTGACTGAGAAGACACAGCACCATGGAAGCTCGAGCATGCCTATGCTATTGTTTATGAATTTTTTGAGTATATGTATGGAGTTCTTTTATTTTGTAAGGTCATCAACTGGTTGAGCAGAGCTCCCTATTTTGTAATGTTTTGATGCCAGAATTGTTCTTTGGTTATGTATCAGATTTGAGACTTTCAGATTAATAGAAGTCAACCTCTTTTCATCTCTTTGTAAAAAATTTGCTAAAACACTCAGGCATAGAGGATCCAGTCAATCTTTGTTATGTTGTTGTAATGTAGGTTTGATTGCAACAGTATCATGACCAGTTTTAGTCAGCTTCCTTATGATCTTTTCCCCTCTTACACTAAATGGCTCGGGCATGGAGGATCTAGTCGAGTTGTTGTAGCTACATGGTGATGTAGGTTTGATCATTATGTTGATGTGACTGTGTTTTTTGGACATATTTCAGTGTCTAAAGCTTGAGCTTAAGAGTGATATTGAGTCTGAGTTTTTCTTCTCTAAGTTGCTTGAAGGCCTGATGCCCATAACAGTCTTGTCCACCTTTCTTACTAAGTCTTCGATTTGCTCACACTTAAACTCAATTCATTGACTAAAGTTAGTTTTGGCCCTCACTTCCCTATGAATTTCTTGTCCAGTTCTGTGTTGAACATCATTCATATATTGAGTTTTTTCCATTGACCTCCATTCATATAAAACCAAAATCCACCAAAAACTCTGATGGGTACTGGGCTTACCCTCTCTGCAATTGGAGGGTGACTTATGGTGCTAACATTCTTGGCATCACTGTCAGGGACGAATTGAAGATTTTCCCTAGGTAGAATGACGAAAAACTTTTGGTTATGAAGGTACATCAGACATCAAAACCTTTAACGATTATGCATGCACCTGGCGACTCCATTGTCTAGACTCCATTGTTTCAGTTGTGTCTCTAAAAGGAAGACACACGAGGTCTACTCCGCAGTTTCTTCTGGCTACACCTGAAGCTGACCTAGAGAAGATTATCAAGAAAATAAATCTTTCTCGAGAAGGATTTAGTTGCTGCACTAGATTGAAAATCTCCTTGGGAGAATGACAATGATCAGATCTAGCCTTTTGATGGTGAAAAATGACCAAACACATTCAAACTGCATAGAATTCACCTGGTGACTCCACAATAAATGACTTCACTAGGGAGGATCTCGTTGACAGAAATATGACCATACCGAAGGGGAAGACTAGGTATCAGTTTATGAGCTTGCTTCATGAAATCTTGTTTTTATTTATCAACTCATTTCTCTCTTTCCCTTTACATATAAAGAGGATTATCCTCTTCTTTTTCTATTCAGATGATAATAAAACTTCCTTTATTTATCCATCCTTGGAGGAAGAAAACATGCCCTCTTCTTGTGTTGTAGATATCAATCTCTTGTCTTAACCTCTTCCTATTCATGAAAGTGAGATCTGTATTACATCTCCTTTTGAAATTGATCACCCTTGTAGCCCCGAGGAGGTTGAAAATAATTCACAGTTTTCTCAAATCTTGTTACCCTCCGTTATTCATGCTGAGCCTTTCCATCAACTCGTTAATCCTCATGATCATCCCACTACTTTTCAAACTAAAATCAGAAATAAGAGGTTTAAACCTCTGAGGCTGTCATATCGCCTTAATCCTTATCCTCGTAATTCCTTTGAGTATCTTCCTCAATTTTCTGGAGAATACCATGTTACAACTGAGAGGCACTTATGGGCCTTTGAGAAATTTGTTGACCAGTTTGAGATTGTTCATGATGATGTTGCCTTGAGATTGTTATCAAACTCTTTGTTTGGAGATGTTATTGTGTGGTTTAATTGTTTGGGATTCTGTTCTATTGGCTCTTGGAGCGAGCTATGCAATGCATTTATAAAGTGGTGGGGTGAGAACAAGTCCCTTGATCAGTATTGGTTTTATTTTAATGCCTTGAGGAGAGGGGAAGAGGAAGCCTTGGTTTTATTCAACATGAGGCTTTAGAGTGTTTATCATAGTATGCCTGTGGGGATCAGATCCACAGATACTGCTTCCATGGTGTACTATGTCATGGCTCAACATTTAGAGCTTGTCCTTTTCCCAAGAGAAAGGAAATATTTTTATTTAAGACACATGTTTGAAGATGTTGTAGAGGTCAAGGAAAATATTAGGGCTAGAAAGTGGGTTCATAGGCAGGCATATCTCGAAAAATTGCATGTACATGAGCAAGAAGACTGTCAATCTATTTTAGATTCTGAGCAGGAACATAGTGAATATGAATCAGATCTAGAAAAGCAACAAGGAGGTGGATGTGACTCACATTTGGAAATAGATCCTTCCATATTTTCATATTCTATGGGTAGGAATGCATATCCATATTATGATCATTTTCTGGAACATTTTGAGCATGTAGCAGTGGTTGATTGCATAGATAACTATACATTATTGGTTGATCATAGTTATGAAGTTTTAAATCCTACTGCACCGTTATCTTATGATCATTCTTATGAAGAAGAGACTGCAATTGTTGATGATCAAGAGTTGTTTTCAAAAGAACAGGGAAGTCTTTTATTTGCAAGCAGAGAGGCATTCACAAAGGAGTATCCTGGTCTTCTAAAGAAACCATGAGTCTATCACATGATTCATGATCCTATGGCTATATACATGGAACTGTATGTTTCATATTTTGAGGATTTCCAAGAGAATACCACAGAGCCTTTTCCTTTATACATTGAGGAAAAACATTGTGTGGAAATCCACCATTTTGTGCCTACAGAACACAAAGAGAAAATCTTTCCCATGGTTTTTGTTTATGATGATTATGATTCTGATCCTTGGGAGAGTCATGAAGAAGAAGAGGAAAAAAAAATGTGTAGTTTGTATCATGCCCAGAGCCTTCAAATGAGAAACCATCACCTGGGATTAGTTAGCCTACATCATCCGTTCACTCACCCATGCTTTCCAGAGACATTCAGCCATGTGTGAGAAGTTCTAAGATAGAACATATTTTCTTTCACCAGCCCAGTGGATTTTGTCACTTTCTCTATGAACATGTAAGAGATTACATGGAGTTTCATTTCCTTCATGTCTTGGAGCCGCTCAATTTTTTTCTGACTTTATCACTAGGAGGAGAGATAGAAAACGTAATCATTTTGTTGTCACAATTACATTGTTTTTATTTGAGCAGTGATAGAGTAAACAAGTTTGCAGCTAGGAAGTTGCTTGAATGGCTATGGTGGAAGTTTTCTTTCACCTAGAGCTTTGTAAAAATTAGTTAGTCTAGGAATGTACATAGATAAGCTCCTCCTGGAGCCCATGTGTTTTTTTTTCATTTTTAAGATAGTGTGCTTGTCGGCTTTTATTTCTCAGCAGGATGTTTTTTAGCATGACTCCATAGCCCAACAGCTAAGGCAATTAGAATTTCTTGTTCTTGGAATCTCACAGGGAGAATGCCATCCCCTGTGGAGCCAAATGTTATCACATATAGTTTTCAAGGGAAGCAAGTTGTCCAAGTTCGCGGTCTGCACAAGAAGCGTCAAAGAGAAGCATCCAGAACAATCCATTTCAGGCTTGAAGTGCAAGTAGAAGGGTGAGATTAACTTCAACGATGAAGATCAATCAGGAAAATTGATCGTCGACGTTCTTTATTTCAGGAGGTTAAAAGTTGCTTGAAATTTAGTGCCAGAGAAAAGGCCTGAGATCAAAGGTTCAGAAAAGACTTAATCTGGGTCACAGATCTCATCAGGATAGATTGATGATGAAAAATAGTAACAAGAATCAAGAGTTCGAAATGTTGTTAAAGTTGTTTGTAAAATATCTAAACTCCCGAAACCCAAAATCAGTAGGAGTCGTCCGATATAGAGGGCCATGTGGCAGCAGATAAGTGATTTCATAGTTTTGCAAATAGGAGTTTTGTTGGGAGCAATGTGCAAGTTTCTTGCAACGCGAACTCCCGAAACATGAAATCGTGGAGCACTCAAAGAGTGGTCCCAGGCTCACAGCCCAAGGTCATGTGGAAAGTAGGTCCAGGAAGAAAAGTTGGTGCCCATAGCACGGATCTAGCCAAGGTGGAGTTCTAAAGAAGAAATGATTGTCGTCGGATGCATAGCAGATCTGACCGTCGATTTGAGAGAGGTCATTTCACAATATTGGGTATCAGGAGATTGTAGTCATGTAACGTGAAAACCCCCGAAAGGCTAAATTGTGAAATGCCCAGGAGGTGATCCCTAGGTCATGGCCTGAGGTCGAATGGATTGATAGAGAGAAGTTGTGCCAAAGGTCGAAAGTGCCTGTATTGGTCATAGAAGAAGATCTGCATGGCCTCAAGGCATTGGGATTGACTCGAGAAAGTCGTGGGCACCCCCTAGATCAGTTCCTTGAGCATTCAATCCTCATCCTAATCCAAATGGAATTAGTTAATGAAAGTGGGGTGGCGGTTGAAGGCTCACCTCACCCCATAAATGGGAAGTATGGAGGAGTCAGTTGTGGAAAACAGAGTTGTCAGCTCTATAACCAATTTTTTTTGCAAGCCCATACTAATATGAGCTTGAGTCTGACGGAGAATGCATGTGCACAGTCTGACTGATAAGATGCAGCACCGTGGAAGCTCGTGCATGCCTCTACTATTGTTTACAAAAATTTTGAGTATATGTATGGAGTTATGTTATTTTGTAAGGTTGTCAACTAGTTGAGAAGAGCTCCCTATTTTGTAATGTTTTGATGCCAGTACTGTTCTCTGGTTATGTATTGGATTTGAGACTTTCAAATTAATAGAAGTCAACCTCTTTTCATCTCTTTGTAAAAATTGTGCTAAAACACTTGGGCATGGAGGATCCAGTCGAGGGTTGTTATGTTGTTGTAATGTAGGTTTGATTGCAGTGGTATCATGACCAGTTTTAGTCAGCTTCCTTGTGATGTTTTCCCCTCTTACATTGAATGGCTCAGGCATGTAGGATCCAATTGAGTTGTTGTAATTGTATGGTGATGTAAGTTTAATTATTGTGTTGTTATGACTATGTTATTTGGACATATTTCATTTTCTGAAGCTTGAGCTTAAAAGTGATCTTGAGTCTGATTTTTTCTTCTCCAAGCTCCTTGAAGTCCTAATGCCCATAGCAGTCTTGTCCACCTTTCTTACTAAGTCTTCCCTCTAGTCACACTTAAACTCAATTCACTGACTGAAGTTACTTGTGTCCCTCACTTCCTTATGCATTTCTTGTCCGATTCTGTGTTGAACATCATTCATATATTGATTTTTGTCCATTGACCTCCACTCATATAAAACCAACATCCACCAAAAACTATGATGGGTATTAATCTTACCCTCTTCGCAATCAGAGGGTGACTTCTGGTTCTAACAAATAGGACCAGACGATAGACACAAGACCACATTTTCTACATAATGTGGATCATTTTAGTATACAATTATGCCATTTGGGTTGAAGAATGCACCAACAAGTTTTTCAAGAGTAGTAGTAGCATCTTTCGTAAGTTTTTGGAAGTATATTTAAATAATTGTGTTATGTTTGTTTCGTCACTTGGGTGAGAAAAACAATGACACTTGCATTCCTAGTTGGGCCTGCTAGACAAGAAAGAAGTTCATGAGTGGGTTAAACAATCCAAACACATGTAATAAAAAAATAAGCAAACTAAAACAACTAAGAAAATAAAAACTAGAATGCATAAGAAACTTAGAACCATAAACAATCAACCAATGACCAAGATAATGCCACCAATGGAAAACTATATTATTTGGAAAAGCACCATAGAGAAAAATGACTTATGGGTCCCCTCTTCCTCCTTGGGAGGGCTCTTGAGTTCCCTAATGGAGAGCTCTTCTTACAATGGAAGAAAAATGGCAAATGATGAAGAAAATCAATGCCTATTCCCTCAAGAGGTGAGTGGAATGGCCTATTGCAATGATGCTTGAATACTCCAAGGATAAAAGAGGATTCTCAAGGGAGAATTGAGGAAGCATAACAATACTATGAATATTTTGGTTTCTTATTGCACCCATGGATTTCATTTATAGCATTTCTTCAAGGAAAAATATAATTGGTTCTTGGTGTGAACAAGGGGCATTTTAGGGCACCCTTTGGTCCTTGACCAACACCCCATTAGGATTTTGCTCATATATGGAGGTCAAATCAGGTTGGGATATAGTCCATAAGTGGTTGGGTGGGCAGGGGGGGGGAGAACCATAAATGCGTCGTTCACAGGAGTGTGCATCTTTTCTCATACACAGTCGTACATTTGGCGCATTGTGCACTCTGAGGGATTTGTTGGCCCATGCACTGTGCACACGCTTCCTTTAGTGAATTTGTGCATATCAACTTTTTCCCAATTGTATAGTTTTTTCCTTTTGAAATGTATTTTAATGTTGCAATTGAACTAATTGTTGTTGGTATTGTTGTATTTCTATAAGCATTTGCGTGCAATGTTGTGGATGAAATTTCAATGATAACATATGCCCCCTGATGTGTGAGTTTAGGAGCATATGTATAGTTGAAATACATCAATGTTTATTCTACTGAGAGTTCCATTGTAATGAAGGGTGTTGAGAGGATCTGTAAGAGCAGTCCGTCGGAGGGATAGGGGAAACAATGGGACCCAATTATTTCTGTAGGGAGAAAAAATAAAATTTGTATACAAACGAGGCAGGCATGCCCCATGTTCATGTCATGCAACCAAAATGTAAGATGGTAACTGAAGATGTATGCTGGTGTAGATAACTACATCGACCTCCAGGGTGGTTGATAATGACAGATGACAAGTATGAATGGTGAACATACTCTGAAGTGATGCAAGGATGCCTGTAAGAAGTGTCGATGACTTGTAGGCATTGATGGCCTAACAAATTTAGAGGTCTTCGGCTGGTATAAAACAACTACAATAGTCTCATAGTAAGACCTACTGTAACATAATATTTTACTGAAGTCGAATGTTATGGAGGTCAATGGAATCGAAGAGAAATGATGATTCTCTTTGTGTCATCTAAGACACCTTATTGTAAAGGTAATGAGAGTCAAGATACTGCCACCCTTATGGAAACTATGTTGATGTCGAAAGAAAGGGAGACATGACTCCAAGAAGCAAAGGGCTTCATGAAATCCACTAAGATGAGATCAGGTACTAATAGGGAACATGAATGAAATGAAGATGCGGTGAGACTCAAGACTTCCCTTGGTTGGGTTATGTTGAAGGATGGTTGGAAACAATCATAAAACTGTATCTAGTTTCAGGGGGGCAACTAGCTGTGGGGTTAAATTGTGCTAGAGGCTTGACAAAGTGGCCAAACTCAGAGATCAGGGGTACATGGATTTTGGGATACTCAGGGTTTGTGAATGATTTATAAATGAAAAAAGGAGAGTGAATTCCCCAACAAAGGGCAACATGGGTTTCATTTCCAGGAAAAACAAGGTCATCAGGGGTGATGAAAAAAAGTAAAGTAAATGTTGGAAACAAAGGATTTTCACAATTACCAAATAAATAAAGAATAATTTGGGATGAGTGTACAGATACATAAATGGGTGCCCCAGTGTGATATGGCTTGGCCCATGAGGGTGCAAGTTGCAAAGAGAACTGGTGAAGGGTGGGGGCCCCATGGGTGGGTTTCTGTATGAGGTAAATGAATGGAGGGAAATCCGTAGATGGGAAAACTGATGGTGGATGAGATGGAGGGATAATGATACTATGAAGGTGCAGTCAATAGAATCGAGATGAGATAACCTGGGAGCCCATTGGGAAAGCTAGCAATATGATGAGAAGAAGTATGTGGCTTATTACCAGAAGTGCGTAATACTATCAAGACTCCCATGCCTAGGGGGTGAAAGTAGCATGAGTGTCAAGTTTCCAAGGGGAACTATGAATGGGACAAATCATGTGGGGGAGAGTGCTACTGGGTGACAATACCAAAATGTAGCAGAGATGATGGTACTGCAGAACCGGATGAAAGGACCCTAAAGGTGAATGTCGGAGGGTGTGACTGGGAGATGCAATTGATTTTCAGAGGGTATAATTACATGCCAGTGTCAAACATATACCTGAAGGGGCAGCATCATTTGTGATGACCAAGTACCTACACCCATAAAAACTAAATACCTGACATGAAAAATATCTTATGATAAAGAACATATAACAACTATCTGATAATTTTGAACATAATCATGCGTACCTAGACATGATGTGAGAAAAATTCTTCCCCGGGGCCAAGTTCATATGATGACCCGGGGAATGTGACTGTGTAAATGACGGGACCATGACCCCATGGCTAAGAATGGATCAGGAAATAGAGGCTCTGGGCTCCTGTAACTGAGTGTGGAAGTTTGGAAAAAGGGACTATATATGGCTGGTGGGCCCACAATGCCACCTCATTTGTACTTGTCACTATAGTGATTTGACGAGATCATTTGGAGGAGATTAGGAGATTATAGGAGCTCGAGTCGATTGATCTGGGAGTTGCGAGAGTCAAGTTGGTGGTCCCATCCTCCCGCATAGTGAAAATTTTGTAGAATTGAGTTAAGGGATGTACGGATGGTCGTAAAAGGGTAGGTTTAGGTAGGGTCCCACCAGTGCACAAGAGAAGGAAGAATATACGTGTGAAAATGCGCAGGTATAATTTTTTCTCCCATGCATAGTGTGCAGTTGTGCTTGACACAAATGTTGATGTGGGCATGGGGAAGGGGAATAGATGCATGGATAAGATGTGCACCTATTAAGATGACAGATATGCACTATGTACAACTGTGTCTCAGACAATTGTGCATTAGTGCGCACCTATGTAGCGGACAAGTGTGCATGTGTGTGCACTTGTCAAGGTGATAGTTCTGCATTTGTGCGCAACTATTTCTCAGAAATTTGTGCATTAGTGCATAGCTATGCAAATAATAGGCATGCACATGTGTGCACCTGTATGGGTGAAATCCACACACTGGCGGCAAGGCTAAGGGTGTTTCAAATTTTGAATTTTTTTATGCTTTTGATGGATGATGAGGGCTGACCAATTGTTTTTTTGTGGATGTAGGTGATCATCTTTATGATGGGATAGAACTATGCCAATCCATTGGAGAGATTGATACTAGGAGCATATCCGAGAGGCTGTGAGAGAGCATCCAGAAATTCAAAGACACTTGGCAGCTTGCGGGTTGCTCAAGTTCTTCGATTGTCCCTTGATACGATCACAAGATTTCCTTCTATACTATATTATAGCTATGTGGTGCACTGATATGTAGTGCTTCATCGTTAGGGTACATCAGTTGACATTTCTCAACTATGGAGGATGTATATTTGCTAACAGGGCTCCCATTACTAGGGATGGCCCTTCTTGCTGACCCCCTACTATCAGAGGATGAGAGAGTGGTTGACTTGGCGCATCACTACTTCGCAGGGTCAAACCCGATGTCAAGTTCAGTCATTTAGATTGAGGCTATGGATGAGATCTTGACTCTGTGCTTCGTCACCATGGTAGTGAGGATCTATGAATCCTTGGTGACTCAAAGGATCACAGGATTTCAACTTAGGATCATGGAGAGGGTCATCGATGGGGACCATTTTTCCTGAGGGATGATGTTGGATTCCAGAATGATGGGGCATATTCACTGGTGTTGGACCACTGTATCTGGTGACTTTGCATTTGGGTCAATCCTGGTGGCCTGGTTTTTGGAGAGGGTGCCCATTTTGTGCCCTAGGAGTTTTTTGGTGCCTTCAGGGCCTTGAGAGTCATGTCTGATGCAGTGGGCCCATGTGCTGACACGACATGGGGGAGGGGAGGGTGGCCATTATTTAATAGCCACTATGGAACGTGTGTGGAGTCATATGCCACAAGTGATACTACGGTACCCATACGATGGTATGGAATACCAACATGACCCTGACATGGTGTTTCCTCCTGGGGAGGACTAGGATCAGAGAGGTACGTTTGTGTATTTATGTTTTCTAATTTTGATAGCATAGCATATGATTATGTATATATGTATGATCACTCTACCTTTGGTGTTGTGTTGCATATGTGGGGCCTCGAGATCGTGTGGTAGAAATGGTCAAGGAACCGACTTGCTAGGGACCAACGTGATCATCGCGGGTAGAGATGCAGGTAGGACAGAGGTGAAGGAGAGATGATGTTGGTGCTAGACCAGCACATGATCCAAGGGCATGCCAAAGGTGGAGACTAAATGACGTTGGTGTTGGACCAACGTGTGAATCGTAGGTAGAGGCCAGAGGGGGGATAGAGGACCTTCGTCGACGATTCTAGGAGGTTCTACAGGGCGCTTCAGAGGGTATGTGGGCCCACATCTAGGATGAGAGGGTCATGTAGTAGTGTGTGGGTGTGTCGACATAGTGGCAGACTTTGATCCGTCGAGCAGTTGTAATGGGGGAAGCAATGACTAGTTGGCTACCACCTGGACTAGGAGGACCCCTAGCTGGTGGAGCACCTCCAGCTGATAAAGGAACTGGGGGGGGAGCTCTAAGGGTACCATGAGTGTCAGGTTTTCTATTTTCATAGGCTTGTGAGCCCATTTTGTATAGGGTAGTTGATACCCATTTTGTATAGGGTAGGGGGTACCCATTTTGTACCTATACGGGTGAGGGGACTCACTGGCCTACAGGCGATGTATTTTGTATATTGTAAAACATTTATGAAATTATTGAGGATATTATATATATGTACATATATCATTGGCTCATTTTATGTCTTGATGTGTTTATGTTTTTGATGATTTATGATGTCTAATCTATATGTTGTGATAGATGTATGATTCTTATGTGTATGTGATGATGTTTTCATGTGATAAATGCCAATCTAACACTAGGTTAGCCATATTATCTTCTATTTGATTAAATTGTCTTGGAATGTGTGTAGATGTGATTGAATCAAAGTTGTGAGATAAGAGTCTAACTTGCAGGTATTTGTGAAAGAGGAAAGGATTGCATACATGATATACATTGTTGAGTTGTAGGACAACAAGTTGGGAATCTAATAAAATTCTAAGGTGACGGATGTGGTGGTGACTAGCCTCAATGAGGAGACCAATGACGATGACGTATTTTTCTTGGTTGTTGGTGGCTATTCCCAAACATATGTCATTGGAGTGGAGCAATTCATGTGAGGGGTTATAGAGGGCCTAAGCGACCAAAGCAATATTTTGTGTCCAGTGGCTAGCACCGTCACCGTAACCGATGTGGTAGGCTGATGGAGGATGAATCTGTCAATAACATGGATGATAGATCCAACATGAGGAGTGGTGGAAAAAAAAATACTAAAAACTCTACAAATGTGTACAAAGAAAAATCCTAAGGTAGAATGGCTACGCTCAAGTGTAAAAATTCTTTAAGTACAACCTGTTGACAAGATCTTTGAGAGGATATCCTTTTGGAGAGGCCAGGATGTATGTGCCTTTAGTGAGGCACTATTGGACAATGTAGGGTCCATGCCATAATGACTCGAATTTCCCATGGCTGAGAGTATCGTGGGCAATATCGTAGGCTAGGACAAGATCCCTTCATTGAATGAACGAAGGTTGACATGGCAGTCGAAGATGGATTTAGACCATTTTTTAGCTGTCTCATTGTTCTGTAATGAAGACCGACGATCTTCATCCAACAATTCTAAGGTCAGCAAGCACTGATCCATTGGAGCGGTGTCAAGTAATAGCTCAATGGAAGTGCATAACGTGGGAATTTCACACTTGATAGGGAGGGTGTCTTCGATCCCATGGACGACATGGAATGGTGTAAAATCGATGGTAGTTTTTACTATCATGTGAGAATCCCATAACATTGAAAACAACATATGATGACATTTGGTTTTATGTTTGTTGATGGTACGTTGTAGCATGGTTTTGAGGACTTTGTTGATAGCCTCGACCTGTATGTTGAACTGAGGGTAGTATGGGGAGGCAAACTCATGGGAAAAACCTAACTTTGAGGAGAGTTTTGTGAAGATCGCATTCTCAAAGTGTTTACAGTGATCGGATACTAACTGTAGTGGGACTCCGAAAAGGGTAATGATGTGGTTGAAGAAAAAACATGTTGTTGTGTCAGCAGTATTGTTGAAAGTGGGCATGGCTTTAGCCAATTTGGTAAAGTAATCCACTTCCACAACGATGTACATGTTTCCATTACTAGATGGAGTATTACAAGTCATAAAGTCTATGCCCCATTTGCAAAAGGGGTCAGTGGTGATGACTGGATGTAGAAGAGTGGGTGGCGTTCGTGCTTTGTTTTCATTGAGATGGCATTTGTCGCATCGCTTGACAACGTGGATGTAGTCATGAAACAACATGGGCCAGAAGCACCCTACTCGAATGATTTCTTGGGCGGTGGACATACCCAAGAGGTGGCCACCACAAGCGTCGTTATGGCAATCGTTCAAGACTCTGTCAACTTTTTCAATGGTTAGACATTGACGAAGAATGGTGTCGACCCCTTGTATATACAAGACATCACTGATGAGGAGGTATTGAGGGGCCTTATGGAAAATGCGTCGACAATCGTCTTGAGAGAGATGAGGCCCAAAATTTTGTGTTTGAAGGTAGACGAGAAGGTCGCCATACCAAGGGTCATCAGAGGGGATGAAGAAGAGGTGTTCGTCGAAAAAATCTATATTGACAGGTGAAGCTTTAGCATCTGAGGGAAATTTCATAATGAGCTCGCCGAGGATGAACACTTTCTTGATTTTAGGAATTGAGAACTCTAGGTCGTATTCCTGAAGGATGACGATCCATCGGGAAAATATTCCATTAATTTATCGTTGACTAAGAAAGTACTGCATGGGGCTAGAATCTACTACCAAGGGAGAGTTTCTCATCATGATTGTATTTGGGTGGTCCTGAAATACTTTTATTGATGTAGTAAATGACTTGTTCTCGCCCATCATCCCCTAGTTGGAAGAGGACTCTTACTACTGAGACAAATGAGGCTAACAAGTAGAGGATGTAATCGCGATCATAGTCTGGAGGACTAATCAAAGGGGCATTAGATAGGGCCGCTTTCGAATCATAAAAAGTGGTTTAAGCATGTTCATCCTATTGAAATGGGATATCATGATGCAGTAAGCGAAGGAAACCATGCACACGAGTGGCATAATCTGGGTCAAAGCGACGTAAATGGTTAGCTTTTCCTTGTAGGCTCTACAGTTGGCTTAAATTCCTAGGTGGTGGAATTTTTGTGATAGCTTGGACCTTGAGGGGGTCCACCATGATTCCGTGTTGGGAGACAATGAACCCAAGAAGGCATCTAGCAGTCATGCAAAATACACACTTGAGGGGGTTCAAGCGGATATTGTACTGGAGACATTGCTGAAAAATGATATGTAAGTCATCTAAATATTGAGTTTGTTTCTTGGATAGAGCAGTGAGGTCATACAAATAAGAAAGGATGATGCAAGAAAGATCATGGAAAACATAAGTCATGGCCCATTGAAATGTAGCACCTGTGTTCTTGAGTCCAAAAGGCATGACATGATAAGAAAAAGTACCCCATGGGGTAGTAAAAGCGATTTTATACTGATCTGTTGGATGGATTTGGATTTGATTGTATCTAGAGAACCCATCCATGAAGAAAAAATCCTCGAGGTTGGCATATTCATCGATAATTTGGTCGATGAAAGGGGTTGGAAACTTGTCCTTGAAACAAGCATGGTTGAGATCATGAAAGTCGGTGCAGACATGAATAGTGACCAATTTTTTGTTAATGGGGATGAGGTTGGAAACCCATGAGGTATAAGCAATGGGGTAAATGAGCCCAACATCACTTAGCTTGTCAATTTCGGCTTTGATAGTTGTTTCTTTGGATGGGTGAAGGGGGCATTGTTTTTTACGAATTGGGGTGACATTTGTCCATGTGTCAATGCGATGTTCGACTATAGAAGGATCGAGATCGGGCATCTTTGTATATGACCAGGAAAAAATATCTCAGTATTCCTGAAAGAGAGATTTGTAAGCTGTGAGTTCCTTAGGGGAGCATGCGGTGCAATGGTGATTTCTTCTACAATTCCTAGTTTGATGGAAATGTCGATTTTGATGGTGGGGGAAATATTCACCATGTTTTCTTCTTCAAAAGCATCTAGGGCAGGGATAGAGTTGTTGAACCAGTCTATATGCCCTAAAGTAACAAAATCCTTGGTTTTGATTGCACATATGGAGGCTTGTATAGGAAGGTAAAATGCTTCCTATGAGAGAAAAAGTGCTCGGTGATGGAGCGCATTCCATGGGAAATAGGGGGTAGTGAGCTCCTCCAAGATATCTTCATCGCAATGGAAAATGAGAGAGTACAGGGGATCTAGGGAGGTGATAGGGGAGATTTTCAAAGTGTGGTTGTCCTCAAGTGGTGAAGATGTAGAGGAGATATCGCATACAGGTCGTGATGGCTCGCTTGAAATAAACCAAATGTACAGACACTGCAGGTGATAAACTATGGTAGGGGGAAATATTTTCAGTGGGAAATGAACCGGAGAATTGGGAGGATTTGGGGGAATATCCTCAGACATTTGATCTATGAACCATGGAGGGATGGGAAGTGACTCAGTTTCAGGGAAGGGAATATTGACATTATCTAGAGGGTGCAGTATCGATGTTGAGGTGGTCAGATTTGGTTGAATAGGGGTTGAATGACAGAATCGGTATGAAACAATCAAAGGGAATCGGTATGTAAAGTGAGTAAGTGAGTCACAGAGAGCGCAAAGGAATCTCATCCATTTGGGGAATGAGGAAGAGACATAACAAATGTTACTAAGGTGAGCAGCAGAAAGTGGTGGTGGAGAGGGCTCTTGCTGAAAGGTTTGGCGTATTGCAGCTAGCGTCTAGTGAAACTGGGGTAGATTTGTGAAATGATGAGTGTAGTGGCCATATTCTGAACAGATGGCACAAGTGAATTTGGTTCACAACCATTTATTTCCTACAATGGGGGACAAATTAGTAACACTAGATGTGCTTGGTGAACCAACGAGAAGTGTCGTTTCTCGAGGGAGTTGGATCATATTGTGTAACTCGGGAAGAGTAGGACATCTATTAGTGGGGTGCCCCTCTCTTTCACATAGTGCGCAAGGAGGTTGAACTTGGGGAGTAAGTGGAGTTTTGGGTTATTTCTTATTCTGTATACCCTCAACACTGGCATTGGTGCTAGAAGTTGGGGGTGAGGGTGGTGCGGTAGAAGCCTGTACTAGAATCTGCATTGGTATTCCCTCTAGATGAGGAGGGAAAGATGGTTGAGGAACCATGGAGGGTGGGTGCATATACCATACAGGGATGGAAAGAACCATGTTGGGAAGGGTAAGCATTGCAGCTACCTGAAATGCTTGAACTCCATGTGGGGGGTAGAAGAAGGGAATTTGATAATGGCTTGAGGGATTGTCTCCCAAATCGGGATTTTCCCATGGAGGGGGGGCGAATCAGGGATAAGTGGTGCATTAGGGTTCTCAAGGAATTATTGAGGTAATATTTCTTCAAATAGTGGAAATTCAAGGTTTGGAGAGCCCTTAGTTGGAGGAATGGTGTCTAAAGTGTTGGTTCCATTAGAAGATATGACACACACTTGTGTTGAAGGGTGTATGAGAGGTGGTGCTCCATGATATGCCCCCAACAAGGATGGGTCCTTGAAAATTCTGGGACCCATGTCAATGAGAGAATAAGCATCTAAGCTAGTGCGGACAAGAGGTGGGACAATATCAATGTTGGTGGAGTGGTTAGGCTCATAATGTGTAATTTGGTCGATGGGGACAATTTCCCGTTGAGGGGGAACATCATCATTCGAAACATATAAGAGGCTATTTCCTTCATAGAAAACATGTAGCTACATCCAAAAAAGATATTGTAATCGAGCGGAGCATCGATAACTTCAATGTCGATAAGGATGGTTTTTCCCCCGAGTTTGACAGGGACATTTTGGAAGAGCCCTTCAAAGGAGGATGGTCGACCATCATAGGCTCTTAAGGTAATGGCAGATGGTACTATCTCAGGGGAGAAAATTTTCTTCCATACAGTTTTGGACATGATGCATGTGGATACACCTTCATCGATTATACATCGATGAACTATGATTTGATGAATCTTTATTGGTATCTGGAAAGATACCATAGTAGGGAGGCGTGGTTCTCTGCTATATAGATCAGATGTGATGAGTCTAGTATCAGTTGGGTCAACTTTCCCTAAGGCGGAAAGTAAGGAGTTCTTCTTAGTTGGACAGATTTGGAGGACCTCCAATACATACATGGTTTCAGGAGACTATTCCAAGTCATTCACAAAACTGTAATTGTGTGCTTCCCTAGCCTAAGGGTTATTTACATTTCATTGTAATGGAACCTGAGGCATACAAATGGTAGGTTCAGTATTAGGGAGTAGAATAATCAATGGTTTTCTGGTTGTAGATGGATTTGTTTCTGAGGTGGTTGGAGTAGATTCAGAGGGCGCTTCATATTGATGGTTGCACGTTTGTAAAAGAATCTCTTCTTCACTAGTGAGGAGGATATTGCAATCAGTCAAATTTCCAGGGTGGATGGGCCCTACATTTTTATATTGCCCCATTTGTGGTGGGGTAGGGTGTACCTCATGTTGGGTATTCATCACACCTTAGAGTAGAATAGGGTTTTGCAATACGTTTGGGGGTGGTTGTTGCAAATATTGTTGTAGGGCCTACTGAAGGGCAGATGGCATTGGAAGATGTGGCTCATTCATGGATTCCTTCATCTGTTTGAAGTTGGCAATTTGGGGGAAATGTTGAGTATAATGCCCATAATCACTGTAAAGAGCGCAAGGGAAGTTCGTCCTGAGGTTGTTGTTGTTCTTCTTCCCTTGGAGTTTTCTATTATTGTCCCCTTGAGGGTTCTGGTTACCTTGATTCTGGTTTCCCCCAATGGGTTGGTTTTTTGAGGGTTGTTTTCACCTGGTCCCAGGTTATTATTGTTTCAGATTTTTCATTTCTTCTTGGAATTATTTGACTAATGGGCCGGATTTTCCATATTCAACTGTTCAAAAGTATGAAGTTGTTGAATGGGAGAGGGATGAAGAAAGTTAACACCAACATGTGGTTGTCCATATGGAGGAGAAACTGGATGTGGAGGACCAAGAAATAGAAAGTACATATTTTTTTGTGGCAACGATCAGTAGGTTGCATAGGAAGGTGAAGCACTTTCACTAGTTCCCAGATTATATGTTGAGGTAGAAGGGGAACCTGAACTTTATTGAGAGGTTGGATGCATCATGGGTGTCGGTGAGGGTCCACTCATGGGTGGGGGGGAACAAGATATGGATATTGGTAAGGGGGGAAAGGTTAATAAGATGTCCCTCCATATGGTTGCAGATATTGAGGTGTGCCATACATAGGTGGTGGTTGGCTATAAGGGTTGTGGTGGGTTATGGTACCAATCAACCCATCCACGGCGTGAGACATTCCAGGTTTGTCCTGGCCAAATGGTACGGGTCTGGGTGCATCAGGTAACACTATGTATAAGTAACCTGACTGAGCATAGATAAGGTTAGGTTGTTGGGCCTTATTGATGGATTCCTCTTTGGATTGAGGAAAAGTGGATGCTACATCTTTGGAAAGTATGGAGATGAGTGATTTTAGAAACCAATCAAGGCATTGTTCTTTAGTGGTTTCTTCTTTATATAAACTACGTCATTGACGCCATTCATGGATGTGGTCAACAATATGCATAGTTGAGGTTTTTTTTCACTTGGAGAGCAGTTCTAAACCAGTGTCATGACAAACTAGTAGTTGAAAAAAGGACAAAAAGGCTTTGGCCAAGGATTCAAAAGTCACATGGGACGCTGATTTTTCATCCACATACCATTTGGATGATGGACCAATGAGTGTTCTTTGAAATAAACTTAAGTGGATGGAGTCATCCATGATCTTGTTTGAATAGCACCATAAGTGGAAGATCATAACATTGTTGGCAGGATATTCCCCCAGTTTTCCTTCAAATTTTGGAATATCTGAAGGTAGTTTGGTAGGCATATTGGGCCATGTGGGGTCATGTAAAATGGGATCATTCCCGAGTTTAGTCAAATCAGGAATGTTGAGAGACACCAAGTATGGCATAGGGGGATTTGGTGGAGAATTATTACTAGCCATTGTGTGAGTATGTAGTGGACATGACCCTTGAGAGGGATTTGATGGGGTTGTACTTCTCCCTTGAGAAGAAATTTCCCCCCCGCCTACTTATGAAGGAGAGATAGTGGATGGATTTCATTGGGAATTGGACCCAAGAAAAGTGGAACCAAGTAAAGTTGATCCCAAAATAGTAGCACTCACAGTGGTGTGAGATGGTTGAGACGGGGAGTTGGCAATACTAGATACTCCTCCTAGAATAGGAGGGAGGTTTTGCAAGTGTCTAGAACAACGGGGATTCTATGGGTCCCCTATGATTTCCAACTATCAAAGTGAATGTGTGCAAATGGTGATGAGAGAAATAAATGAAAAAGAGATTTGTATAATTTTGACCTCCACAAGATAATATAACTCACAATTGCATGTAATCAAATGAGCATCATACATAAATCAACTGTAAATAAGAAAACATGTGGGTAGGTGGATTTTTTCCGTGTGGGGGAATAAATAAATAAAATGCTCGTGTCCTAAAAGACGTATCATCCTTCCTCTCAAATAACACTGGACCTTCCAAGAGCACTCAACAGTGGGTTCTAAAGCCACCGGAAGAGGAACTAATGAAAGATGAAATAATAAGTTATAATGAGGGGTAGAGGGTGCATATCTTGAAAGAGATGGTGATATTTCCCAATAGCCTCACAAAATTTGATAAAGGTGCAATTGCAGCCCACAATTGACATTTGGGTAGATGCCCTAAATTTGGTCACTAAGTACCTTGGTCAAAGTGTGGCATTTAGATTTTCGGCCTCA
>ML778154.1:1261511-1300232 GCA_009831015.1 Picea engelmannii
ATTGGATTTCGGACCCCCCCGTCCTTTCTTCCTTTAATGGAGGGGGGGGTTCAGAATAGGTATTAAGGAGCGTGCTAAGATCTGTGGCTAGGAAACCAGTGCGCAGATCAATGGATCAAAATGAATTTCGGACCCCCCTGGTGTCCTGCCTTTAACCAAAGGGGGGGGGTCCAGAATAGATATTTCCTTTCAGCGGGCCCCTGGTCATACGTGGCGTCGGTCTAGTGGTTCTCAAGTCCCATCCTTCACATGTTATCTGACAGCCCGTCATTCATGAACGTCATCCTCCACTGAGTCCACTTGTCCCACTTGTTCCCGGGGTCGTGTCCCATCACATAACTACTGTCAGTCCCTGCTGTCAGGCCTTTACCCTTTCCATTCATGACCAACCCCCTTTGGTGACTTTTACCTCCAATCACCTGCCTCCACGTCACTCGTCCGTATGCTTTAGCCATTGTCATCTGCCACTTCATCCCAAGTGGCCCGTTGTCCATTTATTATAGGATAACATACCCGTTATCCTGCTGACCTATCTCCCACGCCAAACCGACCCCATTTTTGAATAAAACTACCATTTTCCCTTTTCAGCCGTTATTCATCCATCACACCAGAAATCTCTTATTCCTCCATTGCTTCCGTGTCGCCTTCACCCACAGTCAGTCGACTCCACTAACGTATTGTTTATTGCAGGTACTATTGCTGAAATGGTGTCAAAGCCTAGACAAGCGGAAGGAGAAGAGAATCCTTTTCTTCCTCCCCCTGTCGACCTAGAAAAAATTCCCTTGGTCGATAAAGATCGATTGATAGAAGATACCATTTGTGACTTCGACTTTTCTGATCTTCAGTCATGGCTCCAGGAGGTTTTCTTGGACCAGAGTGACGAAATTAGACTCTAGGAGTCCAATTTGCCTCTGTATCTCTTTCCCCAGATTCATCATTTCCCTGAATTTTCCCTCAAATGCCAAGCCCATTACATCCCTTACCAGAAGGCCATCGTTTCTTCATCTGGAGACGTCCTCTTCTTCATCACCCCCGAAGACATTGACCAGATGATGCAAATTCCCCGTGCTGAGTCTGTGTCCCCATTCAATTTAGAAATCCTCACCGAATTATATCAGAAAATGACTTTCCCTCAGAGAGCTCAGATATTCGAGCTTTTTCTCCCTGCTTCCGCTCCACTCCCTTCCACCAATCCCCCTTACCCTTCTTCCATGTTCTCCACCAAAGGAAATCAAATAATTTATTCTCTTTGTGCCCTGCTTGGTTACTATTCTGATCAATGGGTAGATGAGCCCATCCTGGGTTTTCTGTCCATTTTCTCAAACTATGAAAAGCCCACCACGCAGGTCGACTACAACACCTTCTTGGCCGATAGTATTCATGAACAATTTGTGAATTTCGCCACAGAGGGCATGTTTAGATATTCTTCCATACTGGCTTACATGTTCATCTACTTTCAAGCCGACAGGTTCAGTTTCTCCATGCAGAAGATGGACTCGGACGGAAGGCCTCAACCAGTCACATCATGGACTTCTCTTCTGAATCATAACTCTGTTGAATATGACTTCAAAGCGTTCATTGATCAGTTTTACCACCCTGTGGTAAGCATGTTGAGTGGCAGGCCTGAGCCATGAATAAATGATGAAGTCCAGAGAATTATACATCTCTCGGACAATGCAAAGACAAAAGACTGATACTTATATCAGAACCACACCGAAATCAGAGTTTTCGGTTGCGAACTGATGCCTTACAAACTACCTAAATATGTACCGGTAAGGATTTTTGCATTAGAATATATTAGGCAGATAATGAATTTAGATGACATTCATTTTGTTTCCCTGAAGAAAAAACAACAATTGAGAATGAAGGGGCAGATTGGTTCTTTCATCTGCAATAGTCGAGGCGCAGGGGAAGAAGTAGATAGAATGTTGAAGGAGATGAAATTCCCTGCGACTTTCACTTGGCACTATGATCCATGTGGGATCATTTCAGAAATGAGGGTGAAAAATAAGAATGTCCCATATGCTCATGATCCCAAGCCAGAGGTCGAGAAATATGCTAATTAGACAGTATGGGTGCTCGACACTTTGATGGACGTGGAACAAAAAATTGAAGTGGAACAGAAGGTGCCATCGATGAGTGTGCCACCCACTACCACACCTCAGGTCCCCAAGGAGAAGATGCCTCGACAGGAGTCGTCTCCTCCTGTAACAGAGGTGTCATCAGAAGAATTCCAAATGCACTCTAAGAAGCCAAAGACATTTTCAACGCCTGGCGCGATAGTAGAACAAGAAGTCTCGACTACCACAGTAACTACCACAAGGGTTAAGCCAATCACTCTACCTTTTGGTTCGAGCCAGCATAAGGTAATAACAACAGCAATAAAACCCATAGATTCTCCCCTAAGTACGCATCCAAGTAAAACTGGTCCCAAGTTGGGCATTTTTGAAAAGTATGAATTGATCAAGAAGAAGAACCAGACACTCACTAGCAGCACTTATCCCTAGTTTAGGAAGCAGTCAACTACAACTCAACATACGCTTCTTTCGGCATTTGACACAGAGAAGGGTAGAATGCACATGGCTTACCTCCAAGCACAGGTTCCAGATCCCAAGGTGATATCAGATTACAAAAGGGCCACCTTCGAGTTCCAGGCGAAGGATGTGCATCCAGCAGATTAGATGGATCTGCACAAACAAATAGGAGAGATGATTTTTCACACATTGGCTCACGCTTCAACTTCTTCAGCAAAATATCTAGGGTCCTTGAACAATGCTCAGACACAACTTAAGCTGGAGCAAATATCATCTTTCACGAAGGACAACATAATCAAGACGTTGGAGGAGCTGGTCCTCAAGATCAGTTGTGACCCTGCGAACGTCAAGGCTACCGAAGAGATGATAAAAAAGAAAAATGCTGACATCGCATCCTTAAGAAAAAAGCTGAAACTCCCTCCCACAGAGGACTCATAGCCAAAAGAGATAGCAGAAAAGGATGAGATGCTGAAGTTACTCATGGAACAGAATGCTCAACTAAAAGAAATGGAGTCTGAGATGGAGAGACTCCTAAAGGAGAAAAAGAAAATGAAGCCAATGGAAGGCATTCCATTGAGTGTTATCCCAATTGTAGGATTGAGCACATCAATAGTGACAGCCATTCCATCTGCAACATCAGTGCCACTACTAGAAGGAACAATAGACCTTGCCAAGTCCATGGAGAGGATGAACCTGCAAGAGTCAGAAATCAGCAGGCTTAAGAAAGAAGTGGAGAACCTCCAAGAGCTCAAGACTTCTTTCCAGACAATCCTATCCAAAGAAAAGCAGATGAATGAGCAAATCAGGAAGGATTTACAGTAGCTCCAAAAGCAGACAATGGCAGGGAAGACTTTGGCTGAGGTCAAAGAGATTGTACGGAAAGATATTTCCAAATCCATAAATGAAATATGGCCAATGATTCAAATCATGTTTGAAAAAAATGAGTTTCTCTAGAGGAGCAAATAGGCTATTGAGAAAATCAGAGTGGAGCTGGGAGACATGCCATCTCAAGCAAATGAAATCATCAGGTTCCTGAATTCCAAGACCAGAGAGGAACTAGAAGAACTAAAGATCGAGGACAGGACATAAACTATACTTGAGGTAAAAAGGGTTCTAACCAAAAGAGGTCTCATGCTTCAGCTTGAGGAAAAGATTCAAGTCATGGATCAAGGAGTACATAAGTTTTTCAATAAGATAGATGTTCTCCAAAAGAAGGGCCTACCTGGTCTGAAGGTCATTAATGACAAATTAATGACACTCCCTGATTACAAGAAAAGGTTGACTGAAGTGTCTAAGGACAGTTCCAAGTTTGCAGGGATACAGGGGAGCATCACAAGCAAAGCATTCATGGATGCCCTGCAGTTGGATATTAGTATCCAACATGAGATTAAACACATATTCATCATCAAGCCTACATTTTCTAAATATACAGACATGGATGAAGTGTATCAGAGATTACTTAAAGTCACAGTGCCAGGTCATCTCAGATGGGAAGAACTTTTTGATCTACTAGATTAGCAGATGAGCTGTCACAATTCAGTCACCTGTCCAGTCAGAAGAGGTTGCGAAGGCACCTCGCAAATGGCCTACCCCAAAAATTTCGCATACAGTTGTATCAATTCATCAAGCAGTTTTGATTAGTTAAGGTAGTTAGACTAAAAATAGAATGAGCACGTCCTGATCAGTTATGACATGAATGTTTGTATTTTTAATTATAAATACTTCATCTTTCGAAGTATTGAGGGTTGTTGATTTCGCACACCCTATAGCTGCCAAAATGTACTATTTTTGAAGAGATAGACCATTAATAAAGAAGAGGCACTTTTACAGGATTCTTGCGTATGTTCACTGGTGATGTTGATTTTCTAAGTTGAATGTTTTTCTTTCTCTGTAATCATTTTGTTTTCTAAAACTAATCTTTATGAATAGCGTAATGTTGCAGTATTTATCTTTGATACCCTATTTCCGATTCTAAAAATTTAAATGTTTATCTTCTAATATCTTCAATTAAGAAATTCTTAACTGCTTGTTAGTTGGAGTTATTTTCCTTACCTTTTCTTATGTCCATCATTTTAATTACTAAAGATCCAGTGAGTGTATTATCTTGCCCAGTGAAGGTTTTCTTTGGCATTTCTGGTTGTATCTAATATCTGATTAAACACAGACCCCATAGCCCAATGGATGTGTAGACCGTCTCAACCCATTTCAAAAACTCTTTTACAACAAAACCAACAGTTTCTATACCTAGCCTAATACCTGAAGTTAAAAACAAAGCTAAATTATATAGAGAGATCCCTCTCTAAAGCTGGAAGGGCTAGATCCCAGCTTTAAAAGCGGTTGGATAAGGTTACCTTTGTAGATTTCTTCTCTTTCAACCTCTAGGAAATTTACCAAGTGCTAACATAATTGGCGACTCCACTGGGGAAGAACTAAAACTGACAATCTCACGCTTTCTTTCCCCTAAAAGAACGTTTGATTCTGAAAAGAAAGTAATGTTAGAGGTTGATTAACTCTGTATATATTATTTTCAGATTCATAAAATTAAAAAATATATATATATAAAAAACAAAAAGAGTTATGGCTCCCAAGAAGGTTCACACTCGATCTCATCCATACCCAGAACCCTCTACAGCGTTAGATAATCCTGAACAGTTGCTCAGGTGAAAGACCTTAGCTACTAGTTCAGCGAGTTATACTCCCCTTCATAAGTATCCTTCCTTTTTCGGAGAACCAAATATCTTTCAAAACCTTGATCTTGATCTTCTTCCACCATGAAACCTGGTTAGAACATGGTCTGAAACCTTTGTGTCTAGACTTGTCTTCGACCCAACTGTATTGCAACCCCGAACCCCTGAAGTCTTGTCTCCTATGACTAAACTACAAACCACTACCTCAGCGCCGCCCAGTCCTGCCTCATCCTCATCTTCAGTCACTACCTCTCCTACCACCCAGGCCATCGTTACATCTCCTCCGCCCATCATGGCAGCTCGGTATGCCCCTTTGGTGCTGGCCGCATCGCTACATGCCATGCCCCAAGACTACCATACTAGACTTCCACAGTTCGATGCCATTGGAACTTTAAACGCACAACAACATGTGGATAAAATGAACGACTACTTTGATTTGAAAGAAGTTGACGAATTCGATGTTCAAATGAGACTTTTCGTTCAGAGTCTGACGAGAGACGTCAAGAAATGGTTCAAAGCTTTACCCACCGCATCAATCCCTGACCTTGTCGCATTCCAGAGAAGTTTTCTTGAAAGATGGGAGGTAAAGAAAAACCCTCTCCAGATACTGTCAGAATATGAGAATATAAAAAGAAATCAGGGGGAGACGGTACCATATTATTGCACCCATTTTAACAACTTGTATAATGCAATCCCAATGGAAATCAAACCTCCCCAAGGTTTGGCATTGATTAAATTCCCTGATGGATTTGATGCTGACATGTCTTACAAATTAAGAGAGAGAAATGTTGCCACCCTAGAGGACATGCAGAGAATTGCTATTAGTGTGGAGGCTAATCTGTTGGTGAAAAGGGCACGTCAAAGGATAGAAAGGAGAGTCACGATCAAGGAAGAACCTTCCACATCGACCACAGATTCCAGATTAGATTCTTTGAACAGAGCAGTGGAACTAATGATGGAAAGATTCACTGTGTCAAACATAAATCCTCCCAGAGACAACGCACCTGCTCCTCAGGTCCGAAACCCCAATTTCAGGAGAAACCCTCCTCAAATCAGGCAAAGAGATCAAAGAGATCAAAGATATCAGAGAGGTCCTGATCAGCTGATCAGGCCTCCCCTGCAATAAAACTATGTTGATGAAGGGGGGGAAGTAATTGAGGAATTGGAGGACACTCATATCAACCTCATGGGCATTCATGACAACGAGGCCATTTTCCTTACTCAAGAAGAATAGGAACTCTTTCTGCTAAATCAAACAAAGGTAAGTGAGGAAGTCGAAGATGCAGAACAACATGCCTTTGAAAACGCTATTTTAGAGGTGCACCATCAATACAATCTTCGAAGTAAGAAGACAGAAGGAAATTCCTCGAAGAATACGATCGAAACGTAGAAGGTAGCTGAGACTGAGAAAACCCTTGAGCCGACTACTACTGAAAAAACTCTTGAGAAGACCACTGCTGAAAAGTCTTCTGAGAAGGGTAAAACCGATGCTCCGGTGAAGAAAAACATCACCATACTGAAAAGGCCAGCACAACCCAAAGTTTCACCTGTTAATCCACCCAGTACTTCTGAGCGGAAGAATATGGTGGACCAACCAGAATCAATGAGTCAGACCCGAACTCCTGCGCCTTTTAGCCTGGAGGGAGAATTGGCCAAAATTAAAATTGCCATCCCACTTACAGAGTTGATGAGCCGAGGCGGTTATCGTTCACAGGTACTAAAAGCATTAGACATTGAACCTGACATAGGCACCAAGGCCTTGACTATTGGATCAGTGACTCATTCTGACACTGTGAACCTTACTGACGATCGTCCCGAACTCCTTTTCGGACCTGAAGTAGATGGTTGAGACGATACCGGTGATGTAGCTCCCTTTTACATCAGTTTGAACATACACAATTTAATATTGCATAACGCCATGCTGGATTTAGGTGCCTCACATAATCTGATGCCTAAAGCAGTAATGGAAAAACTGGGATTGGAGGTCACTAGGCCTTACAAAGATCTACACTCGTTTGACTCCAGCAAAGTCAAATGTATTGGTTTGATTGAAGCTTTGTGCATCACTCTGGTTCAGATTCCTTCGAAAAGCATGGTAATGGACGTGGTGGTTGCAAACATCCCGCCAAAATATGGTATGTTGCTATCCCGGTCTTGGGGAGATAAGTTGAAAGGAACCCTGCAACTGGATATGTCTTACGCCACTATTCTAGTGTTTGGGCAACAAAGGAGGTTATACAGAGAAACACTGATGAAGTATATGGTCAGTAGTCAAGAGAAACCTCACAATTACCCCCTTTACTCTGCTCATTCCAATTTAGATTCGTTCATCTTGTACAATGATGGTGATACTAATGATCCATATATTCAGCTGATGGAAGATGTAGCTAGTCAAGATGAAGGTCCATAAACCAGTGAAGCAGCAAAGATGAAAAATGTAATCACTGAAGATTTCCCCGTTGATTTCTGGAGCATGGATTTTGATGGAGCTATGAGTAAAGAAGGAGTAGGAGTGGGATTCTGGCTACATAATCATTGAAACAGGTATTCATAGAATCATTCCTACAAACTGAATTTCCAGTGCACTAACAACATTGCCGAATATGAAGCTTTAATGCTCAGTCTAAATATGTTGAAAAAAGTTGGTGCTAAGCAAATAATGGTAAGGGGTGACTCTGAATTAATAATCAAACAAATTGAAGGTGAGTATGCTTCTAAACACCCGCGCCTTAGAGCCTACAGGAATGTTGTTCTTGATTCTTTGAAGTGTTTTAATGAGGTTGACTTGCAGGCAATGCCAAGGGGACAGAATATTCTGGCTGATGGATTGGCTACGTCAACAGCTTCCCGCAAGATTCCTTTCCGCCAAACTCGCCCATACATTGTTGAGGTGAAATGCAGACCGACGGTGCCCGATAATATCAGGTACTGGCAAGTGTTTGGAAATGATGATCAGATAGAGGATTTTCTCCAATGCAAGAACGATTTTGAATGTACAAACATAGATTTAGAAAATCAAAACGAGAATGTAAATAATTCTGAGTTTGAAATAGATAGTGTTAATACTGTAAATATGGTAGATACAAGAGATACAGTAGATTCAGGAGAGTTAGGGGATGACGAAATGGATGCCGATGTTTTACAATTGAAAAGCAATGTTTTACCTAGAGGGATTGTCCCTTTAGAAGATCAGTTTGACAGTGACGATGTAGCTAAGAAACCAAAAATAGAAGCCCATGGGCAAGAGGTAAAGGACTGCAATATAGGAACTGAACATAAGCCTAGGATGGTTAAACTGTCCAAATATTTACCTCTAGAACAAAAGCTTAAGTACATTGAGCTATTCAAAGAATATTTAGACGTTTTTGCCTGGGGCTATGAAGATTTGAAAGCCTATGACACCAGCATCATACAACACAGGATTCCCATAAAGGAAGATCAGAAACCGTTTAGGCAGAAACTTAGGAGGATAAATCCCAAGTTGCTTCCCCTGATAGAAAAAGAGATTAAGAAAATGTATGATGCCAAGATCATAGTCCCACTACGTTTCTCTAAGTGGGTTTCAAATTTAGTCCCTACACGTAAGAAAACCGGGGAAATCAGACTCTGCATAGATTTTCGAAATCTAAACAAAGCATCCCTAAAGGATAATTACCCCTTGCCTAAAATGGATCACCTCCTGCAAAGAGTGGTCGGGTCCAGTCGAATTTCTCTGTTAGATGGTTTCTCAGGTTACAACCAGGTCCTAGTTCACCCAGACGATCAAGAAAAAACCGCTTTCACCACACCATGGGGCACTTTCATGTATGTGAAGATGCCTTTTGGTTTGATGAACGCAGGAGACACATTCCAGAGGGCAATGGATATCGCCTTCCTTGAAGAATTAGGTAAGTTTATTGTCGTTTATTTAGATGATGTGACTGTATTTTCCCAATCTGATGATGAACACCTGCGACACCTTAGATGAGTTTTCGAAAAGTGTAGAAGGTTAGGGATTTCTTTAAATCCCAAGAAGTGTCTTTTTGGGTTAGAATAAGGCAAACCGTTGGGACATATCATCTCTAAAGAGGGAATCAAAATCGATCCCATCAGAATCGAGGCCATACTAAAGTTAGAAAACCCAAGAAACCTCAAAGAACTACAGTCTTTTATAGGGAAAATTAACTTTCTTCGAAGATTCATTCCTAATCTGGCTGAGCTCCTTCGAAACATCACAAACATGATAAAAAAGGATGCAAAAATAAAATGGGACTCTGAGTCCAGACAATCCTTCGAACAGGTCAAACGAGCACTCACAGAATCCCCAGTTTTGATCAGTCCCGATTTCACTAAAGATTTCTATCTTTTTTCTTTCGCCTCTGAACATACTATAGCAGCTGTATTACTATAGAAGAACAATTAAGGGTATGAACAACCCATAGATTTCTTCAACAAAGCTTTAAGATATGCTACCCTGAACTACAAAATTATGGAGAAGTAGGCTTTTTCTTTGGTAAAGGCTATAAAGGACTTCAGGGTCTATATTCTTCATTCCCACATCATAGCTTATGTTCCAAATGCGGTAGTAAAAGATATTTTGACACAAGACAACCCTGATGGGAGAAGGGGAAAGTGGATTGCAGTTATTCTAGAATATGACATAGAAATTAAGCCCACAAAACTGATCAAAGGCCAAGGCCTTGCCAAATTGATGGATGAATCTAACTTTCAGGCTCTTGACATTAATTTTCTAGATGTGGCAGATGAACAGGGCGAGATGGTGACTCCAACTGTTAGAGAGGCATTTCTCAAATCTCCATGGTATGCAGACTTTATATTCGTTCTATAAAATTTACAAGCTCCCCCTGGTTTAACTAAAACTAAAGCTAGATTTTTAAAGTTGAAGGCATTGAAATTCTGTATTCTAGAAGGAAATTTATACTGAAAAGACCCTGCAGGTATTCTTTTAAATTGTTTACTCAAAGATGAAGCTGACAAAGTGTTGTAGGAGTTTCATGCAGGAGAATGTGGTGGCCATTTGAACTGGAAGGTTACAACCAACAAAATACTCAGAGCTGGATTTTACTAGCCCACCCTATTTGCAGATGTACATCAGAAAGTAACAGCATGTCACCAGTGCCAACTATTTGAGGGTAAAAGGAAACTCCTTCCTCTACCTCTTAAACCAATTTCAGTTGAGGCTCCTTTCCAGCAATGGGGACTTGTTGGCATCCAATTCAATTTTTTCAATTGCCCTCTAAGCTGCCTACACCTGCATCTTCTGAAATTCAAGATGTCGTCGCATTTTGCAAATTAACGATATTTTCATTTCATGCGACATTTGCAAATTGATTTCGATTTATTTTTCACGACTGAAAGCGTGAAAACTCCTCCATCATTAGTCGAACCGTCGTGAGCCTCTCATTGATATTCTGATTGGTACTTACCTTTGTTTTATTATTATGTGGATGAGGAGATTCTTCAAATTGTGACATTCTCGCATTGATTGCACAACCTGGTTATTATTTGATTGATAAGGTATTGAGCATGTGAATTTATGAGTTATACTTGATTTCATAAGAGTTATGGTTGATTATGTTTCAATCATTACTATTATAAGCTCTTGGCCTATCGATTTTATGAAATCTCTTATCATGTTTTATAAACTTTGATTATGCAACAAAGTGCATGGGTAACATATGAGTTTGATTTTATTGAATGGCAATGGTTTGAGGTTTTACAATGGCACATTGATTAAACTTTTGGATTTCTATTTTATGGTTTGAATCATTACTTGGCGCATTGATTTGTGGGTTTGATTTTACATTGAATGATCGTGTTTTCAAACTATACATTGGCATATTGATATAATTATCCACCGTTTAAACCTTGGCTTGGCCGAATAATGTTAATATTGGTTATGATTGATTGAACAGGGATGGTACTGTTCCATTAATGTTTTGCATGGCGGTGAACTAACCCACCACCTTCGCACGCGCATATTGATTTGCATCCTCTTTGAGCACTTGCAGTTGTTCTCCCTATTGATTATGCTCCTATGTGTGTGATCCGAACCCTACCATAATGCCCGCGCCATGGCTCCGATCGTAAGGGCTGAGCCCAATGGTAACTAGGCACTGTTAATGTTCGATGGTGCTTACGACGACTTGGAAGAATTTGGATGGCTCCTGTTCATCCGAAGGTTTGATGGCTTTAACCCTGGTGTGGCTCGGCAATTTGCGTTAACTTTCGATGGCTGCCGAGCCAAGGTTGGGGATGTGCAGTTAGAAGTTGATGAGCATTTTCTTAGTCTGGCTACCGATCTTCCTACTATCGGACAGAAATGGTCTAAAAATTGCAAGGTGGAAGATGTCCCATGGACGTTTCTCTTCCAGTCACAAAAGGTCAATTCTTGTGATAAGCGTTTGCCCGCAAACATGCTGAAGCAGCGATGGCATGACCTCCTGATGATAACTAAACAATTCATCAACTGTGAGGGCAGGTACGGTTTTGTTTTCATGTATCATCTTCGGCTCCTTATGGTTTTCATGGGTTTTGAACTTAACATGCCTCACTACTTGCATAGGAGTTTGTTTAAAATGTCCAAAAGGTATAAATGAAACCAGGCCGACAGTAGCCTGTTTCACTTTGGGTTAATTAAAATGATTGTGGTATATCATTTAGGGTTACATCGTGACTGTTGGAGTGATTTTCTCAGTTGTAATGGATTTGAAGACTCAAGTCCACCACAGGTTGATAAACCTATGGTAACCGAGGGCAAGTCGGTACCACCTGTGCCTTATAGTGCTCTGCTACCCAAACCACTACCCGATTCACCTATTGACCTACCCAATTCTTCCACCACAGATGTAAACAATGTTAAACCCATGGATAAAAGGCCTGAGGCAAAACCTAATGCGAATGCTAAAGGCAAGAAAAATGCCCGGTTAATCTCTCACATTGCAAGAAATAAACCCAAAATTCTTGTTAGCCCTGACCCTGTCATGGTCAGTGAGGATTCTGACTCAGAGATTGAACGTTACCTCGCAAGTGAGTATTCCTATTCTGAAGGTCTGTGTGACAAACCCTCTTTTCATTTTGTAAAGAACTTACCACCTTGTCTGCAAAATGATCATAATTATCCCGCCATTAAAATGCCCTGTGAGACCCCTGGTGACCCGTCGAAACCCCCTCCTGTTCTATCTCAACCAGTAGCTCCACCGTGTGATCAGTGTGGTGCATGGTTGGAAAGGTATTACATTGATGTGACAATGCTGCAATCCAGAATGCATGCTCTGGAGGATCAAGTTGCAAGGCTCTCTGGTCAAAAGGATAAAATGCCATCCACTGATAAGAAACAACAAACAACTGGTTCGATTTTGTTTAAGAACGTGGAGTCGGAAACAACATTCGTCAATTCGAAATTGGCATAGCTAGATCAAACTCACTGGTATAACTTTCACCTATTTATATAATCATAAACTCTGTTTATATCATGTATCTCCTCTGTCACATAAGCACGCATTTTTGTATATAATTCGATTTTGATAAATCTAATTCTGTTATTGTTTTTAAGTTTCGATTGGATTTGGTTTTGATTCGATTGTTCGTAGGATAGATTTGATTGTTTCGATTTGGTTTGAAATGAATACTCTGTCGATTATTGAAGTTGTCAATATTTTCTAAGCACAGATCGTTTCTGGTATATCAGTTTCAAACACAGTTAATTTGTCATTTCAATTTGGTCATATACGATATGTTTGGTAAATTATGGTTAATTGTTGTTTTCTTGACCAATTCGAATACCATTATGTGATGCATGACTAAATTGCAAGTAGATTCGAATCATGACTTTTATATCCAACCTATCAATTCGCATAGTTTGGCTGTATGATCAGTTTGATTCATATATTGTATTTTGGGAATGAAATTGATTGTGCCCAGGATTACGATGTGTTTTTATTTTTAAGTCACATTTTGATTTGATTATTGCCCAATTTATGGTTATCACTACTGTGGATGGTTACGATCATTATGTGATCCTATCTGATTTGCTATGTAAACACTTAATGATTGTAATCTATGGTGAAGATCGATGTTGTTATGAACGTTTGGCAATAATCGTGACAAAATGAATTTTATGCACAGCCGTAACAAATCAATTTTTATTGTGTTCGATTGTAACTATATCAGTATTGAATATGATGTGATTTACTTGTAATTGCATTAGGGTATGAAACGGTGTGGTTATTATTTGACCCGATCCTATGACAACTAAAAACAGAGCATTCTTATCCTGTTTCGATTGCATCCTTTTCGATTTGATTTGATTTGAATGATAAATTTGCTTGAACCATTAGTAATTCGATTTTAATATTTTTTAAAAGAAGATTAAATTGGATTGTTTTGAAAAGATTTCATTTGATTTCTATCTGATTCTATATGATATTTTAGACTAGCTACATAATCAGATGATTCTGTAGCTAAGTCTGTAGAATCAATTTTTTTTTTTTAGTATTTTGATACTGAAATATCTTTCTAATTGTATATTTGTGTCCTATTGCAGGTAAATTCGAATTTGCAATTGAGTTGTTGAGAAGTTAGGGGATGTTTCAAAGATTTCACTTGCATTTTATTTGCTTAGTTTAGGAGATTTTGGGATATCTCCCAGATTATGTAAGACTGTTTGATAATTATCCACAAGGATGTTTTACCCTGTGGAGAAACTTATATATACCTATGATTTTTGTAATAATGTTCATCCTGAGTTGTGGGAGAATAAGGATATGGAGTTATAATGAAGACTGGAGCAGAATTGATGTTTTGTCACAGCTTTAGCTTCTCAATATATCAACATTTTGTTTCATGTTTTGTATATCACTTTGTTTATGGTTTATGACTACTTTAGCTATCTAAATCAAATGCAAATGATATAATTTTATTACTGATATTAATATCTGATCTCTTCCAAATAGATGAAAGACATAACAATTGTTAATTCAGTTTGTGAATGATAGGTTTATCTTCTTCATAGATTGAGTTGTTATATATAAGTTCTCGCATAATAGGTTTCCCTTAGTGAAGGAATTTATAATCATAAGATTGTTATGATTTTCTTTTATGTCTTGTTTGTCCTGTAAAATACTTCAAGGAGCAGCATAGTCGATCGCTTACGAGAAGCTTACGGACTAACCGGTGCGAGATTCCTCCCACCGATCAGCTTAGAAGTTATCATACACGGGGCACGCTTGGAGCGTTTCCAGGTCAATTAGTCTTTTGCTTACTGTTTTCATTAAGTAGTTTAATTTATATATAAGTCTAGATAGATTTATATTAGATCGTTTAATTTCAGTAGTTTTTCTTTCTTTTTCATAAAATATAAAAATTAAAAAGGATTTCTTAGCTGTCTTAAGGCAGCAAATACATGAGTTTTGCAGGTTTGAACTAAATCTGTAGGTTGTTTATAGTGTACATTTGTGAATAAGAAATATTACAACTGATAATAGGATAGTTGATTTGAATCATTATAATTGTAGTTGGTCGATTGTATATAATAGTTAGAATAGCTTGATTTAGTTTTAATTTAATTTAGTAATTAGTTTTAATTAGATTATTATATTAGTTAGTTAGTTTAGTTTCTTTTATTAGTTGTAATTAGTTTAGTTTCTTTTAGTTTCTTTTAGATAGTTTAATTTTGTTTATTAGTTTAGTTAGGTTAGTCAATTCAAATCAGTTTTCTCTTTGGCTTTCTTAGGAGACCTTAGAGCGGCCAACGAAGTTGTTAAACTCGTCAGGGTGGTTCATTCCAAATGTCTTGGGTTATTTAGACAACCCTGGACTGGTTCCACTCTCTCAATTGATGGACGGACAGTTTCACCCGTCAACAAATGGCGCTAGAAGGAGGGTCAGAACTTGATTAATGGCACGAGGCGGTCGCAAGACTCCTCCCCCACCTAATCGCACACCCATAGTGACTAGAAGCCGTTCACAATATAATATTCCCCCTCAAACAAAAACTACTTCAACTGAAGATCCACAGATCACAGTTGAGCCAGCAACCCCTAATCCTATAGGTGGTGATCTCCAAGAGATCGTTCGTCAATCTCTTATCAAAACACATAGTGCCTTAGCCAGTCTTAGGTGACCAAACCGCCCGTGGGGTCAACCTTTAGACTTATCTGACATCAGAGAACAGTTATGTGACATATACCTCACTGTGAATCCCACAGATCCAAACACAAATCCTACTGCAGAAGGATCTTGGATACCTCCTTCGCCACCTCCCTCATCTCCTTCCTCTTCTGGGGGAGATTCCTCTTTTGACGAAGGCAAACCACCTTCTCAGCCTTCTACACCCACTACCCCAATGGAAAATTAGAACAACCCTGCTAGACCCTGGTTGGACCAGGATGTTGTAGCTGTACCTGGAGCCCAGCACCCTCTACCTAAGCACCCGAAGAAATGGCTTCCTAAGTTCGATCCCGATTCAAAACAGATAGCTGAAGATCATATCAAAAAATTTACGTTAGCCATCAGACTCCGTAACGTTGAACATGAAGATGTTGTCTGTAGGTTGTTCCCTTACACTTTTGAGGGTAATGCGTCCACTTGGTACTTTTCCCAACAGCCTCATACTATAGTTTCTTGGGAAAAGTTCGAGTCATGCTTTTTGGAAAAATTCGGAGATGGAAAACCTCCAGAATTCTTAGTCATGGATATTTCAAACTTAAAAATGAATGCAAAAGAAAAAGTTAAAGATTTTAATCAAAGATTTTTAACACTTAAAAATCGAATCCCTGCAGACTCTATGCCTGCAGAAAGTCTTGTAATAGCTTACTACACTAAAGCTCTACATCAAAGTATAGCTATTTGGGTGAAAAGATAAAAAAAGGCCACGTTGTTAGAAGCCTTCGAAGAGGCTACGCAAATTGAAAAAGACATATTTAGTCTTAAGGATTCTTCTAGCAACGAAACTGAGAATGTTTCTTCTTCCAAAAAGAAGATTGAAATTCTCCCCAGACCTACACAAAACAAAACATAACCCAAAAACTCTAATTTGGAAAATTTAACCAAAGTTGTACAAAAATTATCTAATCAAGTTATAGATTTAAAAAGGTCAACTGAGGAAGCCTCTTTGAGTAAAGGGCCCTACAAACCCCCTTTCCGAAAGCCTTTTCCCCCAAACCGGCCTAATCCAAACCCTAAAGGCTTGAACCTAGAAAGTTTACAATGTGCTCTCCAGACAATTCTAGGAGCCCAAGATGACTTGATCCCTCCTGACATTCCTCAAGAGGAAGGCGAGCAGGAAACAACTCAAGAAGAAGAGTCTTCTCCAAATATCTTTGGACATTTCTTGGATAGTATCTTTCAAGCCAACTCCGAGACTATTCACCCTTATAACACTAGGAGTAATACAAAAAATAAACCTTCTGCCGAGAACACTACAACTTCCCCCCCAAAGCCATCTAAATCAGTAGAAATTAAACAAAGTAATGCTAGCCCTAAATTAGATTATGATGTTGTTGAAGATCTTAAAAAATTACGGGCTAACATTTCTATTTATGAGTTGTTGAAATTTCCATTTTTGTTACAGAAGATGTTTCAAAATATTTTAGACAATGGAAAAAACGGTAATTCAAATGGTAGTAAGGTTGTGCAAAGTAAAGTCCCGCAGAAGACTTCCACAAAAAATAATCCTGATTCTCAAGATAAAGGAAGCCTTCCTGTACCAAATGTAAATAATGTAAATAATGTTAATAATGTAAATAACACAAGTAATGTAGATAAAGGAGCATTAGAAAATGCGAGTAAGAAATCACAAGTTACAACTCTAAGTACTCGCAAGAATGTACCTTCTTTTCTTTTAACTTTCGAAATCTTCAACAGAAATGTGCATAATTGTATGGTTGACTCAGGAGCATCGTCAAATGTGATGCCTTGGTCAGTCTGCCAAAATATTAACACCGAAGTAGAACCATCTTCTTTGAAAATTATACAACTTGATCGAATAGATGTTAAAGTTATAGGCGAACTGAAAAATGTATTAATTAGATTATCATCTAATCCAAAGGTTCATCAGGTTATTGATATAATTTTGGTGGACATTCCAAAAGTGTATGGTATGTTTTTGAGCAGGGACTGGTCGGAGCAGCTACATGGTTACTTTCCAACGGACTGGTCTCACTTATGGCTTCCAGAAAACGGCAAGGCCAATAAAATCAGGGTGAATCGTGAGCGTTACCTCAAGTTCACGGTAACAGACTTGAATGACCCAAATGAACCATATACACCTCCTGCTGATTCACCTGAAGTCCAAGGGATGAACACCTTCTTCAGAAATTTCATTGCTGAAGCTTCACCTATCAAAAATCCAAAACAACAATCCGAGATCAAAACACTTACACAACCAACAGCTTCTATCCAACATTCCCATGAGCTGGATGGAAATCAAATTTGGTCTTTATATTTCGACGGTTCCAAGTCTAAAGAAGGAGCTGGTGTTGGCTGCATCATTATCGATCCGGAAGGTAACAAGACATTATTGGCTTGTAGATTAGAATTTGAATGCACTAAAAACATTGTAGAATATGAGGCTTTGTTACAAGGTCTCAGAAAAGCATTGGATATGCACATTCAAAATCTAATTGTATTCGGCGACTCTGAGATAGTAGTCAGGCAGGTGAGAAATTCTATACATTGCCTTACCCCGCATCTCAAATCTTACCAGTCTGAGGTATGGAGTTTAATAAACAAATTTTCTGCTTTTAATATAAATACCATTCCTAGATTAAACAATGCTGAAGCAGATTTACTATCTAATGTTGCCTCTAAACTTCTTCGCGCAGAAGGTTTATCTCCAAACATATTCTCCGTGGAGCTATTGTTTCGACCATCTGTTCCTGACAATATCACAAACTGGAGAGTGTTTGCCGATGATCAACAAATCATTAACTTTCTGCACATGGAGGAAACTTTTCAAGGTGCTATGATAGATGAACAAACACACGACGATAATTTGCATGACTTTACGGTAATACCTAATCTGAAATCTTCGGAGTCTCTATCGAACATGGTAAATTTCATACCCAAATCTGTTGTTAGACTAGAAAAGTTTTATGATTTTGAAGATAAATTTAAAAAGACTGTCAATTGTAAAACCAACAGTTCCTCATTGTCTTATGAAAAAGTCAATTTAGGGACCAGTGAAAATCCTTAGTGTATCAACTTAGGCTTGGGATGTTCTAGACAAGAAAAAGACGCTTTTATTAAATTATTTAATAAATTCAAGAATGTATTTTCTTGGACTTACGATGATCTTAAAACGTTCGATCCTAATATTATACAGCATGTCATCCTGATGAAGCCCCAAACCTTACCTTTCCAACGGAAACTCAGGAAAATGCATCCTAAATTAGAACCGACCGTAAAAAAAGAATTGAATAAACTCCTTAGTGCTAAAATAATTTTTCCTGTTAGACGCACTCAATGGGTATCCAACCTCGTCCCGGTGCGGAAGAAAAATGGAGAAATTTGACTTTGTGTCGATTTCCAAAACCTCAACAAAGCGTCTTATAAAGATAATTATCCTGTTCCTCCCATGGAACAGATTCTTCAACAAGTATCTGGTTCCGAGAGGCTATCTTTAATAGATGGTTTCTCTGGATATAACCAAGTCTTGATGTCTCCGTCAGACCAATTAAAAACTACCTTCTGTACCCCGTGGGGTACTTATGCTTATCGCAAAATGCCCTTTGGATTGATTAATGCCGGTGCTACCTTTCAGAGAGAAATGGACATTTCTTTTAGAGGCTTGATCAATCACTCTGTAGTAGTCTACTTAGATGATGTGACCGTTTATTCTAAAAACAAAGACGATCATCTAGCTCACTTACGAGCCGTTCTGCTACGATGTCATAAATACGACATCTCTTTGAACCCCAAGAAGTCCATCTTTGCAGTAGAACAGGGTAAATTGCTAGGATTTATTGTGTCTAGTGATGGAATGATTATTGACCCTTAGAGGACCCGAGTCATCGCTAAACTTCCCCCACCTACCTCCAAAAAATCCATGCAATATTTCATGGGCTAGATTAATTTCGTGAGAAGATTCGTCCCCAGTTTCTCCGAAATGGTCAAGCCTCTCCAGAACCTGATTAAGAAAGACACCCAATATCACTGGGGACCCACAGAAAACCAAGCTTTCAACGCTATAAAGAAGGCCATAATAGACGCTCCATCTCTCATGAACCCTGATTTCTCTCAAGACTTTACACTCTATACTTTTGCCTCTGATTGTTCCTATGTCGCAGTCCTAACACAGAAGAATTCCGAGAACAACGAAGTACCCATCGCCTTTATGAGCTCTACTTTCAAAGGCACTGAACTTAACTACCCAGCGGTCGATCGACAAGCCTACACTGTCTTCAAGGTAGTTAAGCATTTCCGGTCTTATATTTTGAAGTCAAGAACGACTTAGAAATCACTCCAGCTCAAATCGTGAGAGGCCAAGGGTTGTGTAAGTTGGTTGTTGATTTAGAAATTGAACACCAAGAAGATAGTGATACGTCAGACCTAGAACAACACGATCAGAGTTTGATTTGTTGTACACAAAACCTCGTGAGTCCTTGGTACGACGATATTAGACATTGCCTTCAACATGGATCAGCACCCCGTCACCTTGACCCTGCCAAAAGAAGAGCATTAAGACTAAAGTCTGCCTCCTTTCATCTATTTAACGGTATACTGTTTCGTCAGAATTTTGATGGCGTACTGATGTGTTGTCTTGAGAAGGACGAAGCAGAGAAAGTCCTTCTTGAGTTGCATGCTGGAGAAGATGGTGGTCACTTCGGTGGCAATACCACTTCTCATAAGGTTTTAAGAGCCGGTTATTACTGGCCAACACTTTTTAGGGATGCCCATGCCTTATGCCATAAATGTATCATTTGCCAAAAATCATTAGGGTGATTGCAAAAACCAGCCTTCCCCTTGCAACCTGTCACAGTCGATTCTCCTTTCCAGCAATGGGGCCTTGATATCATTGGTCCTATTAACCCTCCATCCTCACAATAGCACAAATATATTGTGATAGCCGCTGATTACTTTACTCGATGGTATGAAGCTGCCACGCTAGGAACTGTTAACACAAGTCAGGTGATCACTTTTCTAAACTCGAATATCATCACCCATTTTGGAATCCCTGATTGTCTAGTCTTTGATAATACTTCATACTTTTCCTCTCTTGAAATGAGTGAGTTTTCCTTAGAGAAGGGAATAAATTTGAAGTATTCTGCTAGTTACTACCCCCAGGGCAACGGCCTAGCAGAATCAACAAACAAGAACTTAATCAAAATTATCAAGAGAACCATGGCTGAAAATCACAAGAACTGACACAACGCACTGCTGAATGCACTGTGGGTTGATAGGGTAACACCCAAAGCCGCTATAGGTAATTCCCCCTTTTTCCTCGTTTATGGCAGAGAGGCCATTCTGCCACCTCACATTCTTCTTCCTTCGCTCAAATTGTCACAAAAAGTTCAAGAAGAAGATTGTCCCCCTTTAGAAAGCCGCATTAATGCTTTGATGAAGTTAGAAGAAGTAAGAACCCAAGCTAAGCGTAAGTTAGACCAACATCAACAACTGATTAAAAGCTGGTTTGATTCTAATTTTGCTTCTGATAGGAATTTTGAAGTAGGTGATCTCATCTTAAAGTGGGACAATCCACACGAAGGGAAGGGTGAACACACCAAGTTTCAAAATTTGTGGCTTGGGCCATTTTTGATTGCTGAAAAGTTGGGTCCTAGTTCCTTTCGATTGTAGAATGTTGAAGGGTAGCTTGACACCTATACGGTGAATGGCCAAGCCCTGAAAAGATACTTTGCATGATTATTGTCTTTGTATATTATGTAAATATTGCCTTTTGTCTTTATTTTTGCCTTTATTTTTGTTTTTGGTTGTTTGATTTGAATGATCAGTTTTTGTGTTTTTTGAAGGATATGCATGCCTGTGTACTGAGCTATTCAGACAAAGACCATAAGAAAATCTCTTCGTTGAAATAACTTCTGAAAGGTTGTACGAACATCAATGATATAGTTCTAAAATTGATATTTTTGGAAAATTTTGCTGTTCGAAAGAAGTTTACTAATTTTAATCTCTGAGTGAAGTTTGTCATGATCATCTATTATCGTTTTACGCTGTCCCTTTTCCGTAAAGGAATGACTCAAATGGATGTCTCCCTGTCAAAGTAAGTTGTTTTAGAAATAAAACATTTCTGGTGCTGAATAAAGGACAGTATAATTTTTTTTTGATGAGGTCTAAAAAATATGATAAAAATATTAAGATTTTTCAGCGTCACCCCGCTCAGCTATCTATAAACAAAAAACAAAATAAAATATTAATAAGAGTTGTGGGAAGTGTTTGTAAACCCGCCGGGATACTAAACAGGTCCGCTGGCAGTGGGTAAATGCAAGCATGGTGCCAAGACAACTTCACCGGGGTACTGAACAGGCTCGCTGGTAACGAAGCAATGTTGGGTACATGAAAATCTAAAAGAATATAAGAAACCTCTTTTGAAAGTCCTTTATTCTGATCCAGAACTTCTTGACAGGATAAAGACGTCCGAGTGGGTTAAATGGAAACCCTGTCAAGGCTATGGACACCTGCTGGCAGTAGTGGCCATGCCAACAGTATTGAAGATTTTATCATAAAAATCATGACTTGTTGATCTTAAGATTGTTATTGGTTTGCATCTTTAAAACATCGTTGGAAAAGATAGTAAATGATGATGTTTGTACGATTTTCTGGTTGTTGTTTCTGAGCTGAAATTTTCTTTATCGTCTTAATCTGAATTTGTTTCTTTCAACAGAGATAACTGTTTCTCCCAATGTGTCGCCATTGTTGGAAGCCAATTCAATTTTTTCAATTGCCCTCTAAGCTGCCTACACCTACATCTTCTGAAATTCAAGATGTCGTCGCATTTTGCAAATTAATGATATTTTCATTTCATGCGACGTTTGCAAATTGGTTTCGATTTATTTTTCACGACTGAAAGCGTGAAAAATCCTCCATCATTAGTCGAACCGTCATGAGCCTCTCATTGATATTCTGATTGGTACTTACCTTTGTTTTATTATTATGTGGATGAGGAGATTTTTCAAACTGTGACATTCTCGCATTGATTGCGCAACCTAGTTATTATTTGATTGATAAGGTATTGAGCATGTGAATTTATGAGTTATACTTGATTTCAGAAGAGTTATGGTTGATTATGTTTCAATCCTTACTATTATAAGCTCTTGGCCTATCGATTTTATGAAATCTCTTATCATGTTTTATAAACTTTGATTATGTAACAAAGTGCATGGGTAACACATGAGTTTGATTTTATTGAATGGCAATGGTTTGAGGTTTTACAATGGCACATAGATTAAACTTTTGGATTTCAATTTTATGGTTTGAATCATTACTTGGCACATTGATTTGTGGGTTTGATTTTACATTGAACGATCGTGTTTTCAAACTATACATTGGCATATTGATATAATTATCTACCGTTTAAACCTTGGGTTGGTCGAATAATGTTAATATTGGTTATGATTGATTGAACAAGGATGATACTGTTCCATTAATGTTTTGCATGGCGGTGAACTAACCCACCACCTTTGCACGCGCATATTGATTTGCATCCTCTTTGAGCGCTTGCAGTTGTTAGCCCTATCTATTATGCTCCTGTGTGTGTGATCCGAACCCTACCATAATGCCCGCGCCATGGCTCTGGTCGTAAGGGATGAGACAAATGGTAACCAGGCATTGTTAATGTTCGATGGTGCTTACGGCGACTTGGAAGAATTCGGATGGCTCCCGTTCATCCGAAGGTTTCATGGCTTTAACCCTGGTGTGGCTCGACAATTTGCATTAACTTTCGATGGCTGCCAAGCCAAGGTTGGGGATGTGCAGTTAGAAGTTGATGAGCATTTTCTTAGTCTGGCTACCCGTATGCCTACTGTCGGACAGAAATGGTCGAAAAATTGCAAGGTGGAAGATGTCCCGTGGACGTTGCTCTTCCAGTCACGAAAGGTCAATTCTTGTGATAAGGGTTTGCCCCCAAACATGATGAACTAGCGATGGCATGACCTTCTGATGATAACTAAACAATTCATCACCTGCGAGGGCAGGTACGGTTTCGTTTTCATGTATCACCTTCGGCTCCTTATGGTTTTCATGGGTTTTGAACTTAACATGCCTCACTACTTGCATAGGAGTTTGTTTAAAATGTCCAAAAGTTATAAACGAAACCAGGCCGACAGCAGCATGTTTCACTGTGGGTTAATTAAAATGATTGTGGTATATCATTTAGGGTTACGTCGTGACTGTTGGAGTGATTTTCCCATTCGTAATGGCTTTGAAGACTCAAGTCCACCATAGGTTGATAAACCTATTGTAACCGAGGGCAAGTCGGTACCACCTGTGCCTTATAGTGCTCTGCTACCCAAACCCCTACCCGATTCACCTATTGACCTACCCAATTCTGTCACCACAGATGTAAACAATGTTAAACCCGTGGCTAAAAGGCCTAAGGCCAAACCTAATGTGAATGCTAAAGGCAAGAAAAATGCTCGGTTAATCTCTCGCATGGCAAGAAATAAACCCAAAATTCCTATTAGCCCTGACCCTGTCATGGTCAGTGAGGATTCCGACACGGAGATTGAACGTTACCTCGCAAGCGAGTATCCCTATTCTAAAGGTCTGTGTGACAAACCCTCTTTTGATTTTGTAAAGAACTTACCACCTTGTCTGCAAAATGATCATAATTATCTCGGCATTAAAATGCCCTGTGAGACCCCTGGTGACTCGTCGAAACCCCCTCATGTTCTATCTCAACCAACAGCTCCACCATGTGATCAGTGTGGCACATGGTTGGAAAGGTATTACATTGATGTGCCAATGCTGCAATCCAGAATTCATGCTCTGGAGGATCAAGTTGCAAGGCTCTCTGGTCAAAAGGATAAAATGCCATCCACTGATAAGAAACAGCGAACAGTTGGTTCGATTTTGTTTAAGAACGTGGAGTCGGCAACAGCATTCGTCAATTCGAAATTGGCATAGCTAGATCAACCTCACTGGTATGAATTTCACCTATTTATATAATCATAAACTCTGTTTATATCATGTATCTTCTCTGTCACATAAGCACACATTTTTGTATATAATTCGGTTTTGATAAATCTAATTATGTTATTGTTTTTAAGTTTCGATTGGATTTGGTTTTGATTCGATTGATCGTAGGTTAGATTTGATTGTTTTGATTTGGTTTGAACTGAATACTCTGTCGATTATTGAAGTTGTCAATATTTTCTAAGCACAGGTCGTTTCTGGTATATAAGTTTCAAACACAGTTAATTTTTCATTTCGATTTGGTCATATATGATATGTTTGGTAAATTATGGTTAACTATTGTTTTCTTGACCAATTCGAATACCATTATGTGATGCATGAATTAATTGCAAGTAGATTCGAATCATGACTGTTATATCCAACCTATCGATTCGCATAGTTTGGCTGTATGATCAGTTATATTCATATATTGTATTTTGGGAATGAAATTGATTGTGCCCAGGATTACGATGTGTTTTTATTTTTAGCTCAGTCACATTTCGATTTGATTATTGCCCAATTTATGGTTATCACTGATGTGGATGGTTACGATCATTATGTGATCCTGTCTGATTTGCTATGTAAACGCTTAACGATTGTAATCTATGGTGAATATTGATGATGTTATGAACGTTTGGCAATAATCGTGACAAAATGAATTTTATGCACAGCCGTAACCAATCAATTTTGATTGTGTTCGATTGTAACTATATCGGTCTTGGATACGATGCGATTTACTTGTAATTGCATTTGGGTATGAAACGGTGTGGTTATTATTTGACCCGATCCTATGGCAACTAAAAACAGAGCATTCTTATCTTGTTTCGATTGCATCCTTTTCGATTTGATTTGATTTGAATGATAAATTTGCTTGAACCATTAGTAATTTGATTTTAATATTTGTTAAAAGAAGATTAAATTGGATTGTTTTGAAAAGATTTCATTTGATTTCTATTTGATTATATATGCTATTTTAGACTAGCTACAGAATCAGATGATTCTGTAGCTAAGTCTGTAGAATCAAATTTTTTTTTTAGTATTTTGAGACTGAAATATCTTTCTAATTGTATATTTGTGTCCTATTGCAGGTAAATTCGAATTTTCAATTGAGTTGTTGAGCAGTTAGGGGATGTTTCAAAGATTTCACTTGCATTTTATTTGCTTAGTTTAGGAGATTTTGGGATATCTCCCAGATTATGTAAGACTGTTTGATAATTATCCACAGGGATGTTTTACCCTGTGGAGAAACTTATATATACCTATGATTTTTGTAATAATGTTCATCCTGAGTTGTGGGAGAATAAGGATATGGAGTTATAATACAGACTGGAGGAGAATTGATGTTTTGTCACAACTTTAGCTTCTCAATATATCAACATTTTGTTTCATGTTTTGTATATCACTTTGTTTATGGTTTATGACTACTTTAGCTATCTAAATCAAATGCAAATGATATAATTTTATTACTGTTATCCATATCTGATCTCTTCCAAATAGATGAAAGACATAAAAATTGTTAATTTAGTTTGTGAATGACAGGTTTATCTTCTTCATAGATTGAATTGTTATATATAAGTTCTCGCATAATAGGTTTCCCTTAGTGCAGGAATTTATAATCATAAGATTGTTGTGATTTTCTTTTATGTCTTGTTTGTCGTGTAAAATAATTCAAGGAGCAACATAGCTGATCGCTTACGAGAAGCTTACGGACTAACCGGTGCTAGTTTCCTCCCATCAATCAGCTTAGAAGTTATCATACACGAGGCAGACTTGGAGGGTTTCCAGGTCAATTAGTCTTTTGCTTACTATTTTCATTAAGTAGTTTAGTTTAGATATGAATCTAGATAGATTTATATTAGATCGTTTAATTGCAGTGGTTTTTATTTCTTTTTCATAAAATATAAAAATCAAAAAGGATTTCTTAGTTGTCTTAAGGCAGCGAATACATGAGTTTTGCAGGTTTGAACTAAATCTGTAGGTTGTTTATAGTGTACATTTGTGAATAAGAAATATTACAACTGATAATAGGATAGCTGATTTGAATCATTATAATTGTAGTTGGTCGATTGTATATAATAGTTAGAATAGCTTGCTTTAGTTTTAATTTAATTTAGTAATTAGTTTTAATTAGATTATTATATTAGTTAGTTAGTTTAGTTTGTTTTATTAGTTGTAATTAGTTTAGTTTCTTTTAGTTTCTTTTAGATAGTTTAATTTTGTTTATTAGTTTAGTTAGGTTAGTCAATTCAGATCAATTTTCTCTTTGTCTTTCTTAGGAGACCTTAGAGCGGCCAACGAAGTCGTTAAACTCGTCAGGGTGGTTCATTCCAAACGGCTTGGGTTATTTAGACAATCCCGGACCGGTTCCACTCTCTCAATTGATGGACGGAAAGTTTCACCTGTCAACAAATGGCGCTAGAAGGAGGGCCAGAACTTGATTAATGGCACGAGGCGGTCGCAAGACTCCTCCCCCACCTAATCGCACACCCATAGTGACTAGAATCCATTCACAAGATAATACCCCCCCTCAAACAACAACTACTTCAACTACTTTTTGTAAAACTCTGATTTGGAAAATTTAACCAAAGTTGTACAAAAATTATCTAATCAAGTTATAGATTTAAAAAGGTCGACTGAGGAAGCCTCTTTGAGTAAAGGGCCCTACAAACCCCCTTTCCGAAATCCTTTTCCCCCAAACCATCCTAATCCAAACCCTAAAGGCTTGAACCTAGAAAGTTTGTAATGTGCTCTCCAGACAATTCTAGGAGCCCAAGATGACTTGATCCCTCCTGACATTCCTCAAGAGGAAGGCGAGCAGGAAACAACTCAAGAAGAAGAGTCTTCTCCAAATATCTTTGGACATTTCTTGGATAGTATCTTTCAAGCCAACTTCGAGACTATTCACCCTTATAACACTAGGAGTAAGACAACAAATAAACCTCCTGCTGAGAACACTACAACTTCCCCCCCAAAGCCATCTAAATCAGTAGAAATTAAACAAAGTAATGCTATCCCTAAATTAGATTATGATGTTGTTGAAGATCTTAAAAAATTACGAGCTAACATTTCTATTTATGAGTTGTTGAAATTTCCATTTTTGTTACAGAAGATGTTGCAAAATATTTTAGACAATGGAAAAAATGGTAATTCAAATGGTAGTAAGGTTGTGCAAAGCAAAGTCCTGCAGAAGACTTCCACAAAAAATAATCCTGATTCTCAAGATAAAGGAAGCCTTCCTGTACCAAATGTAAATAATGTAAATAATGTTAATAATGTAAATAACACAAGTAATGTAGATAAAGTAGCATTAGAAAATGCGAGTAAGAAATCACAAGCTACAACTCTAAGTACTCGCAAGAATGTACCTGCTTTTCTTTTAACTTTCGAAATCTTCAATAGAAATGTGCATAATTGTATGGTTGACTCAGGAGCATCGTCAAATGTGATGCCTTGGTCAGTCTGCCAAAAGATTAATGTCGAAGTAGAACCATCTTCTGTGAAAATTATACAACTTGATCGAACAGATGTTAAAGTTATAGGAGAACTGAAAAATGTATTAATTAGATTATCATCTAATCCAAAGGTTCATCAGGTTATTGATATAATTGTGGTGGACGTTCCAGAAGTGTATGGTATGTTTTTGAGCAGGGACTAGTCGGAGCAGCTACATGGTTACTTCGCAATGGACTGGTCTCACTTATGGCTTCCAGAAAATGGCAAGCCCAAAAAATTCAGGGTGAATCGTGAGCGTTACCTCAAGTTCACGGTAACAGAATTGAATGACCCCAATGAACCATATACACCTCCCGATGATTCGCCTGAAGTCCAATGGATGGACACCTTCTTCGGAAATTTCATTGCTGAAGCTTCACCTATCAAAAATCCAGAACAACAATTCGAGATCAAAACACTTACGCAACCAACAACTTCTATCCAACAGTCCCATGAGATGGATGGAAATCAAATTTGGTCTTTATATTTCGACGGTTCGAAGTCTAAAGAAGGAGCTGGTCCTGGCTGCATCATTATCGATCCAGAAGGTAACAAGACATTATTGTCTTGTAGATTAGAATTTGAATGCACTAACAACATTGCAGAATATGAGGCTTTATTACAAGGTCTCAGAAAAGCCTTGGATATGCACATTCAAAATCTAATTGTATTTGGCGACTCTGAGATAGTAGTCAGGCAGGTGAGAAATTCTATACATTGCCTTACCCCGCATCTCAAATCTTACCAGTCTGAGATATGGAGTTTAATAAACAAATTTTCTGCTTTTAATATAAATTCCATTCCTAGATTAAACAATGTTGAAGCAGATTTACTAGCTAATGTTGCCTCTAAACTTCTTCCTACAGAAAGTTTATCTCCAAATGCATTCTCCGTGAAGCTATTGTTTCGACCATCTGTTCCTGACAATATCACAAACTGGAGAGTGTTTGACGATGATCAGCAAATCATTAACTTTCTGCACATGGAGGAAAATTTTCAAGGTGCTGTGATAGATGAACAAACACACGATGACAATTTGCATGACTTTACGGTAATACCTAATCCGAAATCTTCTGAGGCTCTATCGGACATGGTAAATTCCATACCCAAATCTGTTGTTAGACTAGAAAAGTTTTATGATTTTGAAGATAAATTTAAAAAGACGGTCAATTGTAAAACCAACAGTTCCTCATTGTCTTATGAAAAAGTCAATTTAGGGACCAGTGAAAATCCTTAGTGTATCAACTTAGGCTTGGGATGTTCTAGACATGAAAAAGCTGCTTTTATTAAATTATTTAAAGAATTCAAGGATGTCTTTGCTTGGACTTACGATGATCTTAAAACATTCGATCCTAATATTATACAGCATGTCATCCCGATGAAGCCCCAAACCTTACCTTTCCAACAGAAACTGAGGAAAATGCATTCTAAATTAGAACCGACCGTACAAAAAGAATTGAATAAACTCCTTAGTGCTAAAATAATTTTTCTTGTTAGACACACTCAATGGGTATCCAACCTCGTCCCAGTGCGGAAGAAAAATGGAGAAATTCGACTTTGTGTCGATTTCCGAAACCTCAACAAAGCGTCTGATAAAGATAATTATCCTGTCCCTCCCATGGAACAGATTCTTCAACAAGTATCTGGTTCTGAGAGGCTATCTTTACTAGATGGTTTCTCTGGATATAATCAAGTCTTGATGTCTCCGTCAGACCAATTAAAAACTACCTTTCGTACCCCGTGGGGTACTTATGCTTATTGCAAAATGCCCTTTGGATTGATTAATGTCGGTGCTACCTTTCAGAGAGAAATGGAGATTGCTTTTAGAGGCTTGATCAATCACTCCATAGTAGTCTACTTAGATGATGTGACTGTTTATTCTAAAAACAAAGATGATCATCTAGCTCACTTACGAGCCGTTCTGCTACGATGTCGTAAATACGACATCTCTTTGAACCCCAAGAAGTCCATATTTGCAGTATAACAGGGTAAATTACTAGGATTCATTGTGTCTAGTGATGGAATGATTATTGACCCCGAGAGGACCCGAGTCATTGGTAAACTTCCCCCACCTACCTCCAAAAAATCCATGCAATCTTTCCTGGGCCAGATTAATTTCATGAGAAGATTCGTCCCCAGTTTCTCCGAAATGGTCAAGCCTCTCCAGAACTTGATTAAGAAAGACACCCAATATCACTGGGGACCCACAGAAAACCAAGCTTTCAACGCTATAAAGAAGGCCATAATAGATGCTCCATCTCTCATGAGCCCTGATTTCTCTCAAGAATTTACACTCTATACTTTTGCCTCTGATTGTTCCCATGCCACAGTCCTAACTCAGAAGAATTCCGAGAACAATGAAGTACCCATCGCCTTTATGAGATCTGCTTTCAAAGCCGCTGAACTTAACTACCCAGTGGTCGATCGGCAAGCCTACGTTGTCTTCAAGGCAGTTAAGCATTTCCGGTCTTATCTTTTGAAGTCAAGAACGAAGATCATTGTCCCCTACCTTGCCGTAAGGAACTTGTTAGTGCAAAAAGAGTTAGGAGAGAAAAGAGATAACTGTTCACCTCCTTGCAAGAGTATGACTTAGAAATCACTCCAGCTCAAATCGTGAGAGGCCAAGGGTTGTGTAAGTTGGTAGTTGATTTAGAAATTGAACACCAAGAAGATAGTGATACGTCAGACCTAGAACAACACGATCAGAGTTTGATTTGTTGTACACAAAACCTCGTGAGTCCTTGGTACGACGATATTAGACACTGCCTTCAACATGGATCAGCACCTTGTCACCTTGACCCTGCCAAAAGAAGAGCATTAAGATGAAAGTCTGCCTCCTTTCATCTAGTTAACGGTATATTGTTTCATCATAATTTTGATGGCGTATTGATGCGTTGTCTTGAGAAGGACAAAGCAGATAAAGTCCTGCTTGAGTTGCATGTTGGAGAAGCTGGTGGTCACTTCGGTGGCTATACCACTGCTCATAAGGTTTTAAGAGCCGGTTATTACTGACCAACACTTTTTAGGGACGCCCATGCCTTATGCCGTAAATGTATCATTTGCCAAAAAGCATCAGGGCAATTGCAAAAACCAGCCTTCCCCTTGCAACCCGTCACAGTCAATTCTCCTTTCCAGCAATGGGGCCTTGATATCATTGGTCCTATTAACCCTCCATCCTCAAAACAACATAAATATATTGTGACAACCACTGATTAATTTACTCGATGGTCTAAAGCCGCCGTGCTAAGAACTGTTAACACAAGTCATGTGATCGCTTTTCTAAACTCGAATATCATCACGCATTTTGGAATCCTTGATTGTCTAGTCTTTGATAATGCTTCATACTTTTCCTCTCTTGAAATGAGTGATTTTGCCTTAGAGAAGGGAATAAAGATGAAGTATTCTGCTAGTTACTACCCCCAGGGCAACAGCCTAGTAGAATCAACAAACAAGAACTTGATCAAAATTATCAAGAGAACCATGGCTGAAAATCACAAGAACTGGCACAACGTGCTGCTGAATGCACTGTAGGCTGATAGGGTAACACCCAAAGATGCTATAGGTAATTCCCCCTTTTTCCTCGTTTATGGCAGAGAGGCCATTCTTCCACCTCACATTCTTTTTCCTTTTCTCAAATTGTCACAAAAAGTTCAAGAATATTGTCCCCCTTTAGAAAGCCACATTAACACTTTCATGAAGTTAGAAGAAGTAAGAACCCAAGCTAAGCGTAAGTTAGACCAACATCAACAACTGATTAAAAGCTGGTTCGATTCTAATTCTGCTTCTGATAGGAATTTTGAAGTAGGTGATCTCATCTTAAAGTGGGACAAACCACACGAAGGGAAGGGTGAACACACCAAGTTTCAAAATTTGTGTTTTGGGCCATTTTTTATTGCTGAAAAGTTTGGTCCTAGTTCCTTTCGATTGCAGAATCTTGAAGGGTAGCTTGACACCTATCCGGTGAATGGCCAAGCCCTGAAAAGATACTTTGCATGATTACTGTCTTTGTATATTATGTAAATATTGCCTTTTGTCTTTATTTTTGCCTTTATTTTCGTTTTTGGTTGTTTGATTTGAATGATCAGTTTTTGTGTTTTTTGAAGGATATGCATGCCTGTGTACTGAGCTATTCAGACAAAGACCATAAGAAAATCTCTTCATTGAAATAAATTCTGAAAGGTTGTACGAACATCAATGATATAGTTCTGAAACTGATATTTTTGGAAAATTTTGTTGTTCGAAAGAAGTTTACTAATTCCAATCTCTGAGTGAAGTTTGTCATGATCATCTATTATCTTTTTACGCTGTCCCTTTTCCGTAAAGGAATGACTCAAATGGATGTCTCCCTGTCAAAGTAAGTTGTTTTAGAAATAAAACATTTCTGGTGCTGAATAAAGGACAGTATAAAATTTTTTTGATGAGGTCTAAAAAATATGATAAAAATATTAAGATTTTTCAGCGTCACCCCGCTCAGTTATCTATAAACAAAAAACAAAATAAAATATTAATAAGAGCTGTGGGAAGTGTTTGTAAACCCGTCAGGATACTGAACAGGTCCGCTGGCAGTGGGTAAATGCAAGCATGGCACCAAGACAACTTCGACGGGGTACTGAACAGGCTCGCTGGTAGCGAAGCAATGTCAGGTACATGAAAATCTGAAAGAATATAAGAAACCTCTTTTGAAAGTCCTTTATTCTAATCCAGAACTTCTTGACAGGATAAAGACGTCCGAGTGGGTTAAATGGCAACCCTTTCAAGGCTATGGACGCCTGCTGGCAGTAGTGGCCATGCCAACAGTATTGAATATTTTATCATAAAAATCATGACTTGTTGATCTTAAGATTGTTACTGGTTTGGATCTTTAAAACATCGCTGGAAAAGATAGTAAATGATGATGTTTGTACGATTTTCTGGTTGTTGTTTCTGAGCTGAAATTTTCTTTATCGTCTTAATCTGAATTTGTTTCTTTCAACAGAGATAACTGCTTCTCCCAGTGTGTCACCATTGTTGGCATCCAATTCAATTTTTTCAATTGCCCTCTAAGCTTCCTACACCTACATCTTTTGAAATTCAAGATGTCGTCGCATTTTTCAAATTAATGATATTTTCATTTCATGCGATGTTTGCAAATTGGTTTCGATTTATTTTTCATGACTGAAAGAATGAAAACTCCTCCATCGTTAGTCGAACCGTCATGAGCCTCTCATTGATATTCTGATTGGTACTTACCTTTGTTTTATTATTATGTGGATGAGGAGATTTTTTAAACTATGACATTCTCGCATTGATTGCACAACCTGGTTATTATTTGATTGATAAGGTATTGAGCATGTGAATTTATGAGTTATACTTGATTTCAGAAGAGTTATGGTTGATTATGTTTCAATCCTTACTATTATAAGCTCTTGGCCTATCAATTTTATGAAATATCTTATCATGTTTTATAAACTTTGATTATGCAACAAAGTGCATGGGTAACATATGAGTTTGATTTTATTGAATGGCAATGGTTTGAGGTTTTACAATGGCACATAGATTAAACTTTTGTATTTCGATTTTATGGTTTGAATCATTACTTGGCGCATTGATTTGTGGGTTTGATTTTACATTGAACGATCGTGTTTTCAAACTATACATTGGCATATTGATATAATTATCCACCGTTTAAACCTTGGGTTGGCCAAATAATGTTAATATTGGTTATGATTGATTGAACAGGGATGGTACTGTGCCATTAATGTTTTGCATGGCAGTGAACTAACCCACCACCTTCGCACGCGTATATTGATTTGCATCCTCTTTGAGCACTTCCAGTTGTTAGCCCTATCGATTATGCTCCTGTGTGTGTGATTTGAACCCTACCATAATGCCCGCGCCATGGCTCTGGTCGTAAGGGCTAAGCCCAATGGTAACCAGGAACTATTAATATTCGATGGTGCTTACGGCGACTTGGAAGAATTCGGATGGCTCCCATTCATCCGAAGGTTTGATGGCTTTAACCCTGGTGTGGCTCAACAATTTGCGTTAACTTTCGATGGCTGCCGAGCCAAGGTTGGGGATGTACAGTTAGAAGTTGATGAGAATTTTCTTAGTCTGGCTACCGGTCTGCCTACTGTCGGTCAGAAATGGTTGAAAAATTGCAAGGTGGAAGATGTCCCGTGGACATTGCTCTTCTAGTCACGAAAGGTTAATTCTTGTGATAGGGGTTTGCCCGCAAACATGCTGAAGAAGCGATGGCATGACCTCCTGATGATAACTAAACAATTCATCACCTACGACGGCAGGTACAGTTTCATTTTCATGTATCACCTTCGGCTCCTTATGGTTTTCATGGGTTTTGAACTTAACATGCCTCACTACTTGCATAGGAGTTTGTTTAAAATGTCCAAAAGGTATAAACGAAACCAGGCCAACAGTAGCCTGTTTCACTTTGGGTTAATTAAAATGATTGTGGTATATCATTTAGGGTTACGTCATGACTGTTGGAGTGATTTTCTCAGTTGTTGTGGCTTTGAAGACTCAAGTCCACCACAGGTTGATAAACCTATGGTAACTGAGGGCAAGTCAGTACCACCTGTGCCTTATAGTGCTCTGCTACCCAAACCCCTACCCGATTCACTTATTGACCTACCCAATTCTGTCACCACAGATGTAAACAATGTTAAACCTGTGGCTAAAAGGCCTAAGGCCAAATCTAATGCGAATGCTAAAGGCAAGGAAAATGCCCGGTTAATCTCTCGCATGGCAAGAAATAAACCCAAAATTCCTGTTAGCCCTGACCCTGTCATGGTCAGTGAGGATTCCGACACGGAGATTGAACGTTACCTCGCAAGCGAGTATCCCTATTCTAAAGGTCTGTGTGACAAACCCTCTTTTGATTTCGTAAAGAACTTACCACCTTGTCTGCAAAATGATCATAATTATCCCAGCATTAAAATGCCCTGTGAGACCCCTGGTGACTCGTCGAAACCCCCTCCTGTTCTATCTCAACCAGTAGCTCCACCGTGTGATCAGTGTGGCGCGTGGTTGGAAAGGTATTACATTGATGTGCCAATGCTGCAATCCAGAATTCATGCTCTGGAGGAGCAAGTTGCAAGGCTCTCTGGCCAAAAGGATAAAATGCCATCCATTGATAAGAAACAGCGAACAACTGGTTCGATTTTGTTTAAGAACGTGGAGTCGGCAACAACATTCGTCAATTCGAAATTGGCATATCTAGATCAACCTCACTGGTATGACTTTCACATATTTATATAATCATAAACTCTGTTTATATCATGTATCTTCTCTGTCACATAAGCACGCATTTTTGTATATAATTCAGTTTTGATAAATCTAATTTTGTTATTGTTTTTAAGTTTCGATTGGATTTGGTTTTGATTCGATTGATCGTAGGATAGATTTGATTGTTTCGATTTGGTTTGAACTGAATACTCTGTCGATTATTGAAGTTGTCAATATTTTCTAAGCACAGGTCGTTTTTGGTATATCAGTTTCAAACACAGTTAATTTTTCATTTCGATTTGGTCATATACGATATGTTTGGTAAATTATGGTTAACTGTTGTTTTCTTGACCAATTCGAATACCATTCCGTGATGCATGACTAAATTGCAAGTAGATTCGAATCATGACTGTTATATCCAACCTATCGATTCACATAGTTAGTCCATATGATCAGTTTGATTCATATATTGTATTTTGGGAATGAAATTGATTGTGCCCAAGATTACGATGTGTTTTTATTTTTAGCTCAGTCACATTTCAATTTGATTATTTCCCAATTTATGGTTATCACTGCTGTGGATGGTTACGATCATTATCTGATCCTGTCTGATTTGCTATGTAAACGCTTAATGATTGTAATCTATGGTGAAGATCGATGCTGTTATGAATGTTTGGCAATAATCATGACAAAATGAATTTTATGCACAGCCATAACCAATCAATTTTGATTGTGTTTGATTGTAACTATATCGGTCTTGGATACGATGCGATTTACTTGTAATTGCATTTGGGTATGAAACGGTGTGGTTATTATTTGACCTGATCCTAGGGCAACTAAAAATAGAGCATTCTTATCCTGTTTCGATTGCATCCTTTTCGATTTGATTTGATTTGAATGATAAATTTGCTTGAACCATTAGTAATTCGATTTTAATATTTGTTAAAAGAAGATTAAATTGGATTGTTTTGAAAAGATTTCATTTGATTTCTATCTGACTCTATATGCTATTTTAGACTAGCTACAGAATCATATGATTCTGTAGCTAAGTCTGTAGAATCAATTTTTTTTTTTAGTATTTTGATACTGAAATATCTTTCTAATTGTATATTTGTGTCCTATTGCAGGTAAATTCGAATTTGCAATTGTGTTGTTGAGCAGTTAGGGGATGTTTCAAAGATTTCACTTGCATTTTATTTGCTTAGTTTAGGAGATTTTGGGATATCTCCCAGATTATGTAAGACTGTTTGATAATTATCCACAGGGATGTTTTACCCTGTGGAGAAACTTATATATACCTATGATTTTTGTAATAATGTTCATCCTGAGTTGTGGGAGAATAAGGATATGGAGTTATAATACAGACTGGAGCAGAATTGATGTTTTGTCACAACTTTAGCTTCTCAATATATCACCATTTTGTTTCATGTTTTGTATATCACTTTGTTTATGGTTTATGACTACTTTAGCTATCTAAATCAAATGCAAATGATATAATTTTATTACTGTTATCCATATCTGATCTCTTCCAAATAGATGAAAGACATAACAATTGTTAATTCAGTTTGTGAATGACAGGTTTATCTTCTTCATAGATTGAATTGTTATATATAAGTTCTCGCATAATAGGTTTCCCTTAGTGCAGGAATTTATAATCATAAGATTGTTATGATTTTCTTTTATGTCTTGTTTGTCCTGTAAAATACTTCAAGGAGAAACATAGCCGATCGCTTACGAGAAGCTTACGGACTAACCGGTGCTAGTTTTCTCCCACCGATCAGCTTAGAAGTTATCATACACGAGGCAGACTTGGAGCGTCTCCAGGTCAATTAGTCTTTTCCTTACTGTTTTCATTAAGTAGTTTAATTTAGATATAAGTCTAGATAGATTTATATTAGATCATTTAATTTCAGTAGTTTTTATTTCTTTTTCATAAAATATAAAAATTAAAAAGGATTTCTTAGCTGTCTTAAGGCAGCGAATACATGAGTTTTGCAGGTTTGAACTAAATCTGTAGGTTGTTTATAGTGTACATTTGTGAATAAGAAATATTACAACTGATAATAGGATAGTTGATTTGAATCATTATAATTGTAGTTGGTCGATTGTATATAATAGTTAGAATAGCTTGGTTTAGTTTTAATTTAATTTAGTAATTAGTTTTAATTAGATTATTATATTAGTTAGTTAGTTTAGTTTGTTTTATTAGTTGTAATTAGTTTAGTTTCTTTTAGATAGTTTAATTTTGTTTATTAGTTTAGTTAGGTTAGTCAATTCAAATCAGTTTTCTCTTTGGCTTTCTTAGGAGACCTTAGAGCAGCCAACGAAGCCGTTAAACTCGTCAGGGTGGTTCATTCCAAACGGCTTGGGTTATTTAGACAACCCTGGACCGGTTCCACTCTCTCAATTGACGGACGAACAGTTTTGCCCGTCAACAGGACTTGACTTCATTGGAGAAATACACCCTCTGTCTTCAGGCCAAAATAGGTGGATTCTTACTGCCACTTATTATTTTACCAAATGGATCGAGGCGGTACCAAGCAGGCAAGCCACTGACTCTGTTATTATCAAATTTCTCGAAAATAATATTTTGTCTCGTTTTGGTTGTCCTAGAAAGATCATTACTGACAATGCAACTTCTTTTCGGTCGAAGAAACTCATAGATTTCTGCAACTGTTACCACATTGTCTTGGGGCATTCCACAGCCTACTACCCTCAGGGGAATGATTTGGCGGAGTCCTCAAACAAAACTTTGGTAAATATCATCAAGAAAACATTGTAGGAAAACAAAAAATCATGGCATGATAAGCTGGTATTTGCTTTATGGGTAGATAGACTAACCACCAAAAGGTCAATTGGTATGTCACCATACCAGCTGGTTTATGCTATTGAGGCTATTTTCCTGACTTCTTTGGGAGTCCCTGTCATGAAGTTACTTCAGGAGATACAAGCTGAGCCTAATGACTCCCAGAGAAGAATAAATCAGATGATTCATTTGCAACAGACTAGAGAAGATGTTTTCAACAAAACACAGATCATCCAAGAGAACATCAAGAAGATCTTTGAAAAACAAACCAAGGCGGATGATTTTGAGTTGGGAGACCTAGTATTGAGATGGGATGCCAGGAACGAGGACAAGGGAAAGCATGGGAAATTTGACAATCTGTGGACAGGGCCATACATGATACAAGCTTTCAGAGGAAACAATGCCTTTTTGCTAAACAATGTCGATGGGTCAGATCTTCCAGGAGCACCTGTGAATGGCAGAATGCTGAAACATTATGTCCCTCCTCAGTAAGAGATTAGAAGAAATCACTCTCCATTGTACATACCGGTTTTTAATTTTCAGTCTTTACTTGCTTTTTCTGAGTGAAGAACATTGGTCAGTTGGTTGAAGCCTGAAGTGAAGGCCCTAAGCTTCTGATCACTGTTTTTCAAAAATTTTCTGAGAATAAGACCAACAGAGGCTACTAGATAGATATGTCCAGAATGACAGGAAACTGGATTTTTGGCACTTAAACAGGGCAAGTACCATCCCCAGGTGGAGCCGCTGTTATCACCCCATAAATTATGGGAATCAACTTATGACTTAGATATTATGGATATTTTCTGTATCTAGTGTTTTTATTGGCCATTAATTTTTCATTGTACCAATG
>ML778154.1:1300912-1310989 GCA_009831015.1 Picea engelmannii
AATAGGTATTAAGGAGCGTGCTAAGATCTGCGGCCAGGAAACCAACACGCAGATCAATGGATCAAAATGAATTTCGGACCCCCCCTGGTGTCCTGCCTTTAACCAAAGGGGGGGGGTCCGGAATAGATATTTCCTTTCGGTGGGCCCCTGGCCATACATGGTGTCGGTCTAGTGGTTCTCAAGTCCCATCCTGGCCATACATGGTGTAGACCATCATTCATGAACATCATCCTCCACTGAGTCCACTTGTACCACTTGTTCCCGGGGTCGTGTCCCATCACATAACTACTGTCAGTCCCTGTTGTCAGGCCTTTACCCTTTCCATTCATGACCAGCCCCCTTTGGCGACTTTTACCTCCAATCACCTGCCTCCACATCACTCGTCCGTATACTTTGGCCACCATCATCTGCCACTTCATCCCAAGTGGCCCATTGTCCATTCATTATAGGATAACATACCTGTTATCCTGCTGACCTATCTCCCACACCAAACCAACCCCATTTTTGAATAAAACTATCGTTTTCCCTTTTCAGTCGTTATTCATCCATTGCGCCAGAAATCTCTTATTCCTCCATTGCTTCTGCGTCGCCTTCACCCAAAGTCATTCGACCCCACTAACGTATTGTTTATTGTAGGTACTATTGCTGAAATGGTGTCAGAGCCTAGACAAGCGGAAGGAGAAGAGAATTCTTTTCTTCCTCCCCTCTCGACCTGGACAAAATTCCCTTGGTCGATAAAGATCGATTGATAGCAGATACCAGTTGCGACTTCGACTTTTCTGATCTTCAGTCATGGCTCCGGGAGGTTTTCCTGGACCAGAGTGATGAAATTGGACTCTGGGAGTCCAATTTGCCTCTGTATCTCTTTCCCCAGATTCATCATTTCCCTGAATTTGCCCTCAAAGGCCAAGCCCATTACATCCCCGACTAGAAGGCCATCGTTTCTTCATTTGGAGATGTCCTCTTCTTCATCACCCTCGAAGACATTGACCAGATGATGCAAATTCCCCATGCTAAGTCTGTGTCCCCATTCAATTTAGAAATCCTCACTGAATTATATCAGAAAATGACTTTCCCTCAGAGAGCTCAGATATTCAAGCTTTTTTTCTCTGCTTCCGCTCCACTCCCTTCCACCAATACCCCTTACCCTTCTTCCATGTTCTCCACCAAAGGAAATCAAATCATTTCTTTTCTTTTTGTCCTGCTTGGTTACTATTCTGATCAATGGGTAGATGAGCCCATCCTGGGTTTTCTATCCATTTTCTCAAATGATGAAAAGCCCACCACGCAGTTCAACTACAACACCTTCTTGGCTGATAGTATTCATGAACAATTTGTGAATTTTGCCATAGAGGGCATGTTCAGATATTCTTCCATAATGGCTTACATGTTCGTCTACTTTCAAGCCGATAGGTTCAGTTTCTCCATGCAGAAGATGGACTCGGACGGAAGGCCTCAGCTAGTCACAGCATGGACTTCTCTTCTGAAGCATAACTCTGCTGAATATGACTTCAAAGTGTTCATTGATCAGTTTTACCACCCTGTGGTAAGCATGTTGAGTGGCAGGCCTGAGCCACAAATAAATGATGAAGTCCAGATAATTCTGCATCTCTCGGACAACGCAAAGACAGGAGACTGGTAATTATATCAGAACCACACCGAAATCAGAGTTTTCGGGTGCGAACTGGTGCCTTACAAACTACCTAAATATGTACCGGTAAGGATTTTTGCATTAGAATATATTAGGCAGATAATGAATTCAGATGACATTCATTTTGTTTCCCTGAAGAAAAAACAACAATAATAATCAAGGGGCAGATTGGTTCTTTCATCTGCAATAGTCGAGGCGCAGGGGAAGAAGCAGATAGAATGTTGAAGGAGATGAAATTCCCTGCGAGTTTCACCTGTCACTATTATCCATGTGGGATCATTTTGGAAATGAGGGTGAAAAATAAGAATGTCCCATATGCTCATGATCCCAAGCCAGAGATCAAGAAATATTTTAATCAGATAGTATGGGTGCCTGACACTTTGATGGACGTGGAACAACAAATTGAAGTGGAACAACAGGTGCCATCGACGAGTGTGCCACCCACTACCACACCTCAGGTCCCCAAGGAGAAGAGGCCCCGACAGGAGTCGTCTCCTCCTGTAACAGAGGTGTCATCAGAAGAATTCCAAATGCACTCTAAGAAACCATAGATAGTTTCAACGCCTGGCGCAATAGTAGAACAAGAAGTCTCAACTACCACAGTAACTACCACAAGGGTCAAGCCAGTCACTCTACCTTTTGGTTCGAGCCAGCATAAGGTAATAACAACAACAATAAAACCCACAGATTCTCCCCTAGATACGCAGCCAAGTAAAAATGGTCCCAAGTTGGGCATTTTGAAAAGTATGAATTGATCAAGAAGAAGAACCAGACACTCACTAGCAGCACTTATGCCCAGTTTAGGAAGCAATCATCCACAACTCAGCATAGGCTTCTTTCGGCATTTGACATAGAGAAGGGTAGAATGAACATGGCTTACCTCCAAGCACAGGTGCCAGATCCAAAGGTGATATCAGATTACAAAAGGGCCACCTTCGAGTTCCAGGCGAAGGATGTGCATCCAACAGATCAGATGGATCTGCAAAAACAAACAGAAGAGATGATTTTTCACACATTGGCTCATGCTTCAACTTCTACAGAAAAATATTTGGTGTCCTTGAACAATGCTCAGACACAACTTAAGTTGGAGAAAATATCATCTTTCGCGAAGGACAACAGAATCAAGACGTTGGAGGAGCTGGTCCTCAAGATCGGTTGTGACCCTGCGAACGTCAAGGCTATCAAAGAGATGATAAAAAAGAAAAATGTTGACATCGCATCCTTAAGAAAACAACTGAAACTCCCGCCCACAGAGGACTCACAGGCAGAGGAGATAGAAGAAAAGGAAGGTGAAAAGGATGAGATGTTGAAGTTACTCATGGGGAAGAATGCTCAACTAAAAGAAATGGAGTCTGAGATGGAGAGACTCCTAAAGGAGAAAGAGTAGATGAAGCTAATGGAAGGCATTCCATTGAGTGCTATCCCAATTGCAGGATTGATCACAGCAACAGTGACATCCATTCCATCTGCAACATCAGTGCCACTACCAGAAGGAACAACAGACCTTGCCAAGTCCATGGAGAGGATGAACCTGCAAGACTCAGAAATCAGCAGGCTTAAGAAAGAAGTGGAGAACCTCCAAGAGCTCAAGAATTCTTTCCAGACAAGCCTATCCAAATAAAAGCAGGTGAATGAGAAAATCAGGAAGGAGTTACAGCAGCTCCAAAAGCAGACAATGGCAGGGAAGACTTTGGCTGAGGTCAAAGAGATTGTATGGACAGATATTTCCAAATCCATAAATGAAATCTGGCCAATGATTCAAATCATGTTTGAACAAAATGAGTTGCTCCAGAGGAGAAAACAGGCTGTTGAGAAAATCAGAGTGGAGCTAGGAGACATGCAGCTTAAGCAAATGAAATCATCAGGTTCCTAAATTCCAAGACCAGAGAGGAACTAGAAGAACTAAATATCGAGGACATGACAGAAACTGTACTTGAGGTAAAAAGGGTTCTAACCAAAAGAGGTCTCATGCTTCAGCTTGAGGAAAAGATTCAAGTCATGGATCAAGGAGTACATAAGTTTTTCAATAAGATAGATGTTCTCCAAAAGAAGGGCCTACCTGGTCTAAAGGTCATTAATGACAAATTAATGACACTCCCTGATTACAAGAAAAGATTGACTGAAGTGTTTAAGGACAGTTCCAAGTTTGCAGGGATACAGGGGAGCATCACAGGTAAAGCATTCATGGATGCCCTGCAGTTGGATATTAGTATCCAACATGAGATTAAACACATATTCATCATCAAGCCTACATTTTCTAAATATACAGACATGGATGAAGTGTATCGGAGATTACTTAAAGTCACAGTGCCAGGTCATCTCAGATGGGAAGAACTGTGTGATCTACTAGATTAGCAGATGAGCTGTCACAATCCAATCACCTGTCCAGTTAGAATAGGTTGCGAAGGCACCTCGCAAACGGCCTACCCCAGAAATTTCGCATACAGTTGTATCGAGTCATCAAGCAGTTTTGATTAGTTAAGGTAGTTAGACTAAAAATAGAATGAGCACGTCCTGATCAGTTATGGCAGGAATGTTTGTATTTTGAATTATAAATACTTCATCTTTTGAAGTATTGAGGGTTGTTGATTTCGCAAACCCTATAGCTATCAAACTGTACTATTTTTGAAGAGATCAGCCATTAATAAAGAAGAGGCACTTTTACAGGATTCTTGTGTATGTTCACTGGAGATGTTGATTTTCTAAGTTGAATGTTTTTCTTTCTCTGTAATCATTTTGTTTTCTGAAACTAATATTTATGAATAGCGTAATGTTGTAGGATTTATCTTTGATACCCTGTTTCCGATTCTAAAGATTTAAATGTTTATCTTCTAATATCTTCAATTAAGAAATTCTTAACTACTTGTTAGTTGGAGTTATTTTCCTTACCTTTTCTTCTGTCCATCATTTTAATTACTTAAGATCCAGTGAGTGTATTATCTCGCCCTGTGAAGGTTTTCTTTGGCATTTCTGGTTGTATCTAATATCTGATTAAACACAGACCCCATAGCCCAATGGATGTGTAGACTGTCTCAACCCATTTCAAAAACTCTTTTACAAAAAAACCAACAGTTTCTATACCTAGCCTAATACCTGAAGTTAAAAACAAAGCTAAATTATATAGAGAGATCCCTCTCTAAAGCTGGAAGGGCTAGATCCCATCTTTAAAAGCGGTTGGATAAGGTTACTTTTGTAGATTTCTTCTCTTTCAACCTCTAGGAAATTTACCAAGTGCTAACACACCCAACTACAATCACGACTATATCCTCTACATATCAGCATCAACTGTCTCAATAGCAGGAGTTCTCATTCAAATCGGTGATGACGATCATGAGCATGTCATTTATTACGTTAGTAAAAACCTCTTAGGGCCACCCTTGAAGTATAAAAACAAAGAGAAACTAGCCCTTGCAGTCATCCTCGCAGTCCAAAAACTGTGTCATTACATTCTGCTTCGCACAACTAAGGTTGTAGCAGATTCCAACCCTATGAAATACTTACTGAGTCGTCAACAAATTAATGGAAAATTTTCCCAATGGATCGTTATCCTCCAGGAGTATGGTCTTGAATTCTCAACATCCAAGAGAAAGAAATCTCTCATCCTTGCCGAACTTTTCATGGCCTTCCCTTCTGACACTACCAATGCCCCCATCAATACCAACTTCCCTGACGAACATCTCTCTTACATCACTTCGGATGATCCTTGGTACAACGACCTCCTCGTCTAACTTTGAACTCAAAAGTTCGATAACTACCTTTCATGAGATGATCATCGTCATATTCACCACTATTCCCCCCGCTACCTCCTCATCGAAGACATATTATACCGGTGAGGGGTCGACACCATTATTCGTCAATGCCTAACCATTGACAAAGTCGATAGAGTCTTGAACGACCGCCATAGCGGTGCATGTCGGGGCCCTCTTTTGGGAATGTCCATTGCTCATAAAATCATCCAAGCAGGTTACTTTTGGCCTACATTGTTTCACGATTGCATTCATTCCATCAAGTGATGTGAGAAATGTCAGCTTTACACCAACAAAGCACGAGCACCACCTGCTCTTCTTCATCCAGTCATTTTTTTCGGCCCTTTTTGCAAATGGGGCATCGACTTCATGACTTGTAATCCCCCCTCCAGCAATGGACACAAATACATTGTTTTCACAGTCGATTACTTCACAAAATGGGTAGAATCTATGCCCACCTTCAACAATACCGCTGACACCACTGTGAATTTTTTCCTTAACCACGTCATATCTCACTTTGGAGTACCACTCCAATTAGTTTCCAATCATGGGAAACACTTGGAGAATGAGATTTTCGTCAAACTCTCATCTCATTTAGGATTCTCCCATGAGTTTGCCTCACCATATTACCCTCAGTCTAACAGACAGGTTGAAGTAGTTAACAAGGTCCTCAAGACCATGTTACAGTGCACGATTAATAAACATAAGACCAATTGGCATCATATGTTATTTTCCACGCTATGGGATTACTATACAGCTGTGAAAACAACCACTAGTTTCACACCATTTCATCTAGTCCATGGGGTTGAGGCCACTCTTTCCATCGAGTGTGAAATTCCCACCTTATGCACCGCAATTGAGCTATTACCCGACACTACTCCAATGGCGCAGTGCTTTCTAAACTTAGAGTCTGTAGATGAAGATCGTCGATCTTCCTTACAGAACAATGAGGTAGCTAAAAAATAGTCAAAGGCCTCCTTTGATCGCCATGTCAACCTTTGCTCATTTCACGAAGGCGACCTCATCCTTGCTTATGATATCGCTCACGATACCTTTGGTCATGGAAAATTCGAGTCATTATGGCATGGCCCATACATTATCCAACATTTCCTCACTAAAGGCGCATACATCTTGGCCTTTCCCAAAGGCCTCTCTCTCAAAGAACCCATCAACGGGTTATACTTAAGGAAATTTTATGCCTAAGCATAGTAATTCTACTATAGGTTATTTCTTTTATAGTGTTTTTAATCTATTTTTCATCCCTCGTGTATAAACTATCATTTGTGCTATTGAAAGATGCTTGCTCCACCAGCCTACCACATCGGTTACGCTGACGGCGCCAGGTGTTGGACACAAAATCTCACTTCAGCAGAATCTCACTTCGACAACTTGGGCCCTCTATACCTCCTCACATGAAATGTTGCATTCAAGCGGCATATGTTTAGGTTCAACCACCAACAACCAAGCTGAATACACTGCCCTCATTGGCCTCCTTGTCGATGCCCAACATCATTGTATTCGTCACCTTAGTGTCTTTCTCGACTCTCAACTAGTCGTTCTTCAGCTCAACAATGTGTACCGCGTCTGCGATCCTTGCCTCTTTCGCAAATACCTACAGTCTAGACTTTTATCTTGACATTTTGATTTCATTACATTTACATAAATTCCAAGACAATTGAATCAAATTACAGATCACATAGCTAACATGGTGTTAGATTGGCACATATTACATCAAGATACCGATACACATACATAAACATATCAAACACCTGTCACAGCATATATAGATTAGACATCATCAACACATTAAAAAAGCACATGTAAACATCACATAGATCTCAAAAATGTATACTCATGTATATATAAGTCGGTCCACAATGCCATCCAAATGTTTACATACAAAAATACAAGTATCCGCAGGCCAGTGAAGCACCTCGATACAAAATGGGCTTACCAGCCTATATACAAAAATACAAAAATACATAGAGCACCACTCAAGGTGCCTATAGAGAACCACCTCCTGCCCCTCCCTCAGGCAGTGGTACCCCACCTACTACTAATCCCTCCAGACTAGGAGGTAACTGTCCAGTCATAGTAGCACCTGCTACTACTTCTCATCGTACCACGACCCGCCATAGCGGAGAAACCCCCACACACTGCTCCAGGATGCCCTCATGTTGGATACGTGAATGCATTCCCTCAAGCACACCCTGTAGCATTGCCTCCAAGTGGCGGCGAATATCCTCAAAATCTGCTCCGGCATCCGCCGGAGGAGCATGTGTGTTGTTGGGAAAAATACCCTATGGACTAGCAAACTAGGGTCAGACTTGCATGCAGATTTTGACCGAAAAGAAACTACTTTTTTACCTACAGCCCAAGATTTAAACCCCTCTTTCACAGTAAATGCATGGAAAAGGACCACCAACCTTATTACCAGTGTTCAATGTAGATCCTTCGTTGCGCTTTGATCACTTGCTTGTGTTGCTCCTTCCACAGATGACCTGCACTCAAGACAAATAACAACTATGCATGCATGCTACTTCTATACTCAAGGGTTAGAAATCAAGCATAAATGAATCAAACCATAGACAATTCATCCATTGGGATGGGAAAAGTATTCTTTTTATTACTTAAAGTGAATCAACTTACAACAAAGCTGAGACCGGCCACCGCTCCTTGAACTTGATCCTGGGCTCCTCTTCTTCTGTCCTTCAACTACTTTGTGTTAAATCTCCTTTGGCATGAGTAAAGGCTAAAGGGTTGGGATAATGGATTACGTAAATGGGCAGAGTTTCTTCGCCATATTTTTTTCCTCTTCCAAATGGTACCCCTACCCCTTCTTTTATAGGCTAGAAGGAGATAGTTTTTTGGATGAACCCTTGACCATGCATGGCTGGGAGTTTCAGTTAACTGACCCATAGATTTTTGTTCCATTGGCAACTTTCCCTTTTTCATGCTTTGTTAGGTACATGCGGGCTGTAGTGAGCCAGCCAGCGTGCACACACGTGCAGTAATGGGTTAGGGCGCGTGGGCCTTGACACAAGAGGATTTCCAAAGAGTTGTTCAACAGAGTTTTGGCAAGGAAGGGATATGATTTGGCTTGATGATAGGTAAGCATGTGTGGTGCAATTTAGGGTTATAACAGATGCCCCCTAATGTGTGAGGTCAGAAGAGTATCTGATGGCCGAAATACATTACCAATCTTTACTGATGTGCTGAACGAGTGAGCACAAGGATCAGGAACCAGGAGGTGCCATCTGCAAAATAACAAATGTCTCATCGAGGCGGGCATACCCATGCTCGGGATAAAATAGAACCATGGATACCAATCAAATACACTGTAGATCCATGTCAAATAACTATAAAGAGTAGTCGCGAATAATACACAACGGAGCTACATCTCAAAATTAGAAAGATATACATATAGAGTACCCATCTTCTAGAAGCTGATTCGGCCTGATGGATGTACTTCAGAGCTCGAGAGACAACTTCAAAATCTTCTAAAACTCATGTAGGAGTGTAATATGAGTGTACAACTACACTACCTAGAGGTCTTCGATGGCTCGTCGGTTATGGACTTGATAATATTGATGATTAGACTGAAGGCTTCAGTGATTTCGAACAAGGACTTGATTGGACGTTCAGGATGGCAGGGTATGCGGACACGAGACATATTGCAGAGGGGTCGACTCAGGCTTAGTGGCAAACTTCCCTTGGACAATAGCATGACAAGTGATAAGACTTAGGCAACATACATGTTAATCATAAGTCAACGAAGCAGGAGGCAACGCAAACTCTCCATATGTTTGGAAGAGTAACCAAATGGTGGAGGACACAACTCTATATATTGAGAAAAGCTTCCTAAGGTCATACTAAATCCCATAGTATGATGATCAAACGAACAGATGTGCTTTATCCAAGGGCGACTCATTATGCTACCAATAAAGAAAATTCTTTTCCCATCCTCTTTTTGGGGTATATCTAATTTTTTTGTTCTTTTTGATAATTTTTGTAAAAGAATAAAGGAATATTACGTTACAATGGAGGAACGGGTACTGAAAACATACAAGCTCGAGGCACAAGGACAAGACTAATGTTCTGGTAAAATGATACTCGAGAAAAATCCTCCGGCGGCCAAAGGTGTTAAGACGCAGAAGAAAACTGTCACAAGGCTGGTGGATAAGGTATGCAAATGCGGTTGATAGAACACACAATGGTAACATCCTTCGATGTAAGTTTAACGAGCCCAGAGAAGGTAAGCTCGGTGGTTTTTCATATTTAGAGAGTCTGAAAAAGAATAAAAGGAGACTCTGCTGGGGTATCTTTTTCGACAATAGTCTAGTCAGTTCAAAAAAGGGATAAACTAGCACCGATTAGACATCAATTCAAAACCATTTTAACGAGTGTGACAAGGACAAGATCACTCGGCTATTTTTTCACTTTTAAGGAGTCTGAAAAAAGATTAACTATGGACTCCGTCAGGAATATTCTTCTGGACCAATTTAACGAGTGTGAAAGAATAAGGTCACTCAACGACCTTTTCAATTTTAGGGAGTCTGAAAAGAGCTTAACTATGGACTCTGTGGGGGTTTCTTTTTCGTAAATTTAGTCCCTCAGGCCCGAAAAAGGAATAAAATTATACCTGAGAGTACTCTTCTAAAGAATGGGAATTCGATAGAG
>ML778154.1:1311547-1332004 GCA_009831015.1 Picea engelmannii
AAGCTGGCAGCTCATTATCACCATTGTTGATTTGGAAATTGACTCTGGAGCCAAAAGACCCCCTTTGCCAAAGATAGTGATTCTGGGAGCTACAGTGGACGAAACGAACTTCTGCTTGGACCAAGTAAGTACAAACTCCCTTACCTAGCTATTCAATATTTCAATTTAATTATTTAGTTGTTTTTTGGGTGGGCGTCGACCTTAAAAAGGTCGGCCCTAGGTACACGCGGGCAGAGTAAAGTCTTCCCACATGTACACGCAACTGTCACCTATACAGCCCGCGTGTACCTCCCTTTTATGATGAAAAATAAAACTAAAAGGAAGTACTGACCCTCCTTTACCTTGTTGTGTTGGCAGGATGTATGCTCAGTGGAGGGAAAGGGAGCATGAGGCAATCAGTGAGTTGGTTGCTATAGATTCGAATGTTGTGGCCATGTTAATGCAATGCGGTTTACTCAAATTCTTTCTATGTTTGTTTATGCACGCGCAACCAAGGCTACTGAATGCCTTGATTGATTACTGGAATCCTGATGCATAGGCATTTATGCTAAAGGGGAAATCATTGGTGCCCACCACCGAGGATATTTACTTTCTGACTGGCCTCTCAAGGAGAGGGGAACCAGTCAACTTCCAGACTTTTCCTGCGAGGCCGAGCAAGATCTCAGAGTTGATAGCTGAGAACTGTGAGGCTAGGACCGAACATGAAAGCTCCTAGGTACCCATTAGAAAGATTACCAACTTAGCGCTACAGAATATCTTGTTACTGATTGGGAGGATTACTGGCTTAGCAACCGTGCATCAGGCTTCGTGCGCACAGATGAACTATGCCATCTAGTGCATGAATGCACAAATTTTTGACTGGAGTACCACATTGCTTGAGTGCATGAAGAGGCAATTGACAGATTATCGACAGTGGACACAGAGGAACTTCGGGTTCGGGACCATCTTGTGTTCGTTCTTTTTTGAGAGAGTTCTGAGTTTCAGTCCTCAGGTTGTAGTATGAGGACATCTAGCCTCTTTTCCTGCAGTGTGTAGATGGGCAGTGTTACTGCCGCGACAGGGTGGTGGAAGGATCGTTGAGTCCTTCGATGATGACTTCTTTTCTTGGCTATCACGACAGATCCCTGTTATCGAGGACTACCCATATGCAGGGATAGATTTCTCTAGAGATCCAAAGATACCCGTGCCTCCTGGTGAGGAGTGAGGAGAGATGGGTAAGTCTCCACCTTTGTAGTTTTTTTGTATGTATATGTAGTTTTTATGTCTTTTTGTTATATATATCATTTTTTTTGTATGCCAGATTATTTGACGGGTAAACATTTGTTGCATGTAGATGTGGGACCCATGCGACCTGCCGACTATGCATGGAACAGGCATCGTCCACGGCCAGAAGCTACGGCTCACTCGCACAGTCCCGATGGTAGAGATAAAGGACCTGCCACCATCCATGCAACCTCATGTTGTGGGGGAACCTCAAATATGGGTCCGATTGTTTAAGCATTTAGCCCGTGCTATAGATGATTATAACAAGGCCCATAGACCCTTAACAGACTTTAGAATTTTTATGTGCCACGAGAACCTATTTGTATATATTTTTTGAGGGCATAAGCCCGGTGACTCGTTACTATACCCATTTTTGAGGCGCTTGCGTCCATTTATGTACTCTGGTTATTTTATGATGTTTATATATGGTTTTTATATTTTTTGTGTCTTATGGATTATGTGCACAAAAATGTATTTATATGTTTATGTCCATGTTCTTTTTACATGTGGGCAAGATGCCAATCTAAAATTTGATTAGCTAGAGTATCTGTAATTTGGTTTAATCTCCTAGGAACATGAAAATATGTAATATAATCAAAGTTTCATTCTAAGAGACGTACCCTAAGGAATCGTCGGTGTAAAGTTGGATCATGAACACGATATACTCTGTTTAGCTGCGACACAACCAGTTGAGTGTCGAGATAGACCTGGAGATGAGAGATACCCAATGACATTGCGTCACGAAGAAACTCAATAACTGCACTATACTCAGCGACATTATTTGTGGTGTCACCTAAGCATATACCTCCGGAAGATAACAACTGACCCTGTGGTGTAAAGATTACCCAAGCTGCAGAGGCAAGCCTCTGCGTGTGTCGACTAGCACCGTCTGCATACCCAATGAACACCTCGGACTCACTTGACATCTACCACATTTGATGAAAGACAACATCAATGACATGTCCATAACACTTTAAAAGAAACTTAAAAAGTAATAGTACAAAGACTATACATATGTTACAAAATGTTACCCACAGTGACCTGTCTATGAGTAATACTTCTTGAGGTAGAGCCCATTTCTAGGCTCCACCAAAGAATTCCCTTCAAAATCAACCAAACGATAAGTGCCCTTTTTTAATACCTCTTTTATAATGAAGGGTCCGAACCACATGGGTTTAAACTTTCCTGCCCCCAGGGGGTCCTTGTCTTGGTCATAGACCAGGACAAGGTCGCCTTTAGAGAAAATCCGAGGATGAATGGACTTATCATATTGACACTTGACCTTATGTTTATGAGCCTCGTTGGCCAAGGCCACATCACGATGCTGCTCATCAAGTTTCTCAAGGTATACTAATCGTTCTTCAAGTGGAGAAGTGTCTGGCAATAACTGTACTGCCAATTTTAGAGATGGGATTTGACATTCGTTGGGCAAGACTGCCTCTAGCCCGTAAACGATTTGAAAAGGTGAGAAACTGGTTGCTATCTTAACAGATGTTCGGTAAGCCCATAATGCCGAGTATAACATCAGATGCCAATTTGACTTGGCTGAGTTGATAGTTCGTTGTAGAATCGTCTTAAGAGTTTTGTTTACAGCTTCCACCTACCCATTATCTTGGGGGTAGTAAGGTGATGAATGTTCCTGCCGTAACCCAAGCTTTGATGTTAATTTGGTCATCATTTGGTTTTGAAAGTGACTGCCATGGTTAGTGACAATCTCTCTCGGGACGCCGAACCTTGCTATGATCTGGTTGAATAAAAAGAGAGCTGCAGTCTCTCCATCATCTTTAAATGTTGGCATAGCTTCGACCCACTTAGTGAAGTAGTCGACATCTATGATGATATAGTGGTTCCCCCTTGGTGATGGGGGGTTACATGTAGTGTAATCAATCCCCCACTTAGTGAAGGGACCAACTGTGATGACCGAAAACATAGGAGTTGGATGTGCCCTCATCTTCCGAGAGAAGATTTGACATGGATGGCACTTTTTTAACAATTCGATACAATCTTTGATAAGGGTGGGCCGGAAGTAACCTGCTCGTAAAATATTTTGTACTATTGCCAACCCAGATAAATGACTGCCACAAGCTCCAGTATGGAAATCGTTGAGCACTATGATGGTCTCCTCATGAGTGAGACATCGATGCAAGATGCAGTCTACACCTCTCCGATATAACGTATCATCGAGTATGAGATAATTCTTAGCCTGATGGCATATTCGTCGACGCTCGTCACAAGAAGCAAAGGTGGGGCACTTCAAAGTCTAGAGATAGATAAGTATATATACGTACCAGGGGTCTGAAGATGTAATCAAAAACATATCCCTCTGGATAGGCGATTCCTCAAGCACAATGTCACCTGACTCAACCAGAAGTTCCGAAATAAGCTCTGGGAAGACCAATGACTTTTTAGAATTTGTTGAAATGAAGTCTAAGTCAAATTCTTGGAGGATGACTATCCACCAACTAATTTTTCCACCTATAACTCGTCGTGTCAACATGTACTAGAATGGATTCACGAAAGAAATGACGATGGTCTTACGAAACAGAACATGGTGATGGAACCGTTGAACAGCATGAACTGCTGCCAACGCAAGTTTTTCGATATGAGAATAATTTAGTTCCGGCCCTACGGGACCTCGGCTTAGGTAATAGATCATGTATTCTAAAAATGAATCATCTTCCTGAACTAAAACCATGCCTATGGTTGACTCTGCAGTAGCCAGATATAATAATAAATCTTTGTTATAGTTAGGTGGCCGTAGTAGAGGTGTGGTTGTGAGGGCATGTTTTAATGCATCGAAACAGTGTTGAGCGGCTTCGTCCCAGAAAAAAGGAATGTCTTTCTTTAGTAAATGCATAAATCCCTTGGTGATTTCAGCATAGTTGGCGATGAAGCATCGTAAGAAGTTCACCTTTCCTTGTAGACTCTAAAGTTGTAAGATTGTGCATGGGGGGGGGGGGGCAATTGGATTATTGCCTCCACCTTAAGAGGATCAACCATGATCTCTGTTGTTGATATGATGAAACCTAACAAACATCCTGACGTTACGCAGAAGCTGCACTTGTTTGGATTCAAACGAATCCTAAAGTAGCGACAACATTCGAAGATTAGTCTAAGGTGCATGGGATGATCTGCTCGCTTGCGAGAGCGTGATGCTAAATCATCTAAATAGGCCTCGACTATATGTTTGAGGTCATGAAAAGAAAAAGACATGGCCCACTGGAATCTGGCTCTAGCATTTTTAAGGCCAAAAGGCATCTTACGATATGTGAATGTACCCCACGGACAAATAAATGTCATTTTGTGTTGGCCTTCAGGTTTGATTTGGATTTGATTATATCCCGAAAAACCATCCATGAACGAAAAGTCTTCACAACCGGCACATTCATCAATGATATGATCAATGAATGGTGTTGGAAAATTATCTTTGGGACATGCCTTGTTCAAATCACGGAAATCGGTACATACGCGAATCATGCCTTGTTTTTTATTGACCGGCACAGGGTTTGATACCCATTGAGTCAAATGAATAAGATAAATGAAATCTGCCTTTAGCAATTTCTCAACCTCAATATTGATGGCTGCTGCTTTCTTAGGATTGACAGGATGAAGTTTTTGTCGAACAGGCTTGGAATCAATATACGTTGTGATTTCATGTTCAACTATTTTCGGATCGATACCTGGAATTTCCTCATAAGACCAGGAAAAAACGTCGCGGAATTCTTTGAAAAGATCCGTGTAAATTTGAATCTCTTCGGGGGAGAAATCCACTCCGACGAAGACATTCTCCATGATGCCAGGGTTTCAGGAGATGTTGATGGGTATGGTTTCAACGATAGTCACCATATTGCCCTCAACATAAATATTTTGTGTAGATAAGAGGTTAATAGGACATGGCTGATCTCCCGTCATGGTAACAGTGAATTCTCCTGCCTCGATTCAGCTTAACTCTGGGAGGAAATATGATCTATGATGAATATCTTCCCAAGGTGTATCCGGACTAGTCATTGCTTCAATTACTACTTCGTCTGAAGGCAAGACTAAGTCTAACGAATCGACGTTAGAGAGAGAACCCTGAGCCCAAATAGGCTCTATAAGTGGATCCAACTCTTGTGACGGAATCAGATCAGGGTTAGCTGAGGCTTGCTGGACCAAAGAGTACACTACTTCAGCGGAAGACAAGGGCATGGAAATGCTGGGGTGCCCTGTCTCATCCATCATGGCTGATGGGTAAGGAAGAATCCAAGGATCCTCAAAGTAAGTCGTGTGAAACGACGAAAATTGAAAAATCTCAACCTTATGGTGATTAGATATAAATTTGACATCATCATGAGGAGGTGGGTAATCGAAGGTACCCATCAAGGACCGGCACAAACCAACTCCTACGTTAACGACACCCGATTGAGGATTATCAATCATAGTGACCGTGGATGCCCCCAAAGCTAGGTCAAGCCTGGAGAAAGACAGTTGATTGATGGTCACTATCCGACCCTCGTGTCGAAACAACAAGACTCGGAAAACTGTAGCAACCACATATTGCATAGCATAAGTCCAACTCCATCCTAACAAGAGATTATAGTCGAGGGGAGCATCAACTACCTCTACTTCAACACACACTGTCTTCCCTCCTAACTGCACAGGGAAAGAAGGAACGATGCCATGTGGTTGGAAAGAACGACCGTCGAAAGCAGTGAGGAGAGTAGGTGATGGAGACAAAGAGGGCTGGCCAATGGCCTTCCAACATGCTAACAACATAACGCATGTCGAGGAACCCTTGTCAACCAGTGTGCAGAAGATATTCCATGTAAAAGTTTTCATGGGATGACCCACTACTATCTGAAATGCTACATGGTAAGGAAGAAAAGTTTTTAAGTCGATTGTATCTAACATGATGGTACCTGGGTTACACGTCTCAATATAGCCCAAAGCGGTTAACAAGGCTTTCCTTTGAGCAGGGCAGCTTTGGAGGACCTCCAAAGAAGACATCGCATAAGGGGTTTGTGATAAATCCTCCACCACAGAGAAATTATGGGTGGCCCTTGCGTTTAGGTTGTGAGAATCTTTTTTAAATGCACCCTTTGGAATGCGTGTCATTGTTTCTCCCAACGTCGTCTCGATCTATAGAGGAAGAGATGGGAGATCAACTTTTTTACCCTTCTCAGAAGCGCTTGGTTTACTATAATCGTGTGCTCTAGTCGTTATGAAAGCATCACCCCTAACCATATATATGTTCGCGGATGAGGGATTGTTTGGAGGACGGCAGGTTTCTTGGTTGCCCCCTTCTGTACTTGGAGAGGCTTGAGTTAAATTTTGCCCATGTTGAAAAGGATTAGTCAACACTGCCTGTTGTTGTTGTGTGACAAACTTTTGGGCCTCTGCAATTCGAGGACAAAGATGGGTCGGGTGGTATTTTGCACACAAGTTGCATGGATACTTCACCTTTCGTTTTTATATAGTTTCCCCACCAGCATTATCAGTGGGTTTTTTGTCCCCCTTACCCTTATTTCGTTGTTTTTTCTTCCCTTCAGGCTGCTGGGTGGCCTTTGGGTTATTCGAATGCATGGAGTGTACTTCCGACATTTGGGTAGGAGGAGGAGCCAAAGCAATAGTCTGGTTGGCTGTTGTGTGTTGTATAGATAATTGTTGCAACTATTTTGTCAATTTCTCAGCGGGCTTGGTTTGTGCTGAACTAACAATACCATCAGCATGTGGTCCAGCTCTCTGTCTAGTTTTATCCAATATCGATCGTGGTGCATCCGGCAGGATGTTGTATAATAAACCAGACTGAGAATAAATGAGCTCAAACTATTGAGCCCTCATGATGGCATCTTCTTCATAGAAAACTCTGAAAGTCGCGACATCTTTGGATAATTGTGGGACCAAAAACTTAAGGAACCACTCAAGCAGGAATGATGGTGGGACTGGTACTTTGATTAGACTCTTCCGGCATCTCCACTCTCGGATATGATCAGAGATATGGTCCACTGTTGTCTATTCGAAATTGGCAAGGAGCTCTGTGCCAGCATCGTATCTCACAGGTAACTGGAAATGGTTAAGGAAGGCCATCGCTAGTTCGCCAAAAGAAGAGTATATTGAGCGATTGAACTCAATGTACCATTTCATGGCACTCCCGATAAGAGTACGTTGAAACAATCGCAACTGTACGGAGTCATCTTTCAATGAGTTAGATGAACACCAAAGATGGAAGGTAGTCACATGATCACCTGGATCTTCATTAGGCTTGGCCTCGAACTTTGGAATGTGTGAAGGCAACTTCGTTGGCATAGGAGACCAATGTGGATCGTGAAAAATAGGAACATTTAACAACCTTGTCAAATCTGGCAAGTGTAAAGTTGCTAGGAATGGTAGTTTGGTTTGTTGCTGATAACCTAGGAAAAAGGGTCCTGGAGTTTGACTGGCACCAGGTTGCCAGGAAAAGTTTGGCTATTGGCCTGGATTCTGGTAGAAACCATGGCCTTGACTAGCGTAAGGATTTTGCATCTGTGGAGACATTATTGGTTGATTTCCCATAAAGGACATAGGGTGTTGGGCATGCATCATGTTCGAAGGAATTTGGGAAGGATTACCCCATGCGGATCCTCATGGGAGAGGCATAGTATTCTATCAAGGGTTCCATTGACTATGGAAAGAATTACCCCAAAATGACATTCCAAAGGAGGGAACGGATCCTTGTCCTGTGTTCCAAGGTCCTACTATATGTGCCCCCTCTACAGGAATAGTACCCTGCGCCAGAGTAGAATTTCCAAAAATGGGATTGCCCCCATATGGGAAAGCGTTGGATGAGAAAGTGTTGTTACCAAACATCCCATTCCAAACAAACGATGTCGAACCTACCGACATACTGTGCACAGGTGTTCCTTGACTCTCAGCTCCAAATAAACTAGTGTGTGCAGGTTGCCCAACAGACTGCTGATGCGGACCACCAAGCGAAGGGGACAAAGGAGGGATATGACCTTCGACATAAGGAAAAGTGTTAAAAGGGATAGGAGTGCCCCCAATTTGACCTTGCAGAGGAGCGTTAGAGCTCCATGCCCCCAGACCCAAAGTCTGTAAAGTGGATTAAGTGAGTGCAGGACTTATACCCGAACTAGGCATACCGTATGAGAACAGAGGGCCTGTCACACTAGGTGTGAAGGGGGTTGTGGACACCGCCATAGATGGGTTCAGTCCACTGTGTGACGTAGTTATGGCCAAGACCATGGTGGCTCAGACCGACGATGGTAAGTTAGGAGATGATTCTTCTGTGGTAGCAATTGTGGTGGGAATTTAAGAATTCCCAGAAGAAGTAACAACGTTTGTTTCCATAGCTGTGTGAGGCACTATCTGGCGTTCATGAAATTGGATTGGTGCAGTAAATGATGCCCAGATATTAGTGGTTTGGATTTCAACTGAGCCAATATTGGTAGTTGATTCCTCCAAGAGTTGTTCGGGCATAAAGGTTTGTAACCTGATCACTTCGAAAGACCCTTGTTGGTCTAGCTTCCGCCTTAATGGTGGTGGGGGTGGCTCCAGTGTAACCGGCGGCAGGCCCAGAAGCCTTCGTGACTGGTGGAGCTTGGGATCCTCCACTATGTGAGAAGATCCAATACACGCTAAGGTATTCTACATGTTCAAATGTGACACACACTACAAAGAATACCCTAAGAGATAAGACAAGCAATCACTAAACTATTTGGAAGAATAGTTACAACAACCAACACTAGAGCAACTTACTGGTGCAAGTGTAACTCGAATATGGAAGCACCCTCCGAGTATACTCTACAAAGTGTGGCCCAATGTTTGTCCTAGGTACCATGGTATACCCCTGCAGTCACCCATGTATGTCCCTAAAAAGATTGGCAACTAGGTTGCCAGCACGCGAACAGTCGAAAGTCGGGTAGACCAAAATGAGGAGGGTATCAAGCCCGAAACCTATCAAGGGATTGAGAGAAAATGGTTGGAAATAAAAATGAGGACCTCGAATGGATTTGAGACCCACGATGCCCTGTGGCAAATGCAAACGATGGAATCCCAAAACAATCCCTTGATATGTGTTCTCCACTACGATTGGTCCGGCTTTGGAGGGGTTATTTCCGCTACCTTTCCGCATGCAACCTCGTGTTTATCCCCTGTGTTAGAGGGGGGTCCCGGATAACTTCCATGAAACTAGACTTAGAAACTCCCTACCTCAGACTCTAATGTTTGGTTTTGAGTGGCCTTGAAGAGTTTCCTCTCCAACCTAATTCAAGGCCCTAATCCTGAACTAGTTTGTGAACCGTACAAACATAAAATTCTAGTAGATTTTAAGATTAGCATTCCTTTTAAGGATTTTTCTTACGTCAAGGGGTATGAAGGTGAAACTAATGATGTGTAAAGACGAAAGAAAAAATGAATGAAAAAATATGGAAACAAAAGACTTTTACTAAATGCAAAATTTCAACAACTTTTCACAAAGAAAGATTTCTTTTTCTTTTCAATTTTTCTAAGATTTTATACAGCAAACATAAATGAATTTCACTCGACTATGAGCTACTTATGCTCTAAATTCACTGCAAAAACTTACGAAATAAAATACTTCTCCCTAGATAATGATGCAGAAACACACTCTTCAAACAAAGAAGAAAATGAAAAGAGATTTTTTATTTATTTAAGTGCTAGTAAAGCAACAAAGGGAAAATACCAACAAGCACAAAACCAAGAAAAACAAATTCTTTCTTAAAGAGTAGATCGCAAAGAATCAGAGTGAAGATGTAATGGAAATAAAGAAAACAAAGACTCTTACGCTTGTCTAAAAACCATAATTTTTTTATTTTTTTTTTATATTTTCTGTCAACTATCAACTGAGAAAAAGCAGGCTAAGGGTAAGATGACCTAACCTACTGACTATTCAACCCTAGACTCAAGCACTTGAGAGGAATACTTCTCATCAAAGGAGGGGATGACTGCCCCACCTTGAAAAAAAAGTAGCTTGTCAAGCATGCTACTGTCACTAAAACAACACGCGTGCAAACACATGTTGAGCTGAAACAGGAAGCGTGTACATGCGGGCTGACCTTGTACAGGCCGCGTGTATGTCTAAATTCTAAGACAAAAATGAAAACAGGCAGTCCAGACTAGGAAGAGGACTCTGGTATTGATAACCAGTGTCCCTTGAAGGCTTGGATACTCTTTCTAACAGAAAATACAAATAATGCAAGGAATAACAAGGCGAAAAAAGCAATATGAGATAAGACTGTGAACCAGCCAGACTCAGACAGGATTCCAGAAAACCCCCTGAGAATGTATAATTCTGATAGGGAAGAGGAGGACTGCCTCTAAAGTTCTCTGAACTCCTACATGCTACTACTATATCTACAGCTAGCATTCACACGCGGGCTGCAAAAGGATAGGGCACGAGTACACACGTGCAGGCCTTCTGTAGGCCGCGTCTACCTCTGTGTGTCCCAACAACTACCGTCAAGCAAAAGTTAGGGAAAAATGGTATGGAAAACCAGACTCCCTGCTAGCTCAGACCTTACAGAAACAAACAGGCAAAGAAAAATAGAAAACCTAATCTTTAAACTACCCAAAAAATCAACTAAATCCAGAAACCCTAAAGAGTATTCTCCCCAGTATGGTCGCCAATTCTATTGTTGGGAAAAATACCCTATGGACTAGCAAACTAGGGTCAGACTTGCATGCATATTTTGACCGAAAAGAAACTACTTTTTGACATACAACCCAAGATTTAAACCCCTCTTTCACAGTAAGTGCATGGAAAAGGACCACCAACCTTATTACCGGCGTTCGATGTAGATCCTCCGTTGTGCTTTGATCACTTGCTTGCGCTGCTCCTTCCATAGATGACCCGCACTCAAGACAAATAACAACTATGCATGCATGCTACTTCTATACTCAAGGGTTATAAATAAAGCATAAATGAATCAAACCATAGACAATTCATGCATTGGGATGGGAACAGTATTTTTTTTATTACTGAAAGTGAATCAACTTACAACAAAGCTGAGACCGGCCACTACTCCTTGAACTTGATCCTGGGCTCCTCTTCTTCTGTCCTTCAACTTCTTTGCATTAAATCTCCTTTGGCATGAGGAAAGGATAAAGGGTTGGGACAATGGATTACGTAAATGGGTAGAGTTTCTTCGCCATATTTTTTCCTCTTCCAAATGGTACCCCTATCCCTTCTTTTATAGGCTAGAAGGAGCTAGGGTTTTGGATGAACCCTCGACCATGTATGACCAGAAGTTTCAGTTAAATGACCCATAGCCTTTTGTTCCATCAACAACTTTCCTTTTGTTGTGCTTTGTTAGGTACACGCGGGCTATAGTGAGCCAGCCAGCGTGCACACACATGCAGTAATGGGTTAAGGAACGTGGGCCTTGACACAAGAGGATTTACAAAGAGTTGTTCAAAAGAGTTTTGGCAAGGAAGGGATATGAGTTGGCCTGATGCCAAGTAAGCATGTGTGGTGCAATATAGGGTTATAACAATGTGATGGCCCGACACCTAGGTCATCAAACCAGCATCTCCTCACTGCTCCCTCAGGCTCAACTGGTCTCACCTCGGTGTCCTCATGCCGATGTCTCTCTCCTACCCATGGCCCTCCCCGTGGAGGTCTCTCTGGCTCCTGGTGAGCCAGCGCCCTCAGCAACTCAACCTCGTGCCTGTGAGGTGCCACATCTGTACATACAAACAAACAATAGATAGTGTCAGTATCTATACCAAATACACATGTCATGCTATCTCAAAAACAAACAATATATATCACACTCATCAACATACCTCGATGATCAAAAACCTCCCCCGGAGGTAACACCATGTCTGGATCACCCCGAAAGTCAACACCAGTATATGGAAACTGAAGTATCACCTGCGACATCTACGGCCACACCTACGCTGCCTCAGCCCTGAAGAAGTGGCTGCCCTTGCCACCACCGTGGTGAACTATAAATGGCTAAAAGACTATGGAAAACTTTATATGTGTGAATATTGATTCGATGTAACTTTGTTTGAAAGGTAGACGAATATGAACCTAATTTTTTACTAATAAAATGGACAAGTGTTTCATGACTAATGGAAGGGGGGTGTACTTAGAAAGACCACTAATTCTATGAAAGAGATGGTGAAGGGGACCAGGAATGGTTGCGTTAACCTTCACCAAACCAGTACATTACTACATTTAATTTCTTAGGAACATAACTGTCCTCTGACCCATAAATGAAGTACAGTTAGGTTGGTGGGTGGGAAGACCTCCTCAAGAGTTAATGAGGGATGGGGTGTGTAAGAACTCATTTGTAAGGCTTCCATACTTGACCGTTGACTAGGAATTCAGGCCACATGCAACCCTACTAAAAGAGGCGAGAAGGGAAGGTGTTGTGGGTAGAGGGAAGAACACCCTTGCGAAGAGTGCAGAGACAAGAAGTGAATCTCAGGGATTAAATGAAGAATGGAAAAGCTAAGAATTTTGGATATAGGAAATGGCAGAGAAGGTTATGATAGAAGCTAATAAATGAGGCTAGTCCTCCTTTCTTGGTATCGTATAAACCATTGCCACGATCCTGCGGGAAGAGGAGAGTGACCTCTATCCCTATTGTGGCTGAGCGAGAAGAAAAGGATGTGATGCAGAGAATCATGGTCTAGCTCAGGGGTGGCTAGTGGTAAATTCTTTTGGAGTGACTGAGCCTACGGTTGGGTGGAAACATGCACCCCTTCCAATAGTCACTTCACATTGTTTGATTCTGATAAGTCTTTTCTTAGCCTTAATTGTTGAGTTATAATGATGAATGATTTATCGGTTTTTACACACACACACACACACACACACACACACACATATATATGCATGTATGATGATCTCTATGTGAAATGGATATGTTATGCGTATGCTTCCATCTCCTTGGGAACTCATACTTCCCATTGATAAACTATATGCTCAATTTCACTCCGGAGGGCTTCCCAGGCATAAGTCGTAAAATAGTTGAGATAGGAAATATCGTGTAGACTTGAAACCAACGATATGAAGAGAATACTCTCCCCTGACCCCGTACTGTGTAAATTTCCAAACCCAAGTCCCTAACTCATTCGGGATGAGAAATGAGGAAAATAGTGATAGGAAAATACTGAAAGGGAATGTTTTTCCTTGTTCGAAGGACGAACATATGAGATTCATCCAGAAGGAGCCAAGGGCTGTCATGGTTGTTGGCTATAGGAAAGAGCACATGATTTAACCCCTTCTATCCCTCGGATCCATGAGTTCCAAGTTTGTGTATTGGGAAGGTGACGAGTTGGTGTGACCAAAACCTCTGAAAACCAAAGTCGCGAAGTAACCTCAATCGTTGTATATATGAGTTCAGAGTTCATGCACAAGGAGAGGACAGATCTTGTTCGTTGGATCTATGTGCAAAGGACCATAGCCATGAGATACAGAGGAAAGTGCATGAGGTATAAGCCTTTGAAAGTGCACAGGAGAGTGGACTTTTGCGAAGTCCCGAAGTTTCGAAGTTAATCGGAATCATTCATCATCAGAGGACAGGTGGTAGCAGATCCGGGATTTCGAGGATTCAGACCTCGAAAGATTTGTAAGGAGTAGAGGAGAATACCCAAGGATCTGGGAGCCACAACAATCCTAGTCTTCCACTGTGAAAGGACACATGGCGAGAGATCGACATTTCACTGACTTGCAACTCGGGAAGTTAGAGATAGGAATCGTGAGAACTTGTGAAGTTCGAGTTTGCGATTTGATCGCAGCTGTTGATCGAAGAGAGGATGTGGGTCATTGATTGTCCAAGGAGGTATTGGGGATTGAGAGAAGGAAGGTGAGTGGCCCTCCATATTCACTAAATTTGATTCCCAATTCACGAAGAGTTGATCTAAGTCGTTGGGTTGCAGGAGATTGTGGACCATTGATCTGACATCGGGAGTTTAGATTTTGGGATTCTGAAGAAAGGAGATGGAATAATTTCCACCTTGGTGATACACGAAGTCTCGAAGCACTCGAAGGTTGGGCCCGAAGTCATAACGAGGGGTCATATGGATGGAGGTTAAGGAATAGAGCTAGCATTGGGATAGGCTCTTAGTTCGGGAGTTTGGGATTCGAGTTAGTCAAGGTTGGATCGAATGTGAATACTCAACGACAAGATTCACGAAGTGCCTTTTAGTTAGGCTTGTGGTCACAGGTAGTGGTCACATGGAGGGGGGGGCTTGCGCCTGGTGCTTGTTTGGGAGGGAGAACACAAAAAACAAAATTATAGGCTTTACACTATAGAAGCTCCTTCAAAAGGTGGGTGTGTTAAAAATTGGTATCAGAGCATGGTTAGGCCCTTATTATAGAAAATAATGACAGCTTACTGTTGCATGTGTATGTATTGAATAAATGTGAATTATGTGTTGGTTATGAACTAATATAATGTTATCTAACAAAAATTGTTTTGTCATCATTCAAGCGGACGATCAACCACGAGAAACTAAAATCATATAGAATGGTGACGCGCCACGAAGTGGGGGATGGCTACCATAATAGAGATGAAGAGTCTGACAAGAGGAGGGTGGTAGAGACCCCTTCAGACCTGGCTGAGACTGTGAGGAGTCTCGTGGCCGAATTATAGATCTGCAAGGCCAACAAAAAGAGATTGATAAAAGAGAAAGAGAAGAAAATGGAAATTAATGAAGTCTTGTTGTAGAGTTTATCCAACATACAAATATAATTGCAACATGGATGTGACACCAGTCATGTGGATAGACAATAGAAAAAGAGGAGTTGAAGTCCACCTGAGATATGAAAACATGGCCCTTTAAGTGGTCGCACTAGGAGGAGTACCTCGAGAAAGGTCCAACCTAGAGACAAGGGAGAAGCATCAGAAAAATCCTCTGAAAAGGAAACTAATGAATCAGAGAGATCTTCTAGTAGTAGAATCAATTCAAATTCTCGAAGAAAACGGACGAAATGAAAGCATTCCAAAATTCATAATCTAGAATAATTCAAGAAGGCCAAACCACCCTCTTTTGAAGGTGAGATTAAGAAGGGAGAGGAGGCAGAGGCCTGGCTGCTTGGACTAAAAATGTATTTCATAGTCCATGACTTCTCTAAAAACTTGAAGGACCGAATATCCACTTTCAACCTGAATGGAAAGGCTTCCATTTGGTGGGAATACCTTAAGAATGTGAAAGGGATTCATGAAGAGAACCTATATTGGGAAAGTTTTGAGAAATACTTCAGGAATAAGTATTTTTCGGAAAAATATCTTGACGAGAAGACTAAAGAGTTATATGAACTCAAGCTAGGGAAACTCACCATAAAGGAATATGTCAGCAGATTCCTTGAGTTGTTGAGATACGTACCCTACATAAAAGCAGAAAAGGAAAAGATGTAGTGATTTATCAATGGGATACCTAAGGAATATCATAACAAAACTGAGTTTAACAAGCCAAAGACCCTAGAAGACACTATCTAAAAGGAAAGATATTGTTATGAACATCTTGGACTTTAGACAGAACCTCGTGAAGGCTAGAAGTAGAAGAATAGTTTGGGGTTTCAGAAAAAAGGGATTTAAAACCCCAAGATTTAAAAACTATATGAAGGATTCAAGGATGAGATTTCCTTCCCGAAGTGTATGCCAATAGAATTTCCCCTCCCAGAGTGGAAATAAACCTTTTGGATCAACCCCAAAAAATATGGATAACCCAATGAAAGAACCCTTGAAATGTTGGGGTTGTGGAGAATAACATCTATTGAGGGACTATCCGCACAGACAACATAACAGTAGGAGAATTTAAAACGTCCAAGAATCCACCACTGTCAATGAGGTGGCCAGGAGTATGCCACGAATTTATGCAGTCATGGATAACAAACATGACAACCACCAAGCTTTAGTGGTGGATATGGAAGGTATGATCGCCAACCATCTAGTATCTATTTTAATTGACCCTGGTTCAAATTTGAGTTATGTGGCCCCTCGAGATGTTGATAAGTGTAAATTAAAGCCACATAAACATGCTAAGCCATGGTTGGTACAGTTAGCCACTGGCACCAAAATAAAAATAGTGGAGGTCGTACCAGCTTGCCAATTCATTGTGGATGGATTTCCCACCCAAGCTAACCTTAACATACTTCCCATATGATCGTATGACCTGCTAATTCATATGGAATGGCTAGATGCATTTAAAACTAAGTTGTATTGTTACCACAAAACCTTAGAAAGTGTAAATGAAGGAATAAAGATAAACCTCCAAGAGATTCAGAAGCATGTCTCAGTGAGACGAATATCATCCCTTCAAATGAAAAAGTATTGCAGAAAGGGGTGTCCTCTATATCCAATACAGGTGTTGGGATCTATTGAGGATGACAGGCCAAGCCTAGAAGACCACCCCATACTAAGAGAGTATAGATATGTGTTTACAGAAGATTTATTGGGTCTACCTCTGAGAAGGAACATTGACTTCTCAATAGAAGTTTCACTTGGAGAGGTACCAGTATCTAGGACCCCCTATATGATGAGTACACCCGAGATAATTGAACTCAAACTACAGCTAAAGGAAATGATGGAAAAAGTCTACATCCAGCCTAGCGTGTCTCCATGGGGAGAACCAGTCCTATTTGTGAAGAAGAAAGATGGTACATTCCGATTGTGCATAGATTATAGGCAGCTCAATAAGGTAACCATAAAGAACAAATACGCCTTACCCATAATCGATGACTTGTTCGAACAATTGGGGGGTGATACCATTTTCTCAAAGATTGACTTGAGATCCGGATACCATCAAGTCCGAATCAAGGATGAAGACATCGACAAAACCACATTCAGGACAAGATATGGTCACTACAAATTTGGGGTAGTACCATTTGGATTAACCAATGCCCCTGCCACCTTTATGTGCTTGACAAAAAATGTACTCAACAAATTCCTAGACAAGTTTGTATTGGTTTTTATTGATAATATATTAATCTACTCCAAGAATAGAGAGGAACATGAGGAACATCTTAGACTTTTACTTCAAGTGCTAAGAGATCAACATCATCTCTACGCCAAATTTAGCAAGTGTGCCTTTTTCCAGAATCAAATACATTACTTTGGGCCAAGTCATATCTGAAGAAGGGGCAGTAGTAGACCCTGAAAAGATTAGATCCATCATGGAATGGACTACCCCAAAGGATGTTTCAGATATCAGATCCTTTATGGTTTTAGTAGGATAATATAGGAGGTTTATAAAAGGGTTTTCCAAGATTGGTTGTCCAATGACTGCCCTCTAGAGGAAGGGGGTTAAATTCGTTTGGACACTGGAATGTGAAGAAATTTTTCAGCCACTAAAACATCTTTTAACCCATGCACCCATGTTGAAAGATCGATGATCCCAATAAGGACTTCCTCATGTGCACAGATGCCTGCAAGGAAGGATTCAGAGGAGTCCTTATGCAACAAGGAAGTGTAGTTTGCTATGAATCTCAAAAATTGAATGAACATGAAGTCAACTATGTGACCCATGATCTAGACTTGGCCGCCATAGTGCACGCTTTGAAAATGTCTAGGCATTACCTCATGGGTAGGAAGGTTTTACTTATAACAAACCACTGTGGATTGTAGCACCTATTTGACCAACCAAAACTCAATGCTAGACAAGGTAGGTGGATGGCCCTCCTTAGTGAGTTTGATTTCAAAATCAAACATATAGGAGGAAAGGAAAATAAGGTGGTCGATGCCCTTAGCAGAAGTATGAAAACAATTCAACTGGCAGTGGTGGGAACTTGCAAGATGAATGTCAAGGAAAGAGTCAGGAATGAATAAGAAACAAACGCATTCTTCAAGACCATGACCTTGTAAATGGAGCAAGAACCCGCAGGGATAAAGTATGAAGGCTACCAGATGCTAGATGGAGGTCTACTGACTTACTGAAACATGATATATATTCCAAGTTTTGATGTCTTGAAGAGGTTCATAATGGATGAATTCCACAAGAGAACATACACTGGCCATCCAGGCTATTAGAAGATGGTCAGGGCCACCAGGAAACAATTCTATTGGCCTGGATTGAAGAAATACATAACTGAGTATTTAGCTAAATGTCTTGAGTGCTAGCAAGTTAAAGTAGAACACCAACACCCAGTAGGATTATTACAACCTCTACCAATCCCGTAATGGAAATGGGAGACCATCTCCATGGATTTCATCATCGGATTACCAACATCATCCAGGTAGAATGACGCCATCATGGTAGTAGTGGATAAATTGAGCAAGTCTGTTCATTTTATTCTCGTCAAATCGACTTGCAAGGAAATATATATTTCCAACATATTCGTGAAGGATATATTTAGACTACATGGAATGCCTAAGGAGATCATGATTGACAGAGACACAAAATTTACTTCAAACTTTTGGAAATCCTTGATGGTTGTCCTAGAGACCAAATTATTGTTTAGCATAGCCTATCATCCTCAAACTAATGGATGGATGGAAAGAGTGAAACAAATAATAGAAGACATGTTAAGGATGCATGTAATGCATCAATCGAAAAAGTGGGAAGATTAGCTACCACTGATGGAATTTGCCTACAACAACGGCTACCAAGAATCACTAAAGATGAGCCCTTTCGAAGCCCTCTCTGGTAGACTGTGCAACACTCTAGTCAATTGGATTAATCCCGTTAACAAAATTACAATTGGACCCAATTTGTTGAAATAAATGGAACAAAAAGTGATTCAGATAAAGAAAAATCTGAAAATCACTCAGAATAGACAGAAAAATTATGCTATCAGAAAGAGAACCCCCAGAGAATTCAAGACAAGAGACCACGTCTATCTCAGAGTTAGGCCTAGGAAGAATTCCTTGAGGATGGAATATTTTTCCAATTTGGCACCCCGGTATTGTGGACCTTTTGAAGTTCTAGATAGAGTGGGAACTATAGCCTACAGGCTAGCACTTCCTCCCACAGTAAAAGAACATAATGTTTTCCATGTTTCATTGTTGAAGAAATATGTACATGATTCTATTAATATAATTGACTGATCTATGATCCAGGTGGAACCAAAGGGAGAATCCCTGCCAAAACCTCAATGCATACTAGACAGGAAAAAAACCCCACTCAGGAACTGAACCATTGCATAGGTCAAGGTGCAATGGAAACACTTTGGCCCAGATGAGGCCACATGGGAAATGGAGGATGCCATGAGACAAACATACCCATTTTTGTTCACTTCTGTACATACAGAACATGTTAATAGTTAGAACATTGAGGATGATGTTCCTTTAAGGGGGAGGGAATTGTGACACCCTGTTTCCCCCAGTTTGTAAATATAACTATAAATGGCCAAAAGACTATGGAAAACTTAATATGTGTGAATATTGATTCGATGGACCTCTGTTTGAAAGGTAGATGAATGTGAACCTAATTATTTACTAAGAAAATGGACAAGTGTTGCATGACTAATGGAAAGGGGGTGTACTTAGAAAGACCATGAATTCAATGAAAGAGATGGTGAAGGGGACCATGAATGGTTGCGTTATCTTTCACCAAACCAATACATTGTTGAATTTAATTGCTCAGGACCAGAACTATCCTCTGACCCAAAAATGAATTACAGTCAGGCTGGTGGGTGGGAAGACCTCCTCAAGAGTTAATGAGGGATGGGGTGTGTAAGAACTCATTCGTAAGGCTTCCAGACTTAACCAATGACCGGGAATTCGGGCCACATGTGACCCTAATGAAAGAGACGAGAAGGGAAGGTGTGGTGGGCAGAGGGAAGAACATGATTGCAAAGAGTGCAGAGATGGGAAGTGAATCTCGGGGATTCAAGGAAGAATGGAAAAACTAGGCATTTTGGAAATAGGAAATAGAAGAGAAGGTTATGATACAAGCTGAAAAGAGAGGCTAGTCCTCCTTGCTTGGTATCGTATAAACCATTGCTGGGATCATGTGGGAAGAGGAGAGTAACCTATGTCCCTATTGTGGATAAGTGAGAATAAAAGTTGTGTTGCAGAGAATCATGGTCTAGCTCATGGGTGGCTAGTGGTAAATCCATTTGGAGTGATTAAGCTTACAATTTGGTGGAAATAGGCACCCCTTCCAATAGTCGCTTCACATTGTCTGATTCTGATAAGTCTTTTCTCGACCTTAATTGTTGAGTTGGAATGATGAATGATTTCTCGATTTTTACATATCTATCTATCTATCTATCTATCTATCTATATATATATATATATATAT
>ML778154.1:1335569-1366323 GCA_009831015.1 Picea engelmannii
CTTGTCCTACCCTTTTACTAGTATCACTCTTGTATAGGCTCTTATACTTGGTCTTGTGCTACCTAGTCTACCTTCATACTTGTATACAAGCTCTTATACTTGGTATTGTGCTACATAGTCTAACTCCATACTTTTATAGGCATAGGCATGAAAGAAGGCCACATCCAAAGCATGGGATATGGGACCACTATATGGCCCATTATTCCAACATTTCTTTCTTCCTATTCTGACCAAAATTTGGTGGGAATTTTTAGTTCCATGCGAAACTATGATTTCATCATATATTACATTACAAAGTTAATGTGTTTTTTTCCCATAGAAGCCGGAGAGAATACATAATTTAATGGCACAACAAGACAGGCCTTTAACAAGATGAATGCTTTCCTCTTGAGACAAGACATTGACACCCACCATGTATGCTTTTTTCTATCATTTTTTCCAAGATTTGACACCTTTGCTGCAGAAATTTTCTAGTAGGGGAAACACACCCAACAAAATGCATGCTAACTGTGTGCCATTCAGATGATCGAAAATGCATCAAGTGAAGAAACTTCCCAAACAAGAAGTTTTGGGTGTGGATCCCAAAACCCAGTATGCATCCAGTGCAGGTGCAAGATCCCTATAGGTGAATACAGTACCGCTGCATCCAAGAATATAATAGAGAATCGAGATGACCAATGTTGCTAGAAGGCACTGACAAAGGTAGAATTGTATGCAATTTTTTACAGGACAATTTAAACAAGCCTACACAACCTAGAATCTATTTACATTCACTTTAAAAATTGTCTAAATTTTAAATTGACTCCTTAAAGGATACTTTAAAGGATAATTTGAATGATATGTTTGGCAAGATTTTAAGGTAAGTATGCATCCAACAGATTTGGAAGCCCCAACCCTATCACCCTTCCCCTTTAGGCTGATTGTATGAATGCAACCTAAAATCATACTTTGAATTGAGAAAGAGACAAAAAGTATTTACATCGCTTTGACATCTATCTATGGGCACGACCAACAATCAAACATAAGATTGTGAAGTTTAGCTTCTAAATCACCTTTTGGTTAAGCATCTACTAGAATGTTGATTTTAGATCAAAATAAAATAAGGATATTAATATTTTATCATAATTGGGAAAAAGACTTGAGCAAGATTGTTGTCTATGCTTGTGACATAGTGATAAAGGAATACATTCCCTTCCTCTTGATATTTATTTCTTCTATAAGTAGAGAAAAACAAATTGCCTTCTAAAGATCAATGAACCTAAAAACATTCCTCGAGAAAGACTCAAAATCATTATTCATCAACCTCATATGTAGTGGGAGCATTCCCTAAACCAAGTTAGTGAAAATTCATGACACCCATCTCTAATGGTAATTGTCATATCCTCTCTTTCATTCTTGGGGATCCAAACTTGATAGCATCTACTCCTTAAACCATCCTTGGATATATTATGAAGAGATGTCAGATACTTAAGTTAATGTGGGCACCATGGTCCAAATGGAGGTGGCCAAACAACTCAGTTGCATTGAAGCATGATTCAGAACCTGTACATCTCTGGCCAAGTACTAACAACAAACAACAGAATTAGTGTAAGTGACAGTGAATTCAACAACAAAAACCCAAGAATCAAAATCAACAATAGCCAAAGAAGCAACCACAAACATAGACAATGCAGAACCCTCTAGGACATAACCAAAACCATCAAATAGTCTACAAGAAGACGGAACATTGTTATCTTTTGGGGCTACTCGAAAAGTGTTTTCACGTAGCTAGGAGAGCACTAAGTCTCCTAGTCCTTTGGAGATGCGTGATGGACATATGGATGGCTCAATTTAGGTGGGATGCTTGACCATGGATAGAGTGCTAGCATGACACACTTACGTAGGAGGTTTTTATCCTAATTCAAATAGTAACATACATTGGCATGAAATACTTTTCTTGAAAATTAGGAATACCTGTGCATTTAGTCCTTCCGAAATTTCTTGAGTAAAGCTAAGAAACTAATGGACATGAGAAGAAAAAACTTCGTTGTTGTCCATACTATTCGAAAAACACCTTGAACTTTAACATTTCATTATGTGATTCATATTTTGCTAAAAAGAATAAAGGGTAATTTTTCTTCATAGACAAAACCTTGAAACCAAAAATGATATGCAATATGTTTCCACCTGTTGGGAACAACATATTACTAAATTATGGAGTGTCCTTTATAGAGAAATGATGTTTGACTTACCCACACTTTTATAGCAATTTAATCTTCTGGCAATTGAACCAAGAGTCACCAGTTTCAGCAATTACAACAATTTCATTTGTTAGCATGCCCTGCAACCAAGCATTTTATATCAGTGAATATAAAAAATAATCCCACTGCAAATGTACCTCATAAGAACAAAGCTGACTAAAAGACAATTGTCTGACTAATTTTACTTCATAATTTGGTGAGATTTTTTGAGGCCTTGTCTGGATGTGTTTGAACAACACATTGACCTTTAAGGGCTCATTTGGTGCACTTTGTAAGGGAACACATTCAGGTACAAAAATATGGCGATAATTTTCCAAACATGTGGGTTTGTGTTGCACCTTCTTCGGAAGGGATTCTAAGACACATATCATCAACGCACCCAAAACTATGCCCATTTCCCACAGTCACCCTGTTAGGCTAGACAATTATAGCTTTCTCCTAGCTCAATAGCAATAAATATCCCACTGAACTATAGTCATTGAGAATTGGCCCTGCAAATAAATATGCTTTTGCAGACACAACTATTTCAACACAGAATGAAGTACTTACTACACCCCAGTAAGTCCCTATGAAATGAAGATGAGTTTCTGGAACCTTTCCCTTAGCAAAAGAAATTACATCCATGGGATAATCTGATGCATTTGCTAATTCCGTAAATGCATTTTTTCCCTTAATAACCCTCATCTTTGGCCCACCTACCTACACTGGATTCACTGTTGCATTTAGGAATTCTACTGTCATGTAGGTTTTGTTGTCATGTCCATTGCAGCTTCCAAAATTTTCTGATTGCTTAGCCTACAATTGATATAGTCTATAGGATACCATGTCAAAAAAAATTGAGATAAACAAAAGATCAACAACTAATACTAGAAGTTCATTATTTCAAATCTAAAGCCATAATTATATTTGGAAACCCCATATCAACTTGAAAAAAAATAAAAAAACCAAGTAAAATTACTTCAATTAATACCATACATACACAGTTAGCATGGGTAGCCAAAATACTTTTCCTAGTATAATATACAAAGAATTATAAAATTATCAGAAGTGGAAAAATCCAAAACCTCTTATCAACTGAGAACCTTAATATATTTGAAAAATACACAATGAAGCTTAGATAGTCCAGAAAAGGTATTTAAGATATTGAAGATAGACTAAAATTCTAATACCATCCTTGTCAAATAAAACAAATGCTTGTACACAAAATGGTCCAGCTCAAGTACTGGTTAAGGTAGTAGAACTCCAATGCAAACAGAAAATGCAAAATATCCATGGTATTTTTTAGCAAGTAAAGAACTGGATGAACCCATATGGAAGCACATGAAAACAAATTAAGATAATATCAAAATCAATACAACATATTTCATGCAAATACTTGAAGTGGCCATGACATCTAAATTTTGCAAACAGTCAAACATATACAGTGAATATGAATGCAAATCGATATCTTGACCATGAAGCAAAAATGGATACACAAATCCTTTAGAAGGCCTGGGAAGTGTCAATGCCAATAATACCAAAACTACTAATATAAATCATGTAGAATGGCAGGGAAGTATCAATGCCAATAACACCAAAATTGCTAACGTACTGGAGTATGAGGAAGCTATAAAATCCAAATCAACAGGATTGTAGTTATTAGGCACTCATGGTAAGCCTTTTGGGGTAGATGGAAAAACACCTTTCCCAAAATATTGAAAAGTACTTAGATCCTTTACTAATCACATATTCTCTAGTTTCATTTACTGCTAGATTACTGCAATTATTGAACCACATAATGGTATTAACTAAATCTGAATGACAAAATAACGTAACCCACTTGACCCATATCCCAGGACCATACAAACCCATTACATTAAATGATCCAAATCCAAAACAAGCTACTTTTGAGAGGAATAAATGAATTCTATCCAATCAATAAACACACTACGCCAACTTTTATACAAAATATGCCATCATTTACACCCTAATTATTGTTATTAGTTGGTGGTATTGAATCTCCTTAGCTTATAGTTTATGTGTGATTGAATGAGACCCAGTGGCTCCGAGTCAATGAAATAAAATTCCAAATGAAGCTCTATGCTCCATTGAAGTCTCTAAATTGGGGATGGACAGAAATCAACGGAACACAAGAAAAAGAAACACATACCAGGGTTCATCCAACCTTCATGTCAAGCCTAAGTTCAGAGGCCATGACAAGCTCATAGCCTTCCGATGTACTTGTTATGGTGTCTAAAGGATGGTTGGGAATCCAACTCCATGCATTTTGAACCAACATAGGTTGCAAAAAAGAAAACCTGTAACTAGTAAATTTCTTATTATTATTATCATCATGAAGTGGTCGAGATTTCTGGTTTTGTAAACAGTTTTTGCAGACTTTCCGTGGAAAGTAAAAGCAATTTTTTCTGGATACTATTTGTCCTCATGTAATTTAAAAGGAGTCTGCATTTCCAACCAGTGCTCCCACTGCATCTTTCAAAGCAGAGTTGGAATTCTGGTTTGGACAAAAATATTTAAATTGTCTAACTTGTTGACATAAATTATCCATCTTTTTGATAGACAAAATCTTTAAATTTTCTGACTTCTTGACATAAATTTTGTGTCTTCTTGATGGAAATTTTATGTCTTCTTGACAGAAGTCCTGAAGCTACATTAGCAAGGAAAGCGAGAGGAGGATACCTTTACAGCCAGCGCTAGGATGGTTTAACTTTTGTTTGATTGAAACTTTTGTGCGGATAAATAATCGAACCACCGACTTGTCGTTTAGTGAAGATTTCAGAAATTTTGACCGACGAGGCGGCTACTCAAGCTTCACTAGATGGACCCACCACCTAACCTATGACATATCAGACTTGGTAACTGTGTAGAATGACCATTTTATGAGTGAAATATTACAAATGGAACAATCAACAGATTTCATTGTTATGTTGTTTGTGCTTATCAAAAATGGAAACACCAATATCACATTCCTGCCAAGTGGTGAGGAAAACATGCTCTGAAGTTGTATATGTAACTTGAATTTGCAATGCCCAACAAGCCTCGACACAACCAATTCATTTACTTGAACATGCTCGAACCCAGTGCTCGAACCCTAGTCTTTTGTACAACAAATGTTAACAGGATGGAACACCAATTTTCTATATAGGAACAAGCACCCACTAAATGGTAGTGAACGTCTAATGTTAACAGGTTGGAACACTAGTTTTTTGTACAAGAACAAGCACATGGAATGATATCTCTATCCATGTTCTTACATTTTCCTTCTCTATCATCAGAATCCTATGATTTCTTCTGCAACGCATGATTGTTGTAATCTCTCTCAGAACCCTTTGAATTACCTCGAGTGAAAAGAGAGACCAGAGGTACTTCCATGACCTTTAATTTCATAGTGGACTATCTATTCTTCTTGTGCACAACACGGTCCATAAAAATACTAGTCCCAACATATTCAACACAAGGAGACTGCAAATCCATGCTAGGTTTAGTCGACTTTTTGAATCCCAACAAAGATATCTTCCACTTAGTGAGAAACTTGGGGAATTGGATCTTGACTCCGGGGATGTTAGAAGACTGTGGAAAGGAAATATTGATTTCAATATAATCTAGTGGTGTTGTAGTAAGTTGGAGGATCAGCAACTAGCCATGGTAAAATAAGTTACCTACAGGAGAAATGCAAAAGAACACATTGGCATGGAAAGTGGCATTGAGAAGAAGAAGAATGGAACGATTCTGCCAACAAATGCAACTACTTTGAAAACTACGAAGAGAAGTGACAAGTTTGAAATCAAGATTTTGGATGAAGTTTTTTCGAAATGCACAATTCTAACTCCATCATATTGATAAATATCTTGAATGAATTATGCTAGTAAATATAAAATTGTAACTCGTTCATTATTGATGGTCATTCATTTATTATTGATAGTTATTCATTCATTATATGATATTTATAGGGACATGAATTAGATCATACACTTACTTATAAATGTATGATATCATAGAAACTGAAAAGAAGAAGAACACAAAAGTTATATTATTGTAATATTCATGAATCTTACATACAAGCCAATCATGTGATTCTGAATACTCTTCCAACCATCCCACCTACTCTCTCTACCCACCAGGATGCAGGGGGTTAAACTAAATCTATGGATGGAAGAGTAGTAATCACCCCACCGGGATGAAGGGGATTAAACTAAATCTATGGATAAAAGAGTAGAAAGTAATCAATCACAATGAAGATAAAATGTGGTGAGGTGGTGCAGAAAATCACTTTGAAAACCTTGTACTATTGAGGTGGTAAAATGGAGCCTTGACATACACAGATCGATCTTTTTGATGTTGTTCTCATAGCAGTGGAGATGGTGGCCACAATTTTTAATGCGGCCACAATTTTTAAATCCCTCGCATACACAGATTGATCGATTTGATGGTGTTATCAAGGCGGTGGAGACAGTGGCTACAATTATTAAATCCCTCTGTGGGTTTGATAGTCAATATAATGTAGATATTTTCCAAGCAATTAAAAATATGTATGTCAGGATTTCCAAAAACATTAGGAAGACGTTAGGCAGTCAATATAATGCAGATCTTTGTGTCCAGATTTCCAAATCCTTGTCAGGATTTCCCATAATGTAAATGTCCAAACTTATGATACCTAAAGGTATATGTAAATGCATAAAATAAACTTGGCAATAAGAGCTCAAGATTATTAACCAATAGGAAGTCAAATAAAAGTAAATAAAATATTTAAAAAATGATTATTTTGTTTTTCCTATTCAAAACTTTGAAGATCGTACAAAAATACATTTGGTCAACCAAAAACTAATTGAAGGTCAACACTCTAGCAAATGATAGAGTCCTAGCCTTCGGTAGGGACTAATAAGAGAATTATTAGTACCATAGGCAATCACTAAAATGCATTCACTGGACCATTCATAGTTAGACACAGGAATAGTTTGAACCTCCCAAGCCATTGAGAAAACATGTTCATCTAATAAATGGAGAAACACATTTTAGCATTGAGTCTCACCAGCTCGAAGTCAAAATTAAAAAACTAAGAAGGTTACTCGAGGTTGTTGGACATATATCATCAACAAATACTCTTGCCAATTCTAAATATTTTAATCAAACAAACCAATATACATTTTCAAGGTTCTTGTTGGTGCCTTTTTGGCATACATCTCTCAGGATATGTCTTCTATAAGAGATATAACTTATTCATTCAACTCATACATGAAGGAATATGCTCATTAAAACTAGGGTTTTAAAAATTGGGCATGATATGCATCACAACTAGGAAAATCTTTACATGGATTGGAAAAAAGATAGTCACCAAATTTTCCGAGCTTCGTTTTCCATTCAAAAAGACTAGAAACTAACTTATGAAAATTCATTGATATAAAAAAAATATTTTCCTTAAGATTTAAGCTGGAATATGAACACCATAGTATCCTAAAAATTTCCCTCGTAGACAAACAACACCAAACTTTATATAATTGAAGTTCTCAACAGGGAATCGTGGTAGTAAAATAAGTACTTATAGGGTTGAATTGAAACCATTCACAATAAGGGGAGAAAAATGTTCTTCCACGTCTGATTTTCCTTGGGTGGGGTTACAGAGTTGAATTGAAACCATTCATAATAAGGGGAGGAAAATGTTCTTCCACATCTAATTTTCCTTGGGAAAGGAAAGGTGCATCTAGAAAGAAAAGATCCATTCTCTCCAACACCAAGTTTTATCCTTTCCCAACTTTATTTTGCAGAATGATTTCACTTGTGTTGAATCCATGTAGGCATAAAAATCTCACTCTCACCACCTCCTTCATATTGTTGCATTCCACTTCCCTCTTTCCCCCATTCCCCATCTAATCGAAACTATGCCAAAGTTGTTTTACAGAAATTGAAACTGATTGCACCCAGTAATATCTACTTTTTCCGTATCCGGAAAATCCAATAGAGGAATTTGCTAACTCTCCATAAATTGAAAAGAAAAAAAAGGAAATATTTGCTCGCTTGGTAACAAATCCCCCTCTTTTTAAAAATTGGGTAAATGAAAGTTTGTATTTTCCTCATAACCCAAAATTTGGGCGAATTAAAGCATAAATACCAAAATATATCAAATGGGAGGGAGAATTCGTTATCAATAATTCCCATATCTGTAGAAATCAGGTGAATGGAGGTTGTGGTTGGAAATTTCATGGAAAAAAATTATTTTTTTATCCGTTTCCCTCATAAAAGCCTGGGCTAACCCTATCAACGATTTTGTTTTTAATTAAATTAGGGGGTAGTAATAAAATAATAAAAAAATCAATACAATACAAAAAATCCTAGAGGTGGACCTTCCACTTCTCTTTCTCCTTCGACTTCCTCAATCTGAATATCATGTGGATCATCTTCATCTAGTACTTCTTCCTGCAAATGGTAGCAAGACAACAATTCTTTCATTGTCTGTCTATTCTGTTGTTGTTCCTCTGTTATGAGTTAGACTTCTAGTTCCTTAATGAGTATCACTCCTCTTATTTTCTTAAGTGTTTCATCTATGTTGGGGTTCTCATGTTCAAATGAGAAAGTAACTATAAAGTTATGTTGTAGTAATGTCCAGCTCATAGTTCCTCTGTGCATTTCCTGGTCGGTATACTAGTTTGTTGGGATACCCTCTAATGTGTGTACAAAATGATGAGGCCATTGCTTTGGGGGTGTTATTTTCCACAACGCTCTACACTTCTCCAAGTGTTCCTTTGGTGCCCCCTGTCCATCATATTTATGTTGTTGGTTGCTTCTTTGTTCTGCACCAAACCTAATAAGCAGTAACACATTACATTGGTACTAGTACTTGATTGTTTTCTTATGTGCTCCCCACCATCTTGCGGGTGTGGCCTTGAGTGCTATATCTAGAACTAAGAGTCTTTGATTTTCTAACACTTCATCTTCGTAACATGCCACGAATTCTTCTATATCATTCACCCCATGGAAGTTGGGTGGTTCCCTTATCTTCATACCTACCCATCTTACTATGCGGTCTATTCTTGTGCATATTCTTGTGGAAACTTTGTGTAGCCTTTGTTGCCAGTTATCTAAACCCATATCTGAGTCTGATGCACATGAGGTGCTACTCCACCAACTGAGTATCCTATCTACAGTTGGGTTTACGTAATCTTCATCTTGTGCAGTTGTTCTGTACAACTGGCTAATTTCCTCCAAGTTCAAGCAAGTAGGCTCTATGAACATTTCCCCTTCTGATGAGTCTAATGGTGAAATGACCCTATATTTTTTTGAATCAAAGGTCATTTTCCATGTCTTTAAGTTGATTATGGGCTGGTTATCAAACGCCTAATCCAAGACAATCAATGACGGGTAAGGTGTTGTGTCATCCACTATCTCTATTACTTCAAAGTCAGCTTTAGTGCACACTCCATCCAAATCTATTGTTACTCCTTTCAGACTCCCTATTGGAAGAACTTTGTGTTGATTTGGCAGTTTCAACTCAACGGGTGAATATCCTAACATGGGCTCTCCTATAAATTTCCATGTCTTCTTGGGTAATACATTGACTTCGGATCCTAGATCCAGTATGATATCTCCCATGTTGAAATCTCCAATGTTGGCATTTGGCCTAAACTCCCTACTTGTTCTTCTTCTTATATGTAGGTGGTTGACTGTTTTCTATTCTAACTTTCTTTCCGTATCTACACTACATATTTCTAGCATATTTTGCAATACTTTGAGAGAGGATGATCATTTAGTAATTTTATGCATGATTGAAAAAATCCTTTGATTGTACTTACTTGTCCCAGGGGCTGCATTTCTTTCGTATGATCGAATGATGGAGGCATCTCGTACTCTAGTACTTCCTTATTATGTTGCGTGGTTGAGGTTGACATTGTGTCAGGATTCAAAAATTCTTGTCTCGCTTGCTTAAATATATCCTTCTCATTCTGCATGTCAAATTGCTTCCTTGATTTGACATTCTTCTTCACCCAATGATCTTGTACTAGTTCTTGTCGTACTGCGTCGTTCCATGTTTTAGCTCCTCCACATGTAACTATGTTGATGTTTCTTCCTTCATCCCCCACTTCTTCTAAAATACATTGAACATTATAATTTTTTTGATTCCTCTTTTCCTATATCTTCCCTAATAACGTAGGAAATGCTTCTGTGTCATGATCCGATGCATGACAACACATACAAGTCGCTGATGGAAGTGGACATTCTCTAGCATAGTGTCTTGGTTATTGATAGTTGTGACATACCACTAGTCCTCTACCTCTTCCAAAGCCTCCTCTTTATCTTCCTCCACCTCTGTAGCCAGCTCGATCCCCTCACATCGTGTTATACTGAGGTGTCTAGTTATACTGCGCGATATTGTAGTGGGGTTGCGTTGTGTTGTACTGTGGTTGTGTTGTGTTATATGGTTGTTGCGCAGTATTATACTGCTGCTGCATAGTGTAGTATGGGGTTGGTACCTTGTTAAAATGAGGTGCATATTTCTCGATCATCATTTCTCCCTACACCCTATATGCATCTGATGTCCTCTCTCTCATCAACTCCATTGTTCTATAGTCTTTGTCATCATGGCCTATTGACTTTCAAAAGTTGCAATATGAGCTCTTTGGGACTTTCTAGTACTTTTGCATCATTGGGAAGTGAAATGGATCGTGGCCTTGTTTCTTACATATTTTGCACCATATTCCTCTTGTTGGTAATGGATTTGGAATTCATGCTGCCATGTACTACGTGAATGTTGGAAATTCTTTCTTACAGTGTCCTTATGTCGTGCATGTGGTACACCAAACGACTTCTCGTTTGTCCTTACTTTTGTTCTAGTTTAGCTGGAATGTTAAGTTTTACAGATCCTCCTTCAACTCTTCAATGGTTGGATCTGTCTTCTAATATTGGTTTTCTTCCAGTTGTAGGGCTTCCTGCAGAGCCTCTGCCTATGTCTGAAACCTTTTTTGTCGCATTGGATATTTTAAGTGTGGTAATAGTGAATTGATGAAAAGGTGCCTATGCTCCATATCTATCATGAGATATTTCAACTTTCCTTTTATTCGCTTGAATCTATAGTCAATCTCCCATATAGATTCTCCTAGTTTCTTTCAAATTTCTATCATCACATTCATGTATTGGTCCTCTGAACTTGGCTTTTGAAATTCATTTATCAACAACTTCTTGATATCCGCAATCGTTTTGGTTATCCCTAGTGGATTGTTTGTGGCTAAACTCATATACCAATCGAATGCGCGATCCCTTAGTGTGATCGCTAGCTGTGAAAGTTTAGTGTTCTCATCTGTGATCTATTTTTCTTCCCAGATCTTTTCATAGATAAACAGGTTCTTCTCCAGGTCCTCCGACACTTCTCCTTTGAATTTTGGTAACCTGATGGTGGGATCATGTCCTGCCATCCTAAATGTTGAACTACTACCTTTGCGCCATGTAGATACTTGACCAATGATTCCTAAACTGGCTCCCCCAATTGTTGTTCCTTGTGTAGATGTACTTCCTGCTCTCTTCCTTCTTTTGAAATTCAGTTGCCTAAATGATGGTGCTCTCTTTGGTGTGTTAGTTGCACATGGGTTTATGGGTTCCACACTAACATTAATATGGATAGGATTTTTTCCTTCTCCTCCCCCTCTTGGACCTCTCTTCTTCCTATAATATGTTGCATGAAGGATTTCCTTAATCTGCTCCACAGCCCAAAGATCCTCTACCTTCTCTTCATCACTTGGCAAGCCTTCCCTAATGGAAACAACTCTCTTCTTGGTGTTCACCTTGTATTGGTAGGGTACTCCACTATGCTTGATCTGGTCGTTGTCCATCATGATTGGGTCCAAGGCTTTCTCCTTCCATTTCTCCATTTTCTGTCAATGCTTCCCCCCTCCCCCCATGCACGCAAGGAATTTTAACTTTCTGACTCTATTGTCATTACACCTTTGTTATAGAGCAATATTGTGACACCCAATTTCCCCCAATTTGTAAATATAACTATAAATGGCCAAAAGACTATGGAAAAATGTATATGTGTGAATATTGATTCGATGGAACTTTGTTTGAAAGGTAGACGAATCTGAAACTAATTTTTTACTAAGAAAATAGACAATTGTTGCATGACTAATGGAAGGGGGGTGTACTTATAAAGTCCATGAATTCTATGAAAGAGATGGTGAAGGGGACTAGGAATGGTTGCGTTAACCTTCACCAAACCAATACATTACTATATTTAACTACTTAGGAACATAAACGTCCTTTGACCCAGAAATGAATTACAGTCAGGTTGGTGTGTGGGAAGACGTCCTCAAGAGTTAATGAGGGACGGGGTGTGTAATAACTCATCTGTAAGGTTCCAGACTTGACCGTTGACTAGGAATTTGAGCCACACGTGACCCTGCTGAAAGAGGCGAGAAGGGAAGGTGTTGTGGGCAGAGAGAAGAACACGCTTGCGAAGAGTGTAGAGATGGGAAGTGAATCTCGGGGATTCAAGGAAGAATGGAAAAACTAAGCATTTTGGATACAGAAAATGCCAGAGAAGGTTATGATACAAGCTAATAAACAAGGCTAGTCCTCCCTGCTTGGTATAGTATAAACCATTGTCAGGATCCCGTGGGAAGAGGAGAGTACACTTTGTCCCTATTGTGGCTGAGCGAGAAGAAGAGGATGTGTTGTAGAGAATTGTGGTCTAACTCAAGGGTGGCTAGTGGTAAATTATTTTGGAGTGACTGAGCCTATGGTTGGGTGGAAACAGGCACCCCTTCCAGTAGTTACTTCACATTGTCTGATTCTGATAAGTCTTTTCTTGGCATTAATTGTTGAGTAAGAATGATGAACGATTTCTCAGTTTTTACATATCTATATCTCTGTGTGAAATGGATATGTTATGCGTATGCTTCCATCTCCTTGGGAACTCATACTTCCCATTGATAAACTGTATGCCCAGTTTCACTCTGGAGACCTTCCCTGGTATAAGTCATAAAATGGTTGAGATAGGAAATATTGTGTAGACTTGGAACCAACGGTATGAAGAGAATAATCTCCCCTGACCTCGTGCCATGTAAATTTCCAAACCCAATTCCCCAACCCATTTGAGGTGAGAACTTAGGAAAATAGTGATAGAAAAATAATGAAAGGGAAAGTTTTTCCTTGTCCGAAGGACGAACAAACGAGATTCATCTGGAAGGAGCCAAGGGCTATCATGGTCATTGGCTATGGGAAAGAGTGTGGGATTTAACCCCTTCTAGCCCTTAGATCCACGAGTTCCAAGTTCGTGTATCGGAAAGGTCACGGGTTGGTGCGACCAAAACCTCCGAAAGCCAAAGTTGTGAAGTAACCTCAACCGTTGTATCTATGAGTTTGGAGTTCACACATAGGGAGAGGACAAATCTTGTTCGTCGGATCTATCTGTGGAGGAACATAGCCATGAGATCCAGAGGAAAGTGCACGAGGTATAAGCCTTTGAAAGTTCACAGGAGAGTGGAATTTTGTGAAGTCCCAAAGTTTCGAAGTTAATCAAAACCATCCATCATCAAAGGATAGGTGGCAACAGATTCGGGAGTTCAAGGATTCATACCTCGGAATATTTGCAAGGAGCAGAGGAGAATACCCTTTAGAAGGGCAGGGAAGTATCAATGCCAATAACACCAAAATTTCTAATGTACTGGAGTATGAGGAAGCTATAAAATCCAAATCAACAGGATTGTAGTTACTAGGCACTCATGGTAAGCCTTTTGGGGTAGATGGAAAAACACCTTTCCCAAAATATTGAAAAGTACTTAGATCCTTTACTAATCACATCTTCTCCAGTTGCATTTACTGCTAGATTACTACAATTATTGAAACACATAATGGTATTAACTAAATCTGAATGACAAAATGATGTAACCCACTTGACCCATATCCCAGGGCCATACAAACCTGTTACATGAAATGATCCAATCCGAAACAAGCTACTCCTGAGAGGAATAAATGAATTCTAGCCAATCAGTAAACACACTACGCCAACTTTTATACACAATATTCCATCATTTACACCCTGATTATTGTTATTAGTTGGTGGGATTGAATCTCTTTATCTTATAGTTTATGTGTGATTGAATGAGACCCAGTGGCTTTGAGTCAATGAAATAAAATTCCAAATGAAGCCCGATGCTCCATTGAAGTCTCTAAATTGGGGATGGACATGAATCAATGGAACACAAGAAAAAGAAACACATACATTCATCCAACCTTTATGTCAAGACTAAGTTCAAAGGCCATGACAATATCATAGCCTTCTGATGTACTTGTTGTGGTGTCTAAAGGACAGTTGGGAAGCCAACTCCATGCATTTTGAACCAACATAGGTTGTAGTAAATTTCTTATTATTATTATCATCATGAAGTGGTCGAGATTTTTGGTTTTGTAAACAGTTTTTGTGAACTTTCCATGGAAAGTAAAAGTAGTTTTTTATGGATACTGTGCATCCTCATGCAATTTAAAAGGAGTTTGCGTTTCCAACCAGTGCTACCATTGCATATTTTAGAGCAGAGTTGGAATTCTGCTTCGGACAAAAATATTTAAGTTGTCTGACTTCTTGACATAAATTATCCATCTTCTTGATAGACAAAATATTTAAATTTTCCGACTTCTTGACAGAAGTCCTGAAGCTACATTGGCAAGGAAAGCGAGAGGAAGATACCTTTACAGCCAGCGCTAGGCTGTTTTAACTTTTGTTTGATTGAAACATTTTTGCGGATAAAGACTCGAATCACAGACCTGTCATTTAGTGAAGATTTTGAAAATTTTGACTGACAAGGCGGTTGCTCAAGATTTGCTACATGGACCCACCACCTAACCTATGAAATATCAGACTTGGTAACTATGTAGAATGACACAACCAATTTGACACAACAAATTCGTTTACATGAACACAACCAATTCGTTTACATGAACATGCTCGAACCAATTCTCGAACCCTAGTCTTTTGTACAACAAATGTTAACAGGATGGAACACCAATTTTCTATATAGGAAAAAGCACCCGCTGAAGGGGAGTGAACGTCTAATGTTAATAGGTTGGAACACTAGTTTTTTGTACAAGAAAAATTACATGGAATGATATCTCTATCCATGTTCTTACATTTTCCTTCTCTATCATCAGAATCCTCTAATTTCTTATGCAACCCATGATTGTTGTCATCTCTCTTGGAACACTATGAATTACCTCGAGTGAAAAGAGAGACTAGAGGTACTTCCATGACCTTTAATTTCATAATGAACCATCTATTCTTCCTGGGAACAACATGGTCCATAGAAATACTAGTCCCGACATATTCAACACAAGGAGACTGCAAATCCATGCCAGGTTTAGTCGACTTTCTGAATCGCAACAAATATATCTTCCACTTAGTGAGCAACTTGGGGAACTAGATCTTGACTCCAGGGACGTTAGAATATTGTGGAAAGGCAATATCGATATCAATATCATCTAGTGGTGTTGTAGGAAGTTGGAGGAGCAACAACTGGAAATGGTAAAATAAGTTACATACAGGAGAAATGCAAAAGAACACATTTGCCTAGACAGTGGGGTTGAGAAGAAGAAGAATGTAATGATTCTTCCAACAAATGCAGCTACTCTGAAAACTCCGAAGAGAAGTCACAAGTTTGAAATCAAGATTTTGGATGAATATTTTTCAAAATGCACAATTCTAAATCCATCATATTGATAAATATCTTCAATGAATTCTGCTAGTAAATATAAAATTGTAACTCATTCGTTATTGATGGTTATTCATTCGTTATTGATAGTTATTCATTCATTATATGATATTTATAGGGACAGGAATTAGATCATACATATGATATCATAGAAACTGAAAAGAAGAAGAGCACAAAATTTATATTATGGTAATATTCATGAATCTTACATACAAGCCAATCTTGTGATTCTGAATACTATTCCATCCATCCCACCTTCTCTCTCAACCCACCGAAATGTAGGGGATTAAAATAAATCTATGGATGGAAGAGTAGCAATCACCCCACCGAGATGCAGGGGATTAAACTAAATCTATGGATGGAAGAGTAGCAAGCAATCAATCACAACGAATATAAAATGTGGTGAGGTGGTGCAGAGAAGTATTTTGACAATCTTGTACTATTGAGGTGGTAAAATGGAGCCCTGACATACACTGATCGATTTGTTTGATGATGTTCTCATGGTAGTGGAGATGGTGGCCACAATTTTTAAATCCCTCGCATACACAGATTGATCAGTTTGATGGTGTTGTCAAGGTGGTGGAGACAATGGCTACAATTATTAAAGCCCTCTGTGGGTTTGATAGTCAATATAATGTAGATATTTTCCAAGAAACTAAAAATATGTATGTCAGGATTTCCAAAAACATTAGGAAGACACTAGGCAGTCAATATAATGTAGATCTTTGTGTCAAGATTTCCAAATCCTTGTCGGGATTTCCCATAATGTAAACATCCAAACTTATGATACATAAAGGTATATGTAAATGCATAAAAGAAACTCGGCAATAAGAGTTGAAGATTATTAACCAATAGGAAGTCAAATAAAAGTAAATAAAATATTTTAAAAATGATTATATTATTTTTCCTATTCAAAACTTTGAAGATCATACAAAAATACATTTGGTCAATCACAAACTAATTGAAGGTCAACGCTCTAGCAAATGCTAGAGTCCTAGCCTTCAGCAGGGACGAATAAGAGAATTATCAGTACCATAGGCAATCGCTAAAATGCATTCACTAGACCATTCATAGTTAGACACGGGAGTAGTTTGATCCTCCCAAGCCATTGAGAGAACATGTTCATCTAATAAATGGAGAGACACAATTTTAGCATTGAGTCTCACTAGCTCGAAGTCAAAATTAAAAAGCTAAGAAGGTTACTAGAGGTTGTTGGACATATATCATCGACAAAGACACTTTCCAATTCTAAATATTTTAATCAAACAAACAATATACATTTTCAAGGTGCTTATTGGTGCCTTTTTGGCATACATCTCTTAGGATATGTCTTTTATAAGAGATATAACTTTATTTATTCAGCTCATACATGAAGGAATATGCTCATTAAAATTAGGGTTTTAAAAATTGGGCATGATATGCATCACAACTAGGAAAATCTTTACATGGATTTGAAAAAAGATAGTCACCAAATTTTCCAAGCTTCGTTTTCCATTCAAAAAGACTAGAAACTAACTTATGAAAATTCATTGATATAAAAAAAATATTTCCATTAAGATTTAAGCTGGAAGATGAACACCATAGTATCCTAAAATTTTCCCTCATAGAGAAACAACACCAAACTTTATATAATTGAAGTTCTCAATAGGGAATCGTGGTAGTAAAATAAGTATTTATAGAGTTGAATTGAAACCATTCATAATAAGGGGAGGAAAATGTTCTTTCACATCTAATTTTGCTTGGGCAAGGTTACATAGTTGAATTGAAAGCATTCATAATAAGGGGAGGAAAATGTTCTTCCATGTCTAATTTTCCTTTGGTAGGGAAATGTGCATATGGAAAGCAAAGATACATTCTCTCCAACACCAAATTTTACCCTTTCCCAACTTTCTTTTGCATAATGCTTTCACTTGTCCTGAATCTGTGTAGGCATAACAGTCTCAATCTCACCACCTCCTTCATATCGTTGCATTCCACTTCCCCCTTTCCCCCATTCCCCATCTAATCCAAACTATGCCAAAGTTGTTTTACAGAAATTGAAACTAATTGCACCCAGTAATCTCTAATTTTTCCATATCCGAAAAATCCAATAGAGGAATTCACTAACTCTCCATAAATTGAAAAGAAAACAAAGGAAATTTTTTCTCGCTTGGTAACAAATCCCCCTTTTTTTTAAAACTTGGTGAACGAAAGTTTGTATTTGCCTCATAACTCGAAATTCAGGCGAATTAAAGCAAAAATACTGAAATATATCAAATGAGAGGGAGAATTCATTATCAGTAATTCCCATATTTGTAGAAATCGGGTGAATGGAGGTTGTGGTTGGAAATTTCATGGAAAAAATTTAATTTTTTATCCCTTTCCCTCATAAAATCTTGGGCTAACCCTATCAACAATTTTTTTTTTTAAATAAATTAGGGGATAATAATAAAATAATAAAAAAACCAATACAATACAAAAAATTCACCCCAATCAAAATTTGGAACCCCTTAATTTCGTCCATGAGCAAAATTTCACCCCTAAAATCATCTATGCCCAAGAATCCGTTGGTGAATGAATAAACTACCTCTCCTCCTACGTTATCCAACACCTCATCCGTGAATGGTGTAGGGTGTGGATCATGTAGGCACACACCATTCATCTTCCCCAATTCAACGGATATTCTTATCCCACCTTGTTTTTTCTCCTGAACTACCATCGGGCTTATCCTTTCTGATTCTTCCACGGGTTCTATGATTCCAGCTTCCATCATCCTATCGATCTCATCTTTGATTTTTTTCTTATATATAGGATTTAGTCTATATGGTCATTGTCTAATCAATCTTGCCTCAACTCTAAGTGATATATTCATTTCGCCTAGCTTTCCTGCTATGCCCTTCATTTATGTGAACATTGTGGGAAACAAGCCACTGTACTCACACAATAAATTTGTTATGCTTTCCACTATTTGCTCATCGTATTAGTCTCTAATGCTGGCCATTTTGGGGTTCTCAACTGTCCCAATGTTGACTTTTTTTACCTTGATCGGTGCAACAATTACTTATGATCCTAGAGGTGGACCTTCCACTTCTCTTTCTCCTCCATCTTCCTCAATCTTAATATCATGTGGATTGTCTTCATCTGGTACTTCTTCTTTCACATGGTAGCATGACAACAGTTCTTTAACTATCTGTCTATTCTGCTATTGTTCCTCTGTTATGAGTTAGACTTCTAGTTCCTTAATGAATATCACCCCTCTTATTTTCTTAAGTGTTGCATCTATGTTGGGGTTCTCATGTTTGAATGAGAAAGTAACTATAAAGTTATGTTGTAGTACTGTCTAGCTCATAGTTCCTATACGTAGTTCCTGGTCTATATACCATTTTGCTTGGATACCCACTAATGTGTGTATGAAATGATGATGCCATTGTTTTGGGGGTGTTATTTTCCACAGTGCTGTACACTTCTCCAAGTGTTCCTTTGGTGCCCCCTGTCCATCATATTTATGTTGTTGGTTTCTTCTTTGTTCTGCACGAAACCTAATGCATAGTAACACCTTACATTGGTACCAGTACTTGATTGTTTTCTTATGTGCTCCCCACCATCTTGCGAGTGTGGCCTTGAGTGCTATATATAGCGCTAAGAGTCTCTGATTTTATAATACTTTGTCTTTGTAACGTGTCAAGAATGCTTCTATATCATTCACCCCATGGAAGCTGGGTGGTTCCCTTATCTCTGTACCTACCCATCTTACTGTGCGGTCTATTATTGCGCATGTTCTTATGGAAACTTCGTGTAGCCTCTATTGCCAGTTCTCTAAACCCATATCTGAGTCTGACACACATGAAGTGATGCTCTGCCAAATTAGTATCCCATTTGCAGTTGGGTTTATGTAATCTTCATCTTGCGCAGTTGTTCTGTACAACTGGCTAATTTCCTCCAAGTTCAATCAAGTAGGCTCTATGAATCTTTCCCCTTATGATGGGTCTAATGGCACAATGACCCTATATTCTATTGAATTGAAGGTCATTTTTCGTGTCTTTAAGTTGATTATGGCTCGGTTATCAAACACCTAATCCAAGACAATCAATGATGGGTAAGGTGTTGTGTCGTCCACTGTCTCTATTACTTCAAAGTCATCTTTAGTCCACACTCCGTCCAGATCTACTGTTACTCCTTTCAGCCTCCCTATTGGAAGAAATCTGTGTTGATTTTCCAGTTTCAACTCAACGGGTGAATATCCTAACATGGTCTCTCCCATACATTTCCATGTCTTCTTGTTTAATACATTGACTTCGGATCCTATATCCAGTATGATATCTCCCATGTTGAGATCTCCAATGTTTCCATTCGGCCTAAACTCCCTACTTGTTCTTCTCCTTATATGTTGGTGGTTGACTGTTTTCTATTCTAACTTTCCTTCCATATCTACGCTACATATTTCTAGCATATTTTGCAATACAATAAGAGAGGATGGATCATTTAGTAATTTTACGCATGATTGAAAAAATCCTTCTATTGTACTTACTTTTCCCAGGGGTTGCATTTCTTTCATATGATGGAATGATGGAGGCATCTCCTACTCTAGTACTTCCTTATTATGTTGCACAGTTGAAGTTGACGTTGTGTCAGGCTTCAAAAATTCTTGTCTCGCTTGCTTAAATATATCCTTCTCACTCTGCATGTCTAATTGCCTCCTTGATCCGACATTCTTCTTCACCCAATGATGTTGTAATGGCTCTAGTCGTATTGCATTGTTCCATGTTTTAGCTCCTCCATGCATAACTATGTTGATGTTTCTTCCTTCATCCCTCACTTCTGCTAAAATCCATTGAAAATTCTAATTGTTCTGATTCCTCCTTTCTTGTATCTTCCATAATAACATAGGACATTCTTCCGTGTCATTAGTTGATGCGCGACAACACATACAAGTCTCTAGTGGAAGTGGAAATTCTCTAGCATAGTGCCCTGGTTATCGATACTTGTGACATACCACTAGTCCTCTACCTCTTCCAAAGCCTCCTCTTTCTCTTCCTCTGCCTCTGCAGCCAGTTCGATCCCCTCACGGTGTGTTCTACTAAGGTGTTTGGTTATTCTGCGCGATATTGTAGTGGCGTTGCATTGTGTTGTACTATGGTTTTGTTGTGTTATATGGTTTTTGCGAAGTATTATACTGTTGTTGCATAGTGTGGTATGGGGTTGGTACCTTGTTAAAATGAGGTGCATCTTTCCCAATCATCATTTCTCCTTGAACCCTATATGCATCCGATGTCCTCTCTCTCATCAACTCCATTGTTCTACAGTATTTGTCATCATGGCCTACCAACTTGCAAAAGTTTCAATATGAGCTCTTTGCGATTGTCTAGTACTTCTGCATGATTGGGCAGTGATATCGATCATGGCCTTGTTTCTTACATATTTTGCACCATATTCCGCTTGTTGGTAATGGATTTGGAATTCTTGTTGTCATGTACTACGCGAATGTTGAAAATTCGTTCTTATAGTGTCCTTCTATCGTGCATGTGGTACACCAAACAAATTCTCGTTTGTCCTTACTTTTGTTCTAGTTTAGCTAGAATGTTAAGTTCTATAGTTCCTCCTTCAACTCTTCGATGGTTGGATCTGTCTTCTGATATTGGTTTTCTTCAAGTTGTAGGGCTTACTGTAGAGCCTCTACCTATGTATGAAACTTTTTTTGTCACATTGGATATTTTAAGTGTGGTAATAGTGAATTGATGAACGGTGCCTATGCTCCATATCTGTCATGAGATATTTCAACTTTCCTTTCAGTCGCTTGAATCTATAGTCAATATCCCATATAGATTTTCTTGGTTTCTTTCAGATTTCTATCCTCGTGTTCATGTATTGGTCCTCTTAACTTGGCTTATGAAATTAGTTTATCAACAAATTCTTGATATCAACAAACATTGTGGTTATCCCTGGTGGATTGTTTGTGGCTAAACTCATACACCAATCTAGTGCACGATCCCTTAGTGTGATCGCTAGCTGTGCAAGTTTAGTGTCATCATATGTGATTGTGTCCTTCCATCCTAAATGTTGAACTACTACCGCTGCGCCATGTAGATACTTGGCTCATTCTTCCTGAACTGGCTCCCCCAATTGTTGTTCCTTGTGTAGATGTACGTCATGCTCTCTTCCTTCTTCTAAAATTCGGTTGCCTAAACGGTGGTTCTCTCTTTGGTGTGTTAGTCGCACATGGGTTTATGGGTTCCACACTGACATTAATATGGGTAGGATTTTTTCCTTCTCATCCCACTGTTGGACCTCCCATATTCCTCTCATATGTTGCAGGAAGGATTTCCTCAATATGCTCCACAACCCGAAGATCCTCTACCTCCACTTCATCACTTGGCAAGCCTTCCCTTGTGGATACGAATCTCTTCTTGGTGTTCACCTTGTATTGGTAGGGTACTCAACTGTGCGTCTTTCCAGTTGTCACCATGATCCACTTTATCTGGTCGTCGTCCATCATGATTCGGTCCAAGGCTTCCTCCTTCTTTCCTTTATCCCTTTCTCCTTCCACTTCTCCTTGTTTTGTCAATGCTTTCCCCCTCCCCCCATGCATGCAGGGAAGTTTAAATGTCTAACTCCATTTTCATTACACCTTTGTTATAGAGAAATATTGTGACACCCTGTTTCCCCCAGTTTGTAAATATAACTATAAATGGCCAAAAGACTATGGAAAACTTTATATGTGTGCATATTGATTCGATGGAACTTTGTTTGAAAGGTAGACGAATCTGAACCTAATTTTTTACTAAGAAAATGGGCAAGTGTTGCATGACTAATGGAAGGGGGGTGCACTTAGAAAAACCATGAATTCTATGAAAGAGGTGGTGAAGGGGACCAGGAATGGTTGCGTTAACCTTCACCAAACCAATACATTACTAGATTTAATTTCTTAGGAACATAACCGTCCTCTGACCCAGAAATGAATCACAGTGAGGTTAGTGGGTGGAAAGACCTTCTCAAGAGTTAATGAAGTATGGGGTGTATAATAAATCATCCGTAAGGCTTCCAGACTTGATTTTTGACTGGGAATTCGGGCCACATGCGACCCTGCTGAAAGAGGCAAGAAGGGAAGGTGTTGTGGGCAAAGGGAAGAACACGCTTGCGAAGAGTGCAGAGATGGGAAGTGAATCTTGGGGATTCAAAGAAGAATGGAAAAACTAAGCGTTTTGGATACAAGAAATGGCAGAGAAGGTTATGATACAAGTTGATAAACGAGGCTAGTCCTCCTTGCTTGGTATCGTATAAACCATTGCTAGGATCCTGCAGGAAGAGGAGAGTAACCTCTGTCCCTATTGTGGTTGAGCGAGAAGAAAAGGATGTGTTGCAGAGCATCGTGGTCTAGCTCGGGGGTGGCTAGTGCTAAATTCATTTGGAGTGACTGAGCCTATGGTTGGGTGGAAACGTGCACCCCTTCTAGTAGTCGCTTCACATTGTCTGATTCTAATAAGTCTTTTACCGACCTCAATTGTTGAGTTAGAATGATGAATGATTTCTTGGTTTTTACACACACACACACACACACACATATGTATATATATATGACCATCTTTGTGTGAAATGGATATGTTATGCATATGCTTCCATCTTATTAGGAACTCATACTTCCCATTGAAAAACTGTATGCCCAGTTTCACTCCGAAGGGCTTCCTTGGCATAAGTCGTAAAATGGTCGAGATAGGAAATATTGTGTAGACATGAAACCAACAGTATGAAGAGAATACTCTCCCATAACCCTGTGCCATGTAAATTTCCAAACCCAAGTCCCTAACCTGTTCGGGGTGAGAAATCAGAAAAATAGTGATAGGAAAATACCGAACGGGAAAGTTTTTCTTTGTCCGAAGGATGGACGGACGAGATTTGTCTGGAAGGAGCCAAGGGATTTCATGGTAGTTGTATATGGGAAAGAGTGTGGGATTTAACCCCTTCTAGCCCTTGGATCCATGAGTTCCAAGTTTGTGTATTGGGAAGGTCATGGGTTGGTGTGACCAAAACCTCTGAAAACCAAAGTCGCAAAGTAACGTCAATCGTTGTATCTATGAGTTCAGAGTTCATGCACAGGGAGAGGAAAAATCTTGTTCATCATATCTATGTGCGAAGGACCATATCCATGAAATCCAAAGGAAAGTGCATGAGGTATAAGCCTTTGAAAGTGCATAGGAGAGTGGAGTTTTGCGAAGTCCTAAAGTTTTGAAGTTAATCAGAACCGTCCATCATTAGAGGATAGGTGGCAACAGATCCGGGAGTTCAAGAATTTAGACCTCGGAATATTTGCAAGGAGCAGAGGAGAATACCCGAGGATATGGGAGCCGCAAAAATCCTATTTGTTTGTCATGAAGGGACACATGGAGAGAGATCGACATTTCGCTGACTTGCAACTCAGAAAGTTAGAGATAGGAATCGTGATAACTCACAAAGTCCAAGTTTGCAATTTCATCGCAGCCATTGATCAAAGAGAGGGCGTGGACCATTGATTGTGCAAGGAGATATCGGGGATTGAGAGAAGGAAGGTGAGTGACCCTCTATCTTCACTAAAAATGAAGTCTCGATTCATGAAGAGTTGATCTAAGTCGTTGGGTCACAAGAGATTGTGGACCGTTGATCTGACATCAGGAGTTCAAATTTTGGGATTCCAAGGAAAGGAGATGGAATGATTTCCACCTTTGCGATACCTGAAGTCTCGAAGCACTTGAGGGTTGTGCCCCAAGTCATAACGAGCGGTCATATGGATGGAGGTAAAGGAACAGAGCTAGCATTGGGATAGGCTCTTAGTTCGGGAGTTATAGATTTGGGTGAGTCAAGGTGGGCACGAATGTGAATACCCGATGACAATAGTCATGAAGTGCCTTTTAGTTAGGATTATGGGCATGGGTAGTGGTCACATGGAGGGGGGGTCTTGCACCTAGTGCTTTTTCAGGCGGGAGAACAAAAAAAAAAAAAACTTATAGGCTTTAAACTATAGAAGCTCCTTCATAAGGGTGGGTGTGTTACAAATTGGTATCCGAGCATGGTTACAACACTTGGTCTGTTTGGGATCATAAATGAGTTTCATAAAGACCAAATTAAGGGGTTTAAAGGGCGATATCCTACCTTAATCCCTTCCTAAAAATTCTGGTTAAGCCCTTAGTATAGAAAAATATGACAGCTTACTGTTGTGTGTGTATGTATTTAAGAAATGTGAATTACGTGTTGGTTATGAACTAATATAATGTTATCTAAAAACAAGTGTTTTTTCTGCATTCAAGCGGTCGATAAACCGCGGGAAACTGAAATCATATAGAATGGTGACACGCCATGAAGTGAGGTATGGATCCCATAATAGATATGAAGAGTCTGACAAGAGGAGGGTGGTAGAGACCCCTCCGGACCTAGCTTAGACTGTGAGGAGTCTCGTGGTCAAATTACAAAGTTGCAAGGTCGACAACAAGAGATTGATAAAGGAGCAAGAGAAGAAAATGGAAATTAATCCAGTCTTGCTGTAGAGTTTATCCAGCATACAAAGACAACTGCAGCATGGACGTGACACTAGTCATGTGGACCGACGACAGACAAAGAGGAGTCGAAGTCCACCTGAGATACGAAAACATGGCCCTTTAAGTGGTCGCACTAGGAGGAGAACCTCAAGAAAGGTCCAACCTAGAGACAGGGGACAAGCGTAAGAAGAATCCTCTGGAAAGGAAACTGGCAACTCAGAGGGATCTTCTAGTAGTATAATTAGTTCAAATTCTCAAATAAAATGGAAGAAATGAAAGCATTCCAAAATTCATAATCTTGAAGAATTCAGGAAGGCCAAACCACCCTCTTTCGAAGGTGATATTAAGAAGGGAGAGGAGGCAAAGGCCTGGCATCTTGGACTAAAAACGTACTTCAGAGTCCATGACTTCTCTAAAAACTTGAAGGCCCAAATATCCACTTTCAACGAGAAGACTAAAGAGTTCTACGAACTCAAGCTGGGGAAACTCACCATAGAGGAATATGTGAGAAAATTCCTTGAGCTCCTGAGGTATGTACCCTACATAAAAGTGGAAAAGGAAAAGGTGAAACGATTTATCAGTGGGCTTCCTAAGGACTATCATAATAGAATTGAGTTTAGTGAGCCAAAGACCCTAGAAGACACTATCTGAAAGGCAAGAAATTGTTATGAATAGCTTGGGCTTCAGACAGAACCTCTTGAAGGCTAGAAGCAGAAGAATATTTCAGGGTTCTAGAAAAAGGGGTTTAAACCCCCAAGATTTAAAAACTATAAGAAGTATTCAAGGATTATATTTATTTCTCGAAGTGTATGTCAACATAATTTCCCCTCCCAGAGAAGAAATAAACCTCTTCGATCAACCCTAGGAAAGATGGATAACCCAAAGAAAGAACCCTTGAAATGTTGGGGTTGTTGCAAAGAACATCTACTAAGTGACTGTCAGCACAGACAACAGAACAGTAGGAGAATTTAAAACATCCAAGAAGCCACCACCATCAATGAGGTGGCCAAGAGTATGCCACGAATTTATGCAGCCATGGATAACAAACAAGACGACCACCAAGATTTAGTGGTGGAGATGGAAGGTATGATTGCCAACCATCTAGTATCTATTTTAATTGACCCTAGTTCAAATTTGAGTTGTGTGACCCCTCGAGCTGTTGATAAGTGTAAATTACAGCCACATAAACAGGCTAAGCCATGGTTGGTACAGTTAGCCATTGGCACCAAAATAAAAATTGTGGAGGTCATACCAGCTTGCCAATTCACTGTGGATGTATTTCCCACCCAAGCTAACCTTAACATACTTCCCGTAGGATCGTATGACCTGCTAATTGGTATGGACTGGCTAGATGCCTATAAAACTAAGTTGTATTGCTACCACAAAATCTTAGAATGTGTAAATGAAGAAGGAAGAAAGATAAACCTCCAAGGGATTTAGAAGCATGTCTCAGTGAAACGAATATCAACCCTTCAAATGAAAAAGTATTGCAAAAATGGGTGTCCTCTATATCCAATACAGGTGTTGGGATACGTTGAGGATGACAAGCCAAGCCTAGAAGACCACCCCATACTAAGAGAGTATAGATATGTGTTTCCAGAGGAGGTATCGGGTCTACCTCCAAGAAGGGACATTGACTTCTCAATAGAACTTGCACCTGGAGTGGTACCAGTATCTAGGACCCTCTAAAGGATTAGTACACCCGAGATAGTTGAACTCAAACTATAGTTAAAGGAAATGATGGACAAAGGCTACATCCGACCTAGTGTGTCTCCATGGGGAGCACTAGTCCTGTTTGTGAAGAAGAAATATTTCACATTCTGATTGTGCATAGATTATAGTCATCTTAATAAGGTAACCATAAATAACATATACCCCTTACCCAGAATCGATGACTTATTCTAACAATTGGAGGGTGCTACCATTTTCTCAAAGATTGACTTGATATATGGATACCATCAAGTCTGAATCAAGGATGAAAAAATCAACAAAACCACATTCAGAACAATATATGGTCACTATGAATTTGTGGTAGTACCATTTGTATTAACCAATGCCCTTGCCACCTTTATGTTCTTGATGAACAATGTACTCAGCAAATTCCTAAACAAGTTTGTATTGGTTTTTATTGATGATATCTTAATCTACTGCAAGAATAGAGAGGAACATGAGGAACATCTTGGACTTGTACTTCAAGTGCTAAGAGATCAGCATCAACTCTATGCCAAATTTAGCAAGTGTGCCTTTTTCCATAATCAAATACATTACTTGGGCCATGTCATATCTGAAGAAGGGGTAGTAGTAGACCCTGACAAGATCAGATCCATCATGGAATGGCCTACCCCAAAGGACGTTTTGGATATCAGATCCTTTATGGGTTTAGTAGGATAATATAGGAGGTTTATAAAAGAGTTTTCCAATATTGGTTGTCCAATCACTTCCCTCCAGAGCAAGGGGGTTAAATTCATTTGGACACAGGAATGTGAAGAAAATTTTCAGTCACTAAAACACCTTCTGACCCATTCGCCCATGTTGAATATCACTGATCCCGATAAGGACTTCCTCATGTGCACAGATGCTTGCAAGGACGGACTCAGAGGAATCCTTATGCAAGAAGGAAGCATAGTTTTCTATGAATCTCAAAACTTGAATGAACATGAAGTCAACTATGTGACCCATGAACTAGATCTGGCCGCCATAGTGCACGCTTTGAAAATGTGTAGGCATTACCTCTTGGATAAGAAATTTCTACTTATGACAGATCATTGTGGATAACAACACCTGTTTGACCAACCAAAACTCAATGCTATACAAGCTAGGTGGATGGCCCTCCTTAGCGAGTTTGATTTTGAAATAAACCATATCAGAGGAAAGGAAAATAAGGTGGTCCATGCCCTTAGCAGAAGTATGAAAACAATTCACCTAGCAATGGTGGGAACTTGCGAGATGAATGTCAAGGAAATATTCAGTAATGAACAAGAAACAGACGCATTCTTCCAGACCGTGACCTCATACCTACAGCAAGAACTCGAAGGGATAAAGTATGAAGGATACCAGATGCTAGATGGAGGTCTGCTAACTTACCGAAACATAATATATATTCCAAGTTGTGATGTCTTGAATAAGTTCATAATGGATGAATTGCACAAGAGAACATACACCGGTCATCCGAGGTATCAGAAGATGGTCAGGGCCACCAAGAAACAATTCTATTGGATTGGATTGAAGAAAGACATAACCGATTATTTAGCTAAATGTCTAGAGTGATAGCAAGTTAAAGCAGAGCACCAGCACCTAGTAGGATTATTACAACCTCTACCAATCCCAGAATGGAAATGGGAGACCATCTCCATGGATTTCTTCATCGGATTACCAACATCGGCCAGTCAGAATGATGCCATCATGGTAGTAGTGGATAAATTGAGCAAGTCCGCTCATTTTATTCCCGTCAAATTGACTTGAAAGGAAATAGATATTTCCACCATATTCATGAAGGAGATATTCAGACTACATGGAATGCCTAAGGAGATCGTGACTGACAGAGACACAAAATTTACTTCAAACTTTTGAAAATCCTTGATGGTTGGACTGGAGACCAAATTATTATTTAGCACAGCCTATCATCCTCAAAATGATGGATGAATGGAAAGAGTGAACCAAATACTAGAATACATGCTAAGGATGCATGTAATGCATCAACCTAAAAATTTGGAATATTACCTACCACTGATGGAATTTTCCTACAACAATGCCTACCAAGAATCACTAAAGATGAGCCCTTTCGAAGCCCTCTATGGTAGGTTGTGCAACACTCTAGTCAGTTGGAGTAAGCCCGTGAACAAAATTATGATTGGACCCGATTTGTTGAAATAAATGGAACAACAAGTGATTCAGATAAAGAAAAATCTGAAAATCGCTCAGAATAGACAGAAAAGTTATGACGACAAAAAGAGAACCCCCAGAGAATTCAAGACAAGAGACCACGTCTATCTCAGAGTTAGGCCTAGGAAGAGTTCCCTGAGTATGGGATCTTGTGCCAAGTTGGCACCTCAGTATTGTGGACCTTTTGAAGTTCTAGATATTGTGGGACCTACAGCCTATAGGCTAGCACTTCCTCCCACAGTAAAAGAACATAATGTTTTCCATATTTCATTGCTGAATAAATAGGTACATGATTATAATCATATAATTGAATGGTCTGTGATCCAAGTGGAACCCAAGGGAGAATTCCTAACAATAACTCAATGCATACTAGACAGGAAGGAAACCCCACTCAGGAACCGAACCATTGCACAGGTCAAGGTGCAGTGGAAACACTTCTCCCCAGATGAGGCCACATGGGAAATGGAGGATGCCATGAGATAGGCATACCCATTTTTGTTTACTTTTGTACATATAGAACATGCTAATAGTTATAACATCGAGGATGATGTTCCTTTAAGGGGGAGGGAATTGTCACACCCTGTTTCCCCCAGTTTGTAAATATAACTATAAATAGCCAAAAGACTATGGAAAACTTTATATGTGTGAATATTGATTCAATGGAGCTTTGTTTGAAAGGTAGATGAATGTGAACCTAATTATTTACTAAGAAAATGGACAAGTGTTGCATGACTAATGGAAGGGGGGTGTGCTTATAAAGACCATGAATTCTATGAAACAGATGGTGAAGGGGACCGTAAATGGTTGCATTAACCTTCACCAAACCAGTACATTACAAAATTTAATTGCTTAGGACCAAAACTGTCCTCTGACCTAGAAATGAATTACAGTCAGGCTGGTGGGTGGGAAGCCTCCTCAAGAGTTAATGAGGGATGGGGTGTGTAAGCACTCATCCATAAGTCTTCCATACTTGACTGATGACTGGCAATTCGGGCCACACGCGACCCTGATGAAAGAGGCAAGAAGGGAAGGTGTGGTGGGCAGAGGGAAGAACACGCTTGCAAAGAGTGTTGATATGGGAAGTGAATCTTGGGGATTCAAGGAAGAATGTAAAAACTAAGAATTTTGGAAATAGGAAAGGTTATGATGAAAGTTGATAAGCGAGGCTAGTCCTTCTTTCTTGGTATCATATAAACCATTGCTAGGATCATGCCGGAAGAGGAGAGTAACCTCTGTCCCTATTGTGGCTAAGCAAGAATAAAAGTTTGTGTTGCAGAGAATCATGGTCTAGCTCAAGGGTGGCTATTGGTAAATCCATTTGGAGTGATTAATATTACGGTTTGGGGGAAACAATCACCCCTTCCAATAGTCACTTCACATTGTCTCATTCTGATAAGTCTTTTCTTGACCTTAATTGTTGAGGTAGAATGATGAATGATTTCTCAGTTTTTACATATATATATAT
>ML778154.1:1366336-1409482 GCA_009831015.1 Picea engelmannii
GTGTGAAATGACTATGTTATGCATATGCTTCCATCTCCTTGGGAACTCATACTTCCCACTAATAAATTGTATGCCCAGTTTCACTCTGAAGGGCTTCCTAGGCATAAGTCGTAAAATGGTCGAGATAGAAAATATCATGTAGACCTAAAACCATCAGTATGAAGAGAATACTCTACCTTGACCCCATGTTGTGTGAATTTCTAGACCCAAGTCCCTAACCCATTTGGGGTGAGAACTCAGAAAAATATTGATAGGAAACTACTGAAAGGAAAAGGTTTTCCTTGTCCAAAGAATGGACAGATGAGATTCATCCTAAAGGAGCCAAGGGTTGTCATGGTCGTTGGCTATGGGAAATAGTGCGAGAGTTAACCCCTTCTAGCCCTCAGATCCACGAGTTCTGAGTTCACATATCGAGAAGGTCATGGGTTGGTGTGAACAAAACATTTGAACCCAAAGTCGTGAAGTAACCTCAACCATTGTATCTGTGAGCTCAGAGTTCACACACAGGGAGAGGATAGATCACGTTCATTAGATCTATGCATAAAGGAACACAGACGTGAGATCCAAAGGAAAGTGCACGAGGTTTAACCATTTGAAAGTGCAGAGGAGAGTGAACTTTGGCGAAGTCCCAAATTTTTGAAGTTAATAGGAACCGCCCATCGTCAAAGGATAGGTGGTAGAAGATCTGGGAGTTTAAGGATACAAACCTCGGAATATTTTCAAGGAGCAGAGGTGAATACCTAGATATATGGGAGCCACAACAATCCTAGCCATTTGTCGTGAAGGGAAACGTAGGAAGAGATCAATATTTCACTAACTCACAACTTGGGAAGTCAAAGATAGGAATCGTGAGAACTCATGAATCTGAGTTCGCGATTTTATCGCATCCATCGATCGAAGAGGGGATGTGTAACATTGATTTTCCAAGGATATATCGGGGATCAGGAGAAGGAAGGTGAGTGACCCTCCATCTTCAATAAACATGAATTCCTGATTCACAATGAGTCTATCTAAGTCGTTGGGTCGCGAGAGATTATGGATCATTGATATGACATCGGGAGTTCGTATTTTTGGATTCTGAAGAAAGGATATGGACTAATTTCCACCTTCGCGATACGCGAAGTCCCAAAATGCTTGAGGGTTGGGCCCAAGTCATAACAACGGGTCATATGGATGGAGGTTAAGGAACAGAGCTAGCGTTGGGCTAGGCTCTTAGTTAGGGAGTTTAGGAGTCGGGTGATTCAAGGATGGCTCAAATGTGAATACCCAACGGTAGGAGTCATGAAGTGCCTTTTAGTTAGGCTTGTGATCACGGGTAGTGGTCACATGGAGGGGGGGGCTTGCGCCTGGTGTATGTTCACACAGGAGAACAAAAATGAAAATTTAAATGCTTTACACTATAGAAACTCCTTCAGAAGAGTGGGTGTGTTACAAATATCTTAATAGAAGTATACAATGATCTAATGTACCTTCCCCTAGGCCTGTGTAGAAACTCTTTCTTTGCTATGTTGTATGACTTCACGGTATCTACTACAAATTCTATTATAAATCCTTCTACAATGTCGTCGAGCCAAAAATCTACTGCGCAGGTGAATTTGTTATTCACCTGTTGTAACTGCGCGATTTGAACTGAGGTCCACTCTAACTGTCAAATCCTGTTTGTTGTGTGGTTATCCTTCAACTTCAATATCCACTCATGGAATAAGTGTGGAAAATCATAGAAAAATACTTCATGCAGATTGGTAAACACATACTTCTCAAGATATTTGTGCAGTGTTACTCTAGGGTTTATGTTGTCTTTCTGTGCAAACTCTATCTCCTTTGTCTTTATCTATCTTTCAATCTCTTCTTTTGTGGGATTCCATGGTCTCAACATCCCCTTCTACCAGTGCATTCTCTCACCTTCTTGTCATCCGATTCAGTATTCTTTTGAAATGACTTTCACCTCTGCCTCTGTTGTTACACATCAATATTACTCGATTTGATAAGTGTCGCATGTTCCTCACAACTATCACATGTTGTTCACAAGTGTCGCAAACATCAAACAAAGCATACTGCCATGATGATGACACCAAGGATACACTTAGAATACCTTATACACCTGCATTGGAGGAAGGAGAATGATCAACTGAAGTCAATAATCTCTTGCCACCTGAAAGGAGCTCTTAAACTAGGGTTTTAAGGGAGAGCACTCCCCTACATCAGCCTTAGGAGCACTGGCGCTCCCCCACAAGGTACTAAGGAGCGTTATAACACCAAATCACCCCTCTGAAGGAGTGATACCCATCTTTGAAGCATTGGCACTCCCCTTGAGACTACTAGGGAGTGTTATGGTGCCCTGATGCCCCTTTTGAGGGAGCGCTGTCTAATCTGGGAAGTGGTTGATTTGTTGAGGAGAATAAGGGGAGGATGTTTCAAGTTTGGAAGGCAGCTGCATTCGAATTCTTAGTTCAATCAGAAGATCCTTGATCTAAGGAGGGAATTCCTTAACCTACCCTAAATATACCTCAAGAGGTTAAGCCTCTCTTAACCTATATAAGCAGGATCTATGATGGTGAATAGGAGGAAGAATTGCAAGCAAGAAACCTATGATCTCATAGGAAACACACAGTGAACTAGAGGAGAGTAATCAGTGAAGCTGCTATCATCCAGATTGTGGACCTTTTGAGCAAGGGTTGGATAAAGGGGACTTGACGAAGCTATAGCATTCGCATCTATGGTTGTAAGCTACTTTTTTCATTGTTCTCATTAATATGACATGCTTGGCCTGTTTCTTTCTAGTTTGTGTCTGATCTTACATGAACTTATCTTTGATAGATAGATTTGTTTTCGAGCTAATATCAATAGAGTAGTAAGTAGTTGTACTGTTGTTTGTCTACAGGGCTTATCGAGGAGCGAAATATTGGAGCTCGACTCAGAGAGTGCAGGGACAAACGTTGATAAAAAGGTACTTCTGTTCTCCTTCCTCCTCATGCATTAGTTTATATAGATCTAAAAGGAAGTCAGTGTCCATGTTAAGCACTTTTTGTCTTAGAGTTAAGAGTCTAGCTCTTTGAGGCAATCTACCTATCTGCAGGGAGATTTTCCTACAACAGAAACTGGCGACTCCACTGGGGAGTCCTCAAATCAAAACCTTTTCATTCTGATTTCTCCTCATTGACCTTGTATTACCCCTTGATTTTTTTCAGACCTAATTGATTTCATGAGCTGATTGGCTCCCTACCCCATTACACTTAGCTTGATTGTTGAGGCTAGACTGCAATTTTTGGATTTTTTAACATTTTTAGGAGATTTTTTAACCTGGCGCCCCTGCACCTGTGTTAACAGAGTTCCAGGGATCCCTGAGTGCCTTACACAGAGCTCTATAATGCTCCTTGCCCTTTACAACAGAGCGCCAACCCTCTTTTGGCCAAAAAACTTTCTAGAATTACTCTTTCCAGGGTCTAATCTATGTGTTTCACCTGCTGAGCCTCTTTGTGAGTCAATGATTCCTCTTTTTCAACTTTGACATCTTTCTTTTTGAAGAACAAACACCTTTTTGTTTAGATTTTGTAGCTTTCTTCATTGTTGTTGAGTTTTTTTGCTGATTGGGAGTTTGAAACCAATGCTTTTTTGTTCTCTCCTTTTTGACTGAGCGAGGAACTCTAGTGAAGAACATCAGAAGCCTACAAATATATTCATTTGGTTTTAGTTGAGGTCATTGTTCTTTGACATCTCTTTTGGTGTGAAGTTCTTTATTTTTCTTTGTTTTTTCCTTTTCTTTTGCTTCTTGTTTTTTATCGCAACAAGAGGGTGTATTGTTTGTACGAAACCTGCTTGTGTTTGTCTGAGTTTCCTTGATCCAAAAGGATAATTGGTAGGAGAAGTGTTGTTTCGAATTAATCATTGTTCACATACAAACAATAAACAGACATCTTCATGATTGATTTTTCATATTAGAAGGTATTTTAAAAAAGTTTTAGCGCCACATCGGATTTGATTGAAGAAGATTTGTTTGAGGACATTCCTTATTAGTGCTTGTTAGTGAAAAGAACTCTCTCTCTCTCCCTTAAATAGATGTTCATCGAAAAGAAATGAATGCTTATCATCTTTGATGCATTTTTTGGAGACTGAGTCATAATTCCATCCGTTTCACTTCCATGCACCCCTTTTTGAGTAAAGAAAAGCTATAAAATGAATGCTAATTAAAAATTATCTAGAAAATTTTCTTTTCTAGGATCCTCCACCAACAGTAGACTAGGACTAGTACTTTGGATTAGGCTATGAGAATAACTCTCCAAAGTTTCCAAAACAAACATTAGCATCCTGAGCTAGGGAGAGTCAAATCTAATTGTCATATAAGTTTGCCTGGGATCCCCCTCTCACATAGGGGTTACGCATGAGGTCGCATTCGGGAGAGCTATGGAGATTATCCCTCCATGGTTTGACTGATTGTAGTGGTCATATCGTATTATGGGGATCGCTTAAAGGTAAATTCACAATTACTGAGTGGAAGCCTTTCAAGTTTATTTCGGGCTAGATACCCTGCCTGTACGTTCGAACTGGACTGTCGACTGTTCCCGCCCAGGGGATGACTGCGAGTTGGTAACCTTAGTGGCCATAATCTTTAGGGTCTCACACAAGGTGACAGTGAAGGGAAGTCTCTGTGTACCTAGAGTAGACATTGGTCAAACTCACTCGGGCTCCTTGGAGGGTAAATCCACAATTACTGCATGGAAGCGTGCACCAAGGCATAAGTCTGTTAAGCAGGTCACCATTGTAACTATTCCACCATATCCCCGCCCCTTCTTGACTTGATCATGCAACGTTATATTTCATCACCAACTAGTACGGTCATCGAGAGAAGGTCCTGTTTGCTTGGTTGTGATTCTTAGATTCTATTAGCATATGCTGTTTCTTTTCGGTAGTTGGCCATAGATCTTTTTCGCCGACTCTTTTTCGCCAACATTGACCCTCCATGCCATTCGCGGAGGCTACAGGGACTTCCTCCAGAAAATATGGAAGGGAAATCCCCTTTACCCCCTCATTCTATGGAGGAATCTCCTCAACAAAGTGAGGTTCAAGACACTAAAACTTCCCAAGAAGAATTTCCCACTCCTTTAGAGAATTTTTGAATTGTTTCGGAATCTCCAGAAGATTTCTGCATTCTGGAGGGATATGAGTGACGTGTTCTCCAACTGAATTCAATCAGTGAATTTGTCTTCGTCAATCCTTCTAACATTCCGACTGGGTCTCATTCAAACCCTTTAGTCGATGACCCCTTTTGGACCGCAGACATTGTTCAAAGTCCGTCGTGCATGGTGTAGGATCTTTATGGAACAGGGATGGGTGTTGATGCACCTATCACCTACACCGTACGCTTAAATCATTTTACCAGTACTACCGTATTTTCAGCCACACCATCCGTTGGTCTGAACACATCGTCTGTTGGACCGAGGTCTACTTTTTCTCTCGAGACGGCCCATTCTACAATGGTCCCTCACATTCCGACTATTCCTGCCGGTAATGCGGTGGTTAGCCAGGTTGTAATTGGAACACCTGTAACACCTAGACCCTCATCATCACTCCCTTTTGGGTACATAGCACTGAATTCCTCCACTGCCACTACTACCCAAGTTATATTGGGAAGTTCCATATCTATCCAACAACCTGGAGGGACCGGTCTTGGTGGTCCTAATCCATTCAGTGATACCAGTCAATCATTTACATCTGGTTCTCAAATTCTAGGAACTCTACCTCAAGCTGGGGGACATCTTGCCACCAAAGGACAACTTCCATTTGGAGGGCACCCTCATGCTGGGGGGCAGCCTCCATCCGGAGCTTACCATCAACCGCATGGACAAAATGTGTCTACCACACCCAATCCGTGGAACATCCCTTTTCTAGGAAATCCATAGTTCTCAGGGGGACACAATCCTCAAGCTCCACAACAACCTCCTTATGGACAAACGCCAAATCTAGCTTATAATCCTCAAAACCCATTCGGTTATCCTCCGCTCGCACATGTTTCTCAAAACACCTCAAATCCTATGTACCCTGGTCAACACCAACCTTATACAAGAGGGCCCACTAGTTACAATTATCTGCATAACCCAGTGTATGGCCCTACTGGTGTCCCTATGCCACACCAGTATTACCCACAGGTTAACCGACAACTACCTTTCCTGGCAACCCTGGACCTTCCAAACTTGTCTCAGTTAACGAATGATCCTATTTTTCATTCTTCGGTTTGGCTAGTGATTCCAGCTAAAATTCCTTCTGATATCCCAAAATTCGACGGAAAGTCCGGAGAAGACCCAAACAACCACATGATGACTTTCCATTTGTGGTGTTCATCCAACTCCCTCATGGATGATTCTATACGTTTGCGTCTTTTTCAATGAACGCTTATGGGTTCTGCAGCAAAATGGTATATTGAATTACCATGTGCTTCTTTTCATGATTTTAACTCCCTTTCCATGTCCTTCCTCACACACTTCCAACTACCCATTCGATACGAGACGGGTACTGAACTATTGACCTCCCTTCGTCAAACAACTTCCATACACATCTCCGATCATATTCATGAATGGAGACGATGATGAAGGTTAATCAAAGCGGTCATTCTTGACCAATTATTAGCGGAATGGTTCACCAAACCACTGTTACCCCAGATCGCTCGTGATGTTTCCATGAGTGGTGTAGTCACCAAGGAAGAAGCTATTGCCCGAGCTCAGTACTTAGACTTAGTTTATTCATAGTCTGGTACTCTGTACGAGTTGATACCAAATGCTACCCATGCCACTAATGATCCATCCAAACCATTGTCTACCTCGCATGTGGATGGAGTTATTGGCTTCGTCAAGACCAAATCTACTTCCCAGTCGACTGGAACAATCCAATGGTCCACTCTGATGCCTGTTCCCAGTTCGAATGCACCCTCTTCTACCCCCCCTCAAACTCATGTCTCTGAGGTGAATGTGATCCAATCAACCCCTTCACAACAACTTGGGGGCAAGAAGAAAGCAATAAATAAACCAAAGAAAAAAAACAACAATGAACAATCAAAAAATCAACTGCAAACCCCTGTTGTTGGGAAACAACCACAATGGAAACTGAAATTCCCATGTCTCATTTGTGGTGATGATCACTACACCCGAGACTATCCACATCGCGATGAAGTGGCCAACATTTTTAAGGGAAATTCACAACCTGTTGTGCTTACTCAGCCTTTCCCACAGCAACAATTTTTGGTTGCTCAAACCCCCACTCCAGGGGGCAGTTCCAACCAACCCCATGATGAGGCCTCGAAAAGTGACCACATTTACATGTTTAACGGGGTTAATCTGACCACTCACACTGCGACATATGACACACCAGTTAAAGCTGATAAGATGAAGATTACTAACAGTTCTTCACCGGACACGTTACCATCTTCCGTTAGTCCTCCATCTGCTAACCCTCCATTCGAGCCACTTCAGATTGAGAAACCTTCGTTTGACTCCATTTTACGCCCTCCTAAGAGCACTATCTGGAAATCCACCTTTAATCCTAGTTCATTGGCTGCCCAAAACTACAACATCGTTGAAGATTTGGCTCAAGCACTGTGTGCTATGTCTACTCTGGAAGTTCTACAACACTATCCCAGCCAACATAGAACGCTCTTAGCTTCCATCGACACTTTCGATCCGGATTCATCAAATAACCTCACATTTAATCTGGATGATCATCAACCCTGACTCTCTCACCAACTGGCCTTTCAGATCGATGTTGTTGTTCACAATCAACAAATCCACCGAACTATATTGGATGAGGGAACTTCTACTTGTGTCATGTCTTTAGCTTGTTGGAAAGGCTTAAAATCACCTGCCCTTAACAAATCCCCTACGATGTTACGTGCCTTCTATGGGAGAGGTTTTCATCCACACGGGCTATTACAATCCTTATCCATTCAGTTGGGCGGAAAAATTGTTACTGTTGATGTCGAGGTGGTCGATGCCCCCCTGGATTACAACCTACTACTTGGAAGAAATTGGTTCTATTCCATGAATGTCGTCGCCTCATCGGTGTTTCAGTGTGTACAATTCCCCCATCAAGGAAAATTTGTCACTATCGACCAGCTTGATTTATGTACACCCAACGCTCGCATCCCTGTCACCAACAACATTCCCTTTTTGGGAGACCACCCAGTTACGTATGAAAGAGTTGGTGTTGGCTTATTGAAATATTCTAGCCTTATGGGTACCTTCCCTACACCACTTCCACCCATCACACATCATATTGCCACCGTCAATATGATTTCGACTATGTATTATCAATCCTTGGAATCATCTGACCCTTGGATTGTCCCTAGTCCAATGGAATTCGATGTGCTAGGTGACACTATGCCACTTAGCCCAGCCAAGGCTGCATACGTAGCTATTCAATCTACCTCTCCCTCTCCAGAAAACCCACATTTATTAGCACCTGATGCCTACTCGATGCCCTCATGGTTGGATTCCCTATCGTCCGCAATTGATTACAATTCCCAAATTTTCCCTTCCGATGAATCTATAGTGGAAATGCTTAGTATTGACGACGTACCTTGGGATGATAACCATCATCGATCCTCTTTTCTTCCACCTTTGGAAGAAATTCACCAAGACATACAGTCTGTCTTCCCTCCTAATGTTATCGATGCTCTGCAATCTCCCATCCTCACACAAGATACTCTTTCTGAGGGGAATATGGGTAACATCTCTGCTACAATCATTATTGATATTTCGTTCAAAGAAGGTGTCATGGAAAACATTAACCTTGGTGCTAATTGCACACCCGAAGAAGTGGTCTCTTACACTACTCTGTTTAAATAATTTTGTGATGTCTTCACTTGGAGCTATGAGGAAATGCTAGGGATCAACCCTTCGATCGTCGTGCATGAAATCAAGACTTACCCTGGCATGAAACCTATTCGACAAAAATTCCGCCTAGTTCATCCCAAGAAAATCGCGGCTATAAAGGTAGAAGTTGAGAAACTTCTAAAATCTGGCTTTATCTATCCTGTCCCATTGACAGAATGGGTCTCCAACCTTGTTCTGGTTTCCAAAAAACAAGGGACCATCCGTGTCTGTGTTGACTATCGGGATATCAACAAAGCTTGTCCAAAGGACAACTACCCGATGCCCTTCATCGACCAAATCATCGATAATTACGCTAGGAGCGTAATCTTCTCTTTCATGGATGGATTTTCTGGGTATAATCAGATTCAAATATTACCTGCTGATCAACATAAGACAACCTTTATCTGCCCATGGGGAACTTTCACCTATCGAAAGATACCTTTTGGTCTAAAAAATGATGGTGCTCCTTTCAAGAGGACCATGTCGTACGCTTTCCATGATATCAAGCATATTGCATAACCTTACCTTGATGACTTACCTGCCCACTCATCCAATCGATCCAACCACGTTGATCACTTACGAGGTATTTTTCTTCGATGTCGATTCTACCGTATCTTCTTGAACCCACATAAATGCATTTTTGCTGTCAAATCTGGTCGACTCCTTGGTTTTATTGTCTCTAAAGATGGGATTAGGGTGGATACCCTAAAGATTAAGGATATTTTGGCCTTACCCCTGCCCACCAATTTAACCCAACTCCAAATTTTGCAAGGAAAAGCAAACTTCCTTCGTTGTTTCATTTGTAACTACGCTGAGATAACTAAAGGATTCATGTAGTTACTGCAGAAAAACACCCCTTTCATCTGGGAGGACACCGCTCAATGGTCATTTGATTCTCTCAAGCATGCCTTGACCTATGCACCTTTGTTGCATCCTCCATAGTATACAAAGGACTACATCCTTTACTTATCCACCTCCACTTCCACTATTGCAATGGTGTTAGTTCAGGAGGACCCCAACGGTGAAGAACATGTGATGTATTACCTGAGAAAGAGTCTATCTGGACCTGAACTCCGATATTCACATGTAGAGAAACTGGCCCTAGCAGTCGTCATTGCTGTCCAAAGATTCCACCATTACATCCTAATATGCACCACCATGGTGATTTTGGACTCCAACCCCATGTACCATGTCTTGACACATCAAGTAATTGGGGGCAAGTATTCTAAATGGATCGTCATCCTTCAGGAATTCGATTTTGAATTTACAATGTCCAAAGCCAAAAATTCCCTAGTGTTTGCGAAGCTCATCTGCGATCTCCCCCATGCTGATGAAGACATCGAACCTCAAGATCCTCTCCCCGATGAGACTCTTTTCCTCATCAACACCTCTGATCCTTGGTATGGAGACATCCTCCTTTACCTCCAAACCCGACGTTTTCAGCCCAACATTTCCCATGAAGAGCGTCAACATATTCGCCACCATTCTCATCGTTATCTTATCGTTGGCGACACCTTGTATCGCTGTGGTATTGAAACTATCCTCCGATGATGTATGAATCATGCAAAGGATGAATGTGTTCTAAATGATTGTCACCTTGGAGACTGTGGCGGTCACCTTTCTAGGATGGCCACCGCTCAAACAATCTTATGTGTTGGCTACTTTTGGCCCTCGATTTTCAAAGATTGTATTGAGGCAGTCAAAAAGTGCCCACCCTGCCAAGTTTTTTACAATAAGGCATGCACCCACCCTACTACACTGCACCCCATTATCGCCATCGACCCCTTCATCAAGTGGGGCATCGATTTCATGCAATGTAAGCCTACCTCAGCCGGGGGGCACAGTTATATAATCGTCGTCATCGACTACTTTACAAAATGGGTTGAGGCTATGCCTACCTTTCTAAACGATGTTTGTACCATAGATATATTTATTTTTAACCACATCATAACTCATTTTGGTGTACCACGCGCCATTGTCACTGATCACAGTGCACACTTTAAGAACCAGATGATGAGCGAATTGCATGTCAAATTGGGTTTTCACCATGAAAACTCATCCCCATACTATCCTCAGGCTAACAGACAAGTTGAGGCCATCAACAAGGTCCTAAAAACCATGATTCAATGCATGGTAGGGGAAAACAAGACATCATTGCATCTACAACTCTTTTCTACTCTCTAGTCTTACCGTACTTCTGTGAAAACTGCAACTAGATTTACTCCTTTCCAGTTAGTATATGGCATCGAAGCCGTTTTACCAATCGAGTGTGAGATTCCATCTTTGAAACTTAAAATAGAAATCCTACCCCATACTTTTGTTGAAGAGGAACGTTTCTTATATCTATCCAAATTGGGCGAAACATGTCATGATGCCACTCTTGTTAATGAAGCACATCAGAAATGGATTAAAAATCAATACGACAAATCCATCCCTCCCCGGATTTTTGCAGAAGGAGACTTAGTCCTCGTCTATGACCAAGCTCATGACAAATTGGGGACAGGTAAGTTAGAACCTCTGTGGCATGGCCCTTACATCATGAAACGTGTTCTACATACATGCGCCTACAAGTTAGTAGATTATGATGAAATTTCCCTAGGAGAGCCCCGGAACGGGCTTTACCTTAAAAATTACTATGCCTAGATCACCCAGCATGTGTACTTTGTACATTATTGTATTTTAGTTTGGTGTGTCTGTTTCTTTCGCATGCTTGAGTCTTTACCTTTGCCACTCATAACCGTGCCTTGTGTTTTCATGCGCAGATGACATCATCCTTCCCTATATTTTTAGGTTTGCGGATGGTGCTAGTCGACATACCTAGAACATTGCTTCGGCAGCATGGGTCATTTACCAATTTGACGAGGTGGTGAGTTCAGGAGGTATTTGCTTAGGACCAGTGACCAATATCATGGCAGAATATCATGCCGTCATCAGAATTTTGACCCAAGCCTCCTCCCTAGGTATCTCTCGTATCATTGTTTACTTAGACTCTCAACTCGTGGTCTATCAACTCAATCGAGTCTATGTTATTCGTAATCCTATCCTACTACGTCTCCATCTACAAGTTCGTCGTCTTGAACAAATGTTTGATTACATTGAATATAGACACATTCCAAGAGAACTCAATAGTGTTTCAGATTCATTAGCCAATTACATCATGGATAGGTATCTTGCCCATATATAAGATTTAAGGAAAGAAAAATTGTACATCACATGTAAATTAAAACATATCACATTAAAGGCATCATCATGTACAAATCATTTGGCACTGTAAAAACTCGGAACTATATATATATACATAGCGTGACTGAAATGTTTTGATTACATCAAAAAAGTATTTAGAAGAGAAAAATGTTGGGTCTTTACACCCATACAACATCACCTGACAAGGCATACAAAAATATAATCACCAAAGAGACTCTAATCTCCCTGCACTACATTGTGCTGAGAGTAACATATCACTGCATGCACTATGCATCTCAGTAGAGAATTAACATTCTCTGGCACTCCCATAGTGTGCCTCTGCAGATGTAAAGGCACTTCTCCCCTCCGTAGAGGAGGAATTCCCATCGTGAGGCCTTGGAGGTTTCTTTCAACCTCTCAGAGACCTATCACTGGTACTCCTGGATCTGCTGCAACCGGAGCACCCCCACAATGTCCTGGTATCGGTATATCGGCCGAGCGCACTGCTCCCTTGTCTGCATGTTGAAAACAAAACATCTTTTAAAAACTCCTCTACATACCCAAAAAAATATATATACATTAAAAAACTTAAAAAACAAAAACTAGACAAGGTGTTTCTCAGTCTCTTACTTGACGCATCCCAATCTTCCCCCGTGGGTAGAATCAAATCCATGCTCCCACAAAAATCCACCTCAGCATACGGAAAGTCTTCTATCTATAGATAATGCCATCTCAGCCAAGCGAAGAATTCATCGGTGAAACGGAACTCTGACTCTGCTACTAGCCTCAGAGACAGACTAATCCACCTCTCCATCCGTGGCTCGTCCACTGGTCAAACTGCCAGTGCTATATGAGGCTACATCTGGGGGATGCGCTCTAAGAAAAATGAGACCAGAAAAGAGCCATATCCAAACTGTTTCTGTCCCATCATACACTGCGAAACCTGTTCCTTCACATTCTGAAGGAACCCTGCAGTCCAGTTAAACAGTGTTGGCTCCAAACACTATACGCCATAAGCCACCTGTGATCTTGACACCAGATGTGCACTAGTACTGCCCGTCATTCTCGTGATGGCGAACAAAATGGACTAGAGGGGTTACTCTCAGATATCCTTGATAGGGATCAGTATTTCTCCTAGGACACAATGACGTGCCAGATACATGCCCACTTTCTCAGGAAGCACACTCTGTCTAGTAAAGGATATGGGAACCCCTCTTTTCGAGAGGCCAGTCAAGAAATATACATCTTCCAACTTGATGGTTAGAAGTTGTGTTCCAATCTAGAACCCTTGCTTCGCGACGTCCCATAAAATAATCATGTGCTCAAGCAATAAAATCTCCTTCTTCATTTTTTGCAATTTGAAGAATTTCAGTAAGCCACAAACTCTCAATGTAACCCGCATGAGAGGACTCCACAAGGCAGCCAACTCATCCATCTCATGCTCTTGTTCTTTCCACTCGATCATGGTCGCTGAAATCACCTACAAAACAAAAAGCAAAAAATTTCATTATTTCACCTTTTCGGCAATTTTCGGCAATTTCTTAAAGCAATTTAAAAACATGAAATCTAATGCCCACATTGTTTAAAAAGACCACACCCTCTTTTTTAATCATCACACACTCTCTTTGCAATTCAATAATCATCAAACAACAATGAAATGTTTTTAATTAAGATGATGTCCATAATGGCTGCGTGGGCGCATTTCTTGGAGTTTTCTATGACGTTTTTAACAAAAATGACCCATCCACCTAAGTGTCAAAGTGTTGGCATGTTGGCTATCACTTTCTAAAAACATTTTTGCACAAAGAATGTATTACTCCCATCATTTTTAATAGAGGCCGATTTGATCTTTTTGGGGAGAGTTAGGGCTTCATTTTTAAAATTAAATGCTTCTATGAAAATGAATATTAAACCATGTAATTGAAAGAAGGGGAGATGAATATATACCTGGTCCAAACAGTGAGAGAAACGGTCAATCGTAGCTCTGGTATCAAGCAAAACAAGATCCACCTCCAAAGTGAGAATCTCCACTGCTACAAATCCTTATGCAAAATGAAATGGTAAATGGAATTTTCATTGTATTACTATTTATAAATTTCCATTTTTTATAAGGTATAGTTATTTGTGGGTTTCTCTAACAATATAATGGCTTCACTAAACCTATGGATTGCAGTTTTGACATCGCAGGTTTCCTGGCAGTTCTGATCGATTATTTACCTTGTCACACTCATGAGCATAGTCTTGGTTCATTCTCAAGCTCCAAAATATGAGAATGCACAGGGTAGACTTTTATCTCTTTTTCGGACCCGCATGGACACACGAAAAAGGAACCCCCCTAGAGTCATCTTTAAACTCTTTTCTAACTCTCTAAATATGAAAATATTATCGAGTGATCTTGCTTCCTTTCATGCTCGTTAAAAGGTTTGAAAGGGCATCCTTCGAGCGATATTTTATCTCTTTTTCGGTCTCGTCAGACTACTATACGAAAAAGGAACTGAGAGAGTTCTCTTTTAAGTATTTTTCCAGACTCTATAATCATGAAAAACCTTTGAGTTTTTTGTCTTTGGACTCGCTAAAACAAACATCGACAGGCCCATACGAGATCAAACCCTTACTTCTTCTGGTTCGTTGAACAAAAGAAGAGGAACTTACCGAAGGTGAGTTATATCGAGCATGTGTTACCCTCCTCGAGCTCATTAAATCAAAAAGAGGTACTCATCTATCTGGATGGGGGAAAATTTGAAAGAATCAAGCCAAGCAGTCTCTTGAGAACATTACCAAGTAATTCTTAGAGTCACCCTTGAACATGGCACTTTGTCTTTTGGACGCATTATAATCCGTTGAACCTCTGCACTGAGCCAATCCTTTGAGTTTCTTTCACTCCTTTGGTTCACCTGACGTAAGTCACAACATCCACTGCATCATCAAGTTTTGGTCCATGTCATGTTTCTGCTGTTGTGCCTCAGTGTTCAAGGGAAGTATCTGCCTCTAGAGTCAGCCATTATAAATATCTTGTCTCAAAATCCATGTCAGTCCATGTTATTTTGATATACCAATTACATATCTATTTCTGTTTCATGTCGTTGATGGGGGATACATCAAGGCCCTCCCTCGATGAGTCTATTCCTGTCGACTTCAACACATTATCCAGGAATCAGGCTTAGAAACCAGTTAGTACTTTGGGACCTGCATGCCTCAATGGCAGGCCTCCTCACATTCGACAGTAGGTTTACATCATTGACCTCTAATCGGATGATTCCACATAATTTCGACTCCATATCATCCATTCACATTCGTTGGAATGTACTAGGGTACCTTGGGAATCATTGACATTAATGGTGATCTCCCTCGCGCTTGTTAACGGTTTACACCATTGACCGGTAATCAAGTGGTTTCTGCCATGTTCGACATCGAGACATCTATTCACATGGTTAGATTCATAGCACATTGGGATTGGTAAGAAGACCCTGGGTTGAGTGATCACTTCGATATATGCTTTTCCCAGGTTGCGAAGGAATTTTTCTAGGACAAATGATACATACACTGTTACATATATCCACTTTGTATTGGTCATGGCTATGTCTTGTCATCTCGTAGATCCACTATGTATTCTTCATGGCTATAATCAGTCTAGGTCATCAGAGTATAGATTCACATTGTATCATCGGTGGCTATACCTTTTCATCAATACAATTATGGATCCACAGTGTATTTTATGGCGGCCATATCTTGCAAGTCTTGATCACCCAAGCATAGGTATGCCTACCTTGGGTTTTGAAACATGTCATGATATTTGTTGGATTTTTGTGCGCAACTTTCGTCAGGTTCTCCGAGTCTATACCCTTGCTTGAAAGTCTACAAAGAATTTTAGTTATTATTTTTCATCTTCTAACTTCATACTATGGGGGGCGATCTGTTACACATCAATATTACTCGATTTGATAAGTGTCACATGTTCCTCTCAACTGTTGTAAGTATCACATGTTCCTCACAACTATCGCAAGTGTCAAAAACATCAAACAAAGCATACTGCCATGATGACGACACCAAGGAGACACTTAGAATACCTCAACACCTAAGTTGGAGGAAGGAGAATGATCAACTGAAGTCAAGAATCTCTTGCCACCTGAAAGGAGCTCTTAAACTAGTGTTTTAAGGGAGAGCGCTCCCCTACATCATCCTTAGGAGCGTTGGCACTCCCCCACAAGGTACTGGGGAGCGTTATAACACCAAATCATCCCTTTTAAGGAGCGCTACCCATATTTGAAGTGCTGGCACTCCCCTTGAGCCTACTAGGGAGCGTTATAGCGCCCTGATGCCCCTTTTGAGGGAGCGCTGTCTAATCTAGGTAGTGGTTGATTTGTTGAGGAGAATAAGGGGAGGATCTTTCAAGTTTGGAAGGTAGTTGCATTTGAATTCTTGGTTCAATCAGAAGATCCTTGATCTAAGGAGGGAATTCCTCAACCTACCCTAAAGATACCTCAAGAGGTTAAGCCTCTCTTAACCTATATAAGCAGGCTCTATGATGGTGAATAGGAGGAAGAATGGCAAGCAAGAAACCTATGATCTCATAGGAAACACACAGTGAACTGGAGGAGAGTAATCAGTGAAGCTGTTGTCGTCCGGATCGTGGACCTTTTGAGCAAGGGTTGGACAAAGGGGATTTGACGAACCTGTCACATTCGCATCTACGGTTGTAAGCTACTTCTGTCATTGTTCTCATTAATATGACACACTTGGCCTGTTTCTTTCTAGTTTGTGTTTAATCTTACATGAACTTATATCTGATAGATATATTTGTTTTCAAGCTAATATCAATAGAGTAGGAAGTAGTTGTACTATTGTTTGTCTACATGGCTCATCGAGGAGCAAAAGATTGGAGATTGACTCAGAGCGTGCAGGGACAAACATCGATAAAAAGGTACTTCTGTTCTCCTTCCTCCTCATGCACTAGTTTGTATAGATATGAAAGGAAGTTGGTGTCCACGTTAAGCACTTTTTGTCTTAGAGTTAAGAATCTAGCTCTTTGAGGCAAACTACCTGTCCGCAGGGAGATTTTCCTACAACATCTGTAGCTAGCTCGATCCCCTCATGACGTGTTATACTGAGGTTTCTGGTTATATTGCATGGTATTGTAGTGGGGTGGCGTTGCATTGTACTATGGTTATGTTGTGTTATATGGTTGTTGTGCAGTATTATACTGCTACTGCATAGTGTAGTATGGGGTTGGTACCTTGTTAAACTGAGGTGCATCTTTCCCGGTCAACATTTCTCCCTGAACCCTATATGCATCTCATGTCCTCTCTCTCATCAACTCCATCATTCTACAGTCTTTGTCATCATGGCCTACTGACATGAAAAATTTGCAATATGAGCTCTTTGGGATTGTCTAGTACTTTTGCATCATTGGGTAGTGATATGGATTGTGGTCTTGTTTCTTACATATTTTGCACCATATTTTGCGTGTTGGTAATGGATTTGGAATTCATGTTGCCATGTACTACACGAATGTTGGAAATTCGTTCTTATAGTGTCCTTATGTCGTGCATGTGGTACACCAAACGACTTCTCATTTGTCCTTACTTTTGTTCTAGATTATCTGGAATGTTAAGTTCTACATGTGCTCCTTCAACTCTTCGATGGTTGGATTTGTCTTCTGATATTGGTTTTCTTCTAGTTGTAGGGATTCCTATAGAGCCTCTGCCTATGTCTGAAAATTTTGTTGTTGCATTGGATATTTTAAGTGTGGTAATAGTGAATTGACGAAAAAGTGCCTATGCTCCATATCTATCATGAAATATTTCAACTTTCCTTTCAGTCGCTTGAATCTCTAGTCAATCTCCCATGCATATTCTCCTAGTTTCTTTCGGATTTCTATCCTCACGTTCATGTAATGGTCCTTTGAAGTTGGTTTCTGAAATCCGTTTATCAACACCTTCTTGATATCCGTAATCATTCTGGTTATCCCTGGTGGATTTTTTGTGGCTAAACTCATATACCAATCCAGTGCACGATCCCTTAGTGTGATCGCTAGTTGTGCACGTTTAGTGTCGTCGTATGTGATCTATTTTGCTTCCCAGATATTTTCACAGATAAATAGGTTCTTCTCCGGGTCCTTTGACACTTCTCCTTTTAAGTATGGTAACCTAATGGTGGGATCGTGTCCTTCCATCCTGAATGTTGAACTACTACCTCTGCGCCATGTAGATACTTGACTAATGCTTCCTAAACTAGCTCCCCCAATTGTTGTTCCTTGTGTAGATGTACTTCCTTCTCTCTTCCTTCTTCAGAAATTTGGTTGCCTAAATGGTGGTGCTCTCTTTGGTGTGTTAGTCACACATAGGTTTATGGGTTCCACACTGACATTAATATGGATAGGATTTTTTCCTTCTCCTCCCTCTCTTGGACCTCTCGTCTTCCTCTCATATGTTGCATGCAAGATTTCCTCAATATGCTCCACAGCCTAGAGATCCTCTACCTCCTCTTCATCCCTTGGAAAGCCTTCCCTCATGGATACAACTCTCTTCTTGGTGCTCACCTTGTATTGGTAGGGTACACCACTGCACGTCTTTCCCACTGTCACCATGATCTTCTTGATCTGGTCATCGTCCATCATGATTGGGTCCAAGGCTTCCTCCTTCTTTCCTTTATCTCTTTCTCCTTCCATTTATCATTTTTCTGTCAATGCTTCCCCCCTCCCCCCATGTACGTAGGGAAGTTTAACTGTCTGACTCCATTTTCATTACACCTTTGTTATAGAGCAATATTGTGACACCCTGTTTCCCCCAGTTTGTAAATATTACTATAAATGGCCAAAAGACTGTGAAAAAATTTATATCTGTGAATATTGATTCGATGGAACTTTATTTGAAAGGTAGACGAATCTAAACCTAATTTTTTACTAAGAAAATGGACAAGTGTTGCATGACTAATGGAAGGGGGCTATACTTAGAAATACCACGAATGCTATGAAAGAGATGGTGAAGGGGACCAGGAATAGTTGCATTATCCTTCACCAAACCAGTACATTACTAGATTTAATTGTTAGGAACATAACTGTCCTCTGACCCAAAAATGAATTACAGTCAGGTTGGTGGGTGGGAAGACCTCCTCAAGAGTTAATAAGGGATGGGTTGTGTAAGAACTCATCGGTAAGGATTCTAGACTTGACCGTTGACTGGGATTCTGGGCCACACGCGACCCTACTGAAAGAGGCAAGAAGGAAAGGTGTTGTGGGTAGAGGGAAGAACACGCTTGCGAAGAGTGAAGAGACAGGAAGTGAATCTCATGGATTCAAGGAAGAATGGAATAAATAAGAGTTTTGGATACAGGAAATGGAAGAGAAGGTTATGATACAAGCTGATAAACAAGGCTAGTCCTCCTTGCTTGGTATCATATAAACCATTTCCAGGAACCTGTGGGAAGAGGAGAGTAACCTCTGTCCCTATTGTGGCTGAGCGAGAAGAAAAGGATGTGTTGCAGAGCATCATGGTCTAGCTCGGGGGTGGCTAGTGGTAAATTTGTTTGGAGTGACTGAGCCTGCGGTTGGGTGGAAACGGGCACCCCTTCCAATAGTCACTTCACATTGTTTGATTCTGATAAGTCTTTTCTCGACCTTAATTGTTGAGTTAGAATGATGAATGATTTCTCATTTTTTACATATCTATATATATCTATCTATATATATATATATATATATATATATATATGACCATCTCTATTTGAAATGGATATGTTATGCGTATGCTTCCATATCCTTGGGAACTCATACTTCCCATTGATAAACTGTATGCCCAGTTTCACTCCGGAGGGATTATGAGGCATCAGTTGTAAAATGGTTGAGATAAGAAATATCGTGTAGACCTAAAACCGACGGCATGAAGAGAATACTCTCCCCTGACCCCGTGCCGTGTAAATTTTCATACCCAAGTCCCTAACTCGTTCGGGGTGAGAACTCAGGAAAATAGTGAAAGGAAAATACCGAAAGGGAATTTTTTTCCTTATCTGAAGGATGGATGAACAAGGTTCCTCCAAAAGGAGCCAAGGGCTATCATGGTCATTGGCTATGGGAAAAAGCGTGGGATTTAACCCCTTCTATCCCTCGGATCCATGAGTTCCAAGTTCATGTATCAGGAAGGTCATGAGTTGGTGCAACCAAAACCTCTCAAAACCAAAGTCGCAAAGTAACCTCAACCATTGTATCTATGAGTTTGGAGTTCGTGCACAAGGAGAGGACATGTCTTGTTCATCGGATCTATGTGCGAAGGACCATAGAAGTGAGATCTAGAGGAAAGTGCATGAGGTAGAATCCTTTGAAAGTTCACAGAAGTGTGGAATTTTGCGGAGTCCCAAAGTTTCAAAGTTAATTGGAACCATCCATCATTAGAGGACCGGTGGCAGCATATCCAGGAGTTTGACGATTCAGACCTCAGAAGATTTGCATGGAGAAGAGGAGAATACCTGAGGATATTGGAGCTAAAACAATCCTAGCCATATTCTGTGAAGGGACACATGGTGAGAGATCGACATTTCATTGACTTGCAACTAAGGAAGTCAGAGATAGGAATCATGAGAACTCGTGAAGTCCGAGTTTGCGATTTGATCGCAGTCGTTGATTGAAGAGAGGACGTGGACCGTTGATTGTCCAAGGAGATATCAGGGATTGAGAGAAGGAAGGTGACCAGCCCTCCATCTTCACTAAACATGAAGTCCTGATTCACGAAGAGTTGATCTAAGTCATTGGGTCGCGAAAGATTGTGGACCATTGATCTGACATCAGGAGTTTAGATTTCGGGATTTTGAAGAAAGGAGATGGAATAATTTCCACCTTCGCGATACGCGAGGTCCTGAAGTGCTTGAGGGTTGGGCCCCAAGTCATAACGAGGGGTCATATGGATGGAGGTAAAGGAACGGAGCTAGCATTGGGATAGGCTCTTAGTTCAGGAGTTCAGGATTCAGGTGAGTCAAGGTTGGCTCGAATGTGAATACCCAACGATAGGAGTCACGAAGTTCCTTTTAGTTAGGCTCGTGGTCATGGGTAGTGGTCACATGGAGGGGTGGGCTTGTGCCTGGTTATTTTTCAAGTGGGAGAACAAAAATAAATAAATTATAGGATTTACACTATAGACACTCCTTCATAAGGGTGGGTGTGTTACAAATTGGTATCAGAGCATGGTTACAGCACTTGGTCTATTTGGGCGCATAGACGAGTTATGTAAAGACCACATTAAGGGGTTTAAAGGGAGATATCCTACCTTAATCCCTTCCTAAAAAGTCTGGTTAAGCCCTTAGTATAGAAAATAATGACAGTTTATTGTTGGGTGTGTATGTATTTACGAAATGTGAATTATGTGTTAGTTATGAACTAATATAATCTTATCTAACAACAAGTGTTTTGTCTTCATTCAAGAAGTTGATCAACCATGGGAAACTGAAATCATATAAAATGGTGATGCACCATGAAGTGGGGGATGGATCCCATAATAGAGATGAAGATTTTGATGAGAGGAGGGTGGTAGAGACCCCTATGGACCTGGATGAGACTGTGAGGAGTCTCGTGGCCGAATTACAAAGCTGCAAGGCCGATAACATAAGATTGATAAAAGAGAAAGAGAAGCAAATGGAAATTAATGTAGTCTTGTTGTAGAGTTTATCCAACATACAAAGACAACTGCAACATCGACGTGACACCAGTCATGTGGACCGATGACAGACAAAGAGGAATCGAAGTCCACCTGAGATACGAAAACTTGGCCCTGTAAGTGGTTGCACTGGGAGGAGTACCTCGAGAAAGGTCCAACCTGGAGATAGGGTAAAAGCATCGAACAAATCATTTGGAAAGGAAACTGGCGACTCAAAGGGATCTTCTAGTAGTAGAATGAACTCAAATTATCAAAGAAAACAGAAGAAATGAAAGAATTCCAAAATTCATAATCTCGAAGAATTCAGGAAGGCCAAACGACCCTCTTTCGAAGGTGAGATTAAGAAGGGAGAGGAGGCAGAGGCCTGGTGGCTTGTACTAAAAACGTATTTCAGAGTCCATGACTTCTCTGAAAACTTGAAGGCCCGAATATCCACTTTCAACCTGAATGGAAAGGATTCCATTTGGTGGGAATACCTTAAGAATGTGAAAGGGATTCATGAAGAGGACCTATATTGGGAACATTTTGAGAAATACTTCAGGAAGAAGTATATGTCGAAAAAATATCTCGAAACTCACCATAGAGGAATATGTCAACAGATTCCTTGAGTTGCTGAGGTACATACCCTACATAAAAGTGGAAAAGGAAAAGGTGCAGTGATTTATAAGTGGTTTACCTAAGCACTATCATAACATAATTGAGTTTGAAGAGCCAAAGACCCTAGAAGACACTATCTGAAAGGCAAGGTATTTTTATGAATAGCTTGGGCTGCAGATAGAACCTTGTGAAGGCTAGAAGCAGAAGAATAGTCCAGGGTTCAAGAAAAAGGGGTTTAAACCCCCAAGATTTAAAAACTATAAGAAGGATTCAAGGATGAGATTTCCTTCCTGAAGTGTACGCCAGCATAATTTCCCCTCCCAGAGCAGAAATAAACCTTTTGGATCAACCCCAGGAAAGACGGATAACCCAAAGAAAGAACCCTTGAAATGTTGGTGTTGTGGAGAAGAACATCTACTAAGGGACTGTCTGCACAGACAACAGAACAGTAGGAGAATTTAAAACATCCAAGAAGCCACCACTGTCAATGAGGTGGCCAGGAGTATGACATGAATTTATGTAGTTGTGGATAACAAACAAGACGACCACCAAGCTTTAGTGGTGGAGATGGAAGGTATGATCGCCAACCATCTAGTATCTATTTTAATTGACCATGGTTCAAATTTGAGTTATGTGGCTCATTGAGCTGTTGATAAGTGTAAATTACAACCACATAAACATGCTAAGCCATGGTTGGTATAGTTAGCCACTAGCACCAAAAGAAAAATAGTGGAGGTCATACCAGTTTGCCAATTCACTGTGGATGGATTTCCCACCCAAGATAACCTTAACATACTTCCTGTAGGATCATATGATCTGCTGATTGGTATGGACTGTCTAGATGCATATAAAACTAAGTTGTATCGTTACCACAAAATCTTAGAATGTGTAAATGAAGAAGGAAGAAAGATAAACCTCCAAGGGATTCAGAAGCATGTCTCAGTGAGACGAATATCAGTGCTTCAAATGAAAAAGTATTGCAGAAAGGGGTGTCCTCTATATCCAATACAGGTGTTGGGATCTATTGAGTATGACAGGCAAAGCCTAGAAGAGCACCCCATACTAAGAGAGTATAGATATGTGTTTCCATAAGAGGTATGAAGTCTACCTCCGAGAAGGGACATTGACTCCTCAATAGAACTTGCACCTGGAGTGGTATCAGTATGTAGGACCCCCTATAGGGTGAGTAAACCCGAGATAGTTGAACTCAAGCTACAGTTAAAGGAAATGATGGACAAAGGATACATATGACCTAGCATGTCTCCATGGGGATAACCAGTCATGTTTGTGAATATGAAAGATGGTACATTCCAATTGTGCATAGATTATAGGTAGCTCAATAAGGTAACCATAAAGAAAAAATACCCCTTACCCAGAATCGATGACTTGTTCGAGCAATTGGGGGGTGCTACCATTTTATCAAAAAATGAATTGAGATTTGGATACCATCAATTATGAATCAAGGACGAAGACATCAACAAAACCGCATTCAGGACAAGATATGGTCACTACGAATTTGTGGTAGTACCATTTGGATTAACCAATGCCCCTGCCACCTTTATGTGCTTGATGAACAATGTACTCAGCAAATTCCTAGATATGTTTGTATTGGTTTTTATTGATGATATCTTAATCTACTCCAAGAATAGAGAGGAACATGAGGAACATCTTGGAGTTGTACTTCAAGTGCTAAGAGATCAGCATCAGCTGTACACCAAATTTAGCAAGTGTGCCTTTTTCCAAAATCAAATACATTACTTGGGCCATGTCATATCTGAAGAAGGGGTAGCAGTAGACCTTGACAAGATCAGATCCATCATGGAATAGCCTACCCCAAAGGATGTTTCAGATATCATATCCTTTATGGGTTTAGAAGGATAATATAAGAGGTTTATAAAAGGGTTTTCCAAGATTGGTTGTCCAATCACTGCCCTCTAGAGGAAGGGGGTTAAATTCATTTGGATACCAGAATGTGAAGCAACTTTTTAGTCACTAAAACACCTTATGACACATGCACCCATGTTGAAGATCATCGATCCCGATAAGGACTTCCTCATGTACATAGAGGCCTACATGGAAGGACTCAGAGGAGTCCTTATGCAAGAAGGAAGCGTAGTTTTCTATGAATCTCAAAAATTGAATGAACATGAAGTCAACTATGTGACCCATGATCTAGATTTGGCCGCCATAGTGCATGCTTTGAAAATGTGGAGGCATTACCTCCTAGGTAGGAAATTTGTACTTATGACAGACCATTATGGATTGTAGCACCTGTTTGACCAACCAAAAATCAATGCTAGACAAGCTAGGTGGAAGGCCCTCCTTAGCGAGTTTGATTTCGAAATCAAACATATCATAGGAAAGGAAAATAAGCTGGTCGATACCCTTAGCCGAAGTATGAAAAAAATTCACCTGGAAGTGGCGGAAACTTGCGATATGAATGTCAGGGAAAGAGTCAGGGATGCACAAGAAACAGACGCATTCTTCTAGACTGTGACATCGTACCAGTAGAAAGAACCCACAGGGATAAAGTATGAAGGCTACTACATGCTAGATGGAGGTTTTCTGACTTAACGAAACATGATATATATTCCAAATTGTGATGTCTTAAAGAGGTTCATAATGGATGAATTCCACAAGAGAACATACACCGGCCATCCGAGCTATCAGAAGATGGTCAGGGCCACCAAGAAACAATTCTATTGGCCTGGATTGAAGAAAGACATAGTTGAGTATTTAGCTAAATGTCTAGAGTGCCAACAAGTTAAAGAAGAACACCAACACCCAGTAGGATTATTACAAACTCTACCAATCCCAGAATGGAAATGGGAGACCATCTCCATGGATTTCATCATCGGATTACCAACATCGACCAGGCAGAATGATGCCATCATGGTAGTAGTGGATAAATTGAGCAAGTCCGCTCATTTTATTCTCATCAAATCGACTTTCAAGGAAATAGATATTGCCAACATATTCATGAAGGCGATATTCAGACTACATGGAATGCCTAAGGAGATCATGATTGACAGAGACACAAAATTTACTTCAAACTTTTGGAAATCCTTGATGGTTGGCCTGGAGACCAAATTTTTGTTTAGCACAACCTATCATCCTCAAACTGATGGACGGATGGAAAGAGTGAACCAAATACTAGAAGACATGCTAAGGATGCATGTAATTCATCAACCTAAAAAGTGGGAAGATTACCTACCACTGATGGAATTTGCCTTCAACAACGGCTACCAAGAATCACTAAAGATGAGCCCTTTCGAGGCCCTCTATGGTAGGATATGCAACACTCTAGTCAGTTGGAGTAATCCCATGAAAAAATTCATGATTGGACCCGAATTGTTGAAATAAATGGAACAATAAGTGATTCAGATAAAGAAAAATACAAAAATCACTTAGAATAGACAGAAAATTTATGCCGACAAAAAGAGAACCCCCAGAGAATTCAGGACAAGAGACCACGTCTATCTCAGAGTTAGGCCTATGAAGATTTCCCTGAGGATGGGAGCTTGTACCAAGTTGGCACCTCAGTATTATGGACCTTTTGAAGTTCTAGATAGAGTGGGACCTGTAGCGTATAGGCTAGCACTTCCTCCCACAATAAAATCACATAATGTTTTCTATGTTTCATTGCTGAAGAAATATGTACATGATTCTAATCATATAATTGACTGGTCTGTGTTCCAAGTGGAACCTGAGGGAGAATTCCTACCAAAACCTCAATGCATACTAGACAAGAAGGAAACCCCACTCAGGAACCGAACCATTGCACAAGTCAAGGTGCAGTGGAAACACTTTGGCCCAGATGAGGCCACATGGAAAATGGAGGATGCCATGAGACAGGCATACTGATATTTGTTCACTTCTGTACATACAGAACATGCTAATAGATAGAACATCGAGGATGATGTTCCTTTAAGGGGGAGGGAATTGTCACACCCTGTTTCCCCTAGTTTGTAAATATAACTATAAATGGCCAAAAGACTATGGAAAACTTTATATGTGTGAATATTGATTCAATGGATATTTGTTTTCAAGGTAGATGAATGTGAACCTAATTATTTACTAAGAAAATGGACAAGTGTTGCATTAAAATTCACCAAACCAATACATTATTGAATTTAATTGCTCAGGACCAGAACTGTCCTCTAACCTAGAAATGAATTACAGTCAGGCTAGTGGGTGGGAAGATCTCCTCCAGAGTTAATGAGAGATGGGGTGTGTAAGAATTCATCCGTAAGGCTTCCAGACTTGACCACTAACTGGGAATTCGGGCCACATGCGACCCTGATGAAAGAGGTGAGAGGGGAAGGTGTGGTAGGTAGAGGAAATAACATGCTTGGAAAGAGTCCAGAGACGGAAGTGAATCTCAGGGATTCAAGGAAGAATGGAAAAACTAAGCATTTTGGAAACAGGAAATAACAAAGAAGGTTATGATACAAGATGATAAGCGAGGCTAGTCCTCCTTGCTTGGTATTGTATAAACCATTGCTAGGATCCTGTGGGAAGAGGAGAGTAACCTCTGTCCCTATTGTGGCTAAGAGAGAATAAAAGTTGGTGTTGCAGAGAATCATGGTCTAGCTCGGGGGTGGCTAGTGGTAAATCCATTTGGAGTGATTAAGCTTATATCTTGGGGGAAACAGGAACCCCTTCCAGTAGTCGCTTCACATTGTCTGATTCTGATAAGTCTTCTCTCGACCTTAATTGTTGAGTTAGAATGATGAATGATTTCTCAGTTTTACATATCTATCTATCTATATATATATATATATATATATATATATATGACCATCTATGTGTGAAATTACTATGTTATGCGTATGCTTCCATCTCCTTGGGAACTCATACTTCCCACTGATAAATTGTATGCCCAATTTCACTACGGAGGGCTTCCCAGGCATAAGTCGTAAAATGGTTGAGATAGGAAATATCGTGTAAACCTAAAACCATCGGTATGAAGATAATACTCTCCCCTGAACCCGTGCCGTGTGAATTTCTAGACCCAAGTCCCTAACCCGTTTGGGGTGAGAACTCAAAAAAAAATTGATAGGAAAATACCGAAAGGGAAAGGTTTTCCTTGTCCGAAGGACGGAAAGATGAGATTTGTCCTTAAGGAGCCAAGGGTTGTCATGGTCGTTGGCTATGGGAAAGAGAGTGGGAGTTAACCCCTTCTAGCCTTCGGATCCACGAGTTCTTAGTTCACGTATTGGGAAGGTCATGGGTTGGTGCGAACAAAACCTCTAAAACCCGAAGTTGAGAAGTAACCTCAACCATTTTATCTTTGAACTCAGAGTTCATACACAGGGAGAGGACAAATCCCGTTTGTCAGATCTATGCACGGAGGACCATAGACGTGAGATCCAGAGGAAAGTGCATGAGGAAAGTACTAGTGGCGAGGTTACAGTTCTCTCTTATTGCTGACATATTTTTGGAGATATTTTCTTAATTATGTAGATAGGATTATGTAGATGGGATGACTCTTTTACTATCTCTTGGCCTCATTGTTGTACTGTCCTAGCTCTTTTATTGTCTTGGATCTTGTACAAGTTCTTATATTGACTCTTGTCCTACTCAAATACTCCATTTTTAAATTTGATCACTGTAGATCCTCCCATAATCCAATGGACATAATTTATTCATTTTTCAAAGACCGTTGATTTTACGGTCATTCCAATTGGCTTCTTAAAAGGCACCGCAGCTGGAAAAATAATTGACACTTCCAATTTGAGACAATGAAAAAGAAAATTTGAAGCATAACAGCCAGAGACTTGCAATGTCCAACTTAATCTGGAAAAATAAATTTGTAGCTGTGATATTTAATTAACATTTCCAATTTGAGACAATGAAAAAGAAAATTTGAAGCGTGACAAGAGACTTGCATTGTCTGACTCAATCGAAAAGAGATTTTGCAAATCCATGAAAGACTTATCTATTCATCTATGTCAATGTTTATGTATTCCCGATTGCACCTCAGAATGTATTTATATTTGCTTGAGTGTGACAGACTTTAGATGACAAAATAAATTTGTCATCGTGATATTTAATTAACAATTTCAACGTGAGAGAATGAAAAAGAAAATTTGAAGCAAATCTCCATATTCATGAAATTCTTATCTAATGTATTGGGGACCGCACCTCGGAATGTCTTTTAATTTTGTTGAGTGGAACGAAACTTTTGTGATATTTAATTCCAAAGCATAATTAAGTACATGATGCTTAGTATAAACATTATATCCTAAGGTATATATAAAGGCGGTTATAGACTTAGGGTTAGAGTGAGTCAAACACGAACGTGTCATACAAAACTTTCTTTGATAAAAATTATATATTTTGAAAGTAAATTCAATTTCATACATTTCTTTTTCATACACCATACTAAAGTTACTTGTGAAAGTACTTGGACTAATACCTATCAATCACTATATTGTTGTTTTCTCATATATACATTGATAGTAATGTCTCTTGAAAAACATTATTAAGTTTCACTCACACAACATGCTTAATTAGCAACTCCATATCTTCTTTTGACATAATCTTTAAATCTTTTCCCAAAAATTCCATGTTGGAATCCTTTCCCTTGATAATTTTCTCATAAAGTTACCATATATAAGAAATCATTTCTTTCTCATTTATATCTCTTGCATGAAAGGGTTGTGTAGGATATATAACTCGATCATTGAACAACTTGTTATGACCCATGAATTGTAATGTAATAACACTACAACAAAACAAGCCATTAGCGCCTAGTTTAGTGTCAGATTTTAATGCATTTGAGGGCATGAATTGGGCCGATGGGATGGCGCAAAACCCGACACTAAATGACATGTTCACCTGGGCATTAGATTTAGCACCCAGTTTAGCTCACTCTTTAGTGCCAAGTTTTTCTCCCTCTTTAGCGCCAGGTTTTGCTCCCTCTCTAACGCCTAGTTTTGCTCCCTTTTTAGCACCCATTTTTGCTCCTTATTTAACATCCAATTTTGCTCCCAATTTAGCACCTAGTTTAGCGCCTAAATTGAGATATAGCTCTCTAAATAACACCCAAAATAGTTTTTGGTTTAGCTCCTATTTTAGCGCCTAGTTTATCTCCAGGTGTGGCGCCTAATTTAGCTCCTAGTTTATCTCTTGGTTTAGCGCCTAATTTAGCTCCAGGTGTAGCTCCTAGGTTACCACCTAGTTTAGTTCATGGTTTAGCTCCTAGTTTAGTTCCTAGTTTAGCTCCACATGTGGTGCCTAATTTAGCTCATTGTTTAGCGCCTAGTTTAGCTCTAGGTGTGGCACCTAATTTATCTACTGGTTTAGCTCCTGGTTTAGCACCTAGTTTAGCTCCAAACGTGGCACCTAGTTTAGGTCCCAATCATGCTTCATGTTTTCCTTATAGTGTATCGTCGAAAATAACTTCTAGTTTGCCTTCCAAATTAACTCCAAGATGTGCTTCCATTAGTGCATCTTTTTTTTGACATCAGCAACAAGCAGACCCTAAAGCAATTTTTGACATCACAGAACAGTGTGCCACTAGAGTGCCATTTTTTTGGAAAAACACATCATATATTACATTACAAATTTAATGTGTTTTTTTCCCACAGAAACCAGTGTGAATACATAATTTAAGGGCATAGCAAGATAGGCCTTTAACAAGATGAATGTTTTCCTCTTGAGACAAGACATTGACACCCACCATGTATGCTTTTTTCTATCATTTTTTCTAATATTTGACACCTCTATTGCAGAAATTTTCTAGCAGGGAAAACACACCCAACAAATTGCATGCTAAGAAACTAATGGACAGGAGAAGAGAAAACTTCGTTCCTGTCCATACTATTCGAAACACACCTTGAACTTTGACATTTCATTATGTGATTCATATTTTGCTAAAAATAATAAAAGGTAATTTTTCTTCATAGACAAAAACTTGAAACCCAAAATGATATGCAATAGGTTTCCACCTGTTGGGAACAACAGATTACTAAATTACAGAGTGTCCTTTACAGAGAAATGATGTTTGGCTTACCCACACTTTTCTAGCAATTTAATCTTCTGGCAATTGAACCAAGAGTCACCAGTTTCAGCAATTACAACAATTTCATTTGTTAGCATGCCCTGCAACCAAGCATTTTATATCAGTGAATATCAACAATAATCCCACTGCAAATGTACCGCATAAGAACAAAGCTAACTAAAAGACAAATTTCTGACTAATTTTACTTCATAATTTGGTGATATTTTTTGAGGCCTTGCCTGGATGTGTTTGAACAACACATTGACCATTAAGGGCTCATTTGGTGCACTTTGTAAGGGAACACATTCAGGTATAAAAATATATTGATAATTTTCCAAACATGTGGGTTTGTGTTGCACCTTCTTCGCAAGGGATTCTAAGATATAGTTCATCAATGCACCCAAAACTAGGCCCATTTCCCAGAGTCACCCTGTTAGGATGCACAATTATATCTTTCTCCTAGTTCAATAGCAATGAATATCCCAATGAACTATAGTCATTGAGAATCGGCCCTACAAATAAATATGCTTTTGCAGACACAACTATTTCAACACAGAATGAAGTACTTATTGCACCCCAATAAGTCCCTATGAAATGAGGATGAGTTTCCAAAACCTTTCCCTTAGCAGAAGAAATTACATCCATGGGATAATCTGATGCATTTGTTAATTCTGCAAATGCATTTTTTCCCTTAGCAAATTCATCTTTGGCCCACCTACCTACACTGGCTTCACTGTTGTGTTTAGGAATTCTGATGTCAAGTCCACTGTAGCTTCCAAAATTTTGGGATTGCTTAGCCTACAATTGATATAGTCCAGAGGATACCATGTCAAAACAAATCAAGATAAACGAAAGATCAACAACTAATACTAGAAGTTCATTATTTCAAATCTAAAGCCATAATTAAATTTGGAAACCCCATATCAACTTGAAAAAAAATGAAAAAACCAAGTGAAATTACTTCAATTAATACCACACATACACAGTTAGCATGGGTATCCAAAATACCTTGCCTAGTAGAATATACAAAGAATTATAAAATTATTAGAAGTGGAAAAATCCAAAACCTCTTATCAACTGAGAACCTCAATATATTTGAAAACTACGCAATGAATCTCAGATAGTCCAGAAAAGGTATTTAAGATATTGAAGATAGACTAAAATTCTGATACCATCCTTGTCAAATAAACCAAATGCTTGTACACAAAATGGTCCAACTCAAGTACTGGTTAAGGTAGTAGAACTCCAATGCAAACAGAAAATGAAAAATCTCCATGGTATTGTTTAGCAAGTAAAGAACTGGACGAACCTAGATGGAAGCACATGAAAACAAATTAAGATAATCTCAAAATCAATACAACATATTTCATGCAAATACTTGAAGTGGCCATGACATCTAAATTTTGCAAACAGTCAAACAGATACAGTGAATATGAATGAAAATTGATATCTTGACCGTGAAGAAAAAACAGATACACAAATCCTTTAGAAGGTCAGGGAAGTGACAATGCCAATAATACCAAAACTGCTAACACAAATCCTTTAGAAGGGCAGGGAAGTATCAATGCCAATAACACCAAAATTGCTAAGGTACTGGAGTATGAGGAAGCTATAAAATCCAAATCAACAGGATTGTAGTTATTAGGCACTCATGGTAATCCTTTTGGGGTAGATGGAAAAACACCTTTCCCTAAACATTGAAAAGTACTCAGATCCTTTACTAATCACATCTTCTCCAGTTGCATTTACTACTAGATTACTGCAATTATTGAACCACATAATGGTATTAACTGAATCCGAATGACAAAATTACATAACCCACTTGACCCATATCCCAAGACCATACAAACCCGTTACATGAAATGCTCCAAATCTGAAACAAGCTACTCCTGAGAGGAATAAATGAATTCTAGCCAATCAATAAACACACCATGCCAACTTTTATATGCAATATGCCATCATTTACACCCTAATTATTTTTATTGATTGGTGGGATTGAATTTCCTTAGCTTATAGTTTATGTGTGATTGAATGAGACCCATTGCCTCTGAGTCAATGAAATAAAATTCCAAATGAAGCCCAATGGTCCATTGAAGTCTCTAAATTGGGAATGGATAGGAATCAACAGAACACAAGAAAAAGAAATGCATACCAGGGTTCATCCAACCTTCATGTCAAGCCTAAGTTCAAAGGCCATGAAAAGATCATAGCCTTCCGATGTACTTGTTGTGGTGTCTAAAGGACGGCTGGGAAGCCAACTCCATGCATTTTGAACCAGCATAGGTTGAAGAAAAGAAAACCTGTAACTAGTAAATTTCTTATTATTATTATTATCATCATGAAGTGGTTGAGATTTTTGGTTTTGTAAATAGTTTTTGCAGACTTTCCGTGGAAAGTAAAAGAATTTTTTTTCGGATACTGTGCATCCTCATGCAATTTAAAAGGAGTCTATGTTTCCAACCAGTGCTACCACTACATCTTTCAGAGAAAAGTTGGAATTATGCTTTGGACAAAAACATTTAAATTGTTCGACTTCTTGACATAAATTATCCATCTTCTTGATAGACAAAATCTTTAAATTTTTCGACTTCTTGACATAAATTTTATGTCTTCTTGACGGAAGTTCTGAAGCTACATTGGCAAGGAAAGCGAGAGGAGGATACCTTTACAGCCAGTGCTAGGTTGGTTTAACTTTTGTTTGATTGAAACTTTTGTGCGGATAAAGACTCGAACCACCGACCTATCATTTAGTGAATCTTTCGGAAATTTTGACCGACAAGGCAGCTGCTCAAGCTTTGCTACACGGACCCACCACCTAACCTATGAAATATCAGACTTGGTAACTATGTAGAATGACCAGTTTATGAGTGAAATATTACAAATGGAACAAGCAACATATTTCATTGTTATGTTGTTTCTTCTTATCAAAAATGGAAGCACCAATATCACAAGCCTCGACACAACCAATTCATTTACATGAACATGCTTGAATCCAATGCTCGAACCCTAGTATTTTGTACAACAAATGTTAATAGGATGGAACACCAGTTTTCTATATAGGAACAAGCACCTATTGAAGGGGAGTGAACCTCTAATGTTAACAGGTCGGAACACTAGTTTTATGTACAAGTACAAGCACACAGAATGACATCTCTATCCATGTTCTTACATTTTCCTTCTCTATCATCAGAATCCTCTGATTTCTTCTGCAACCCATGATTGTTGTCATATCTCTTGGAACCCTTTGAATTACCTCGAGTGAAAAGAGAGACCGGAGGTACTTCCATGGCCTTTAATTTCACAGTGAATGATCTATTCTTCTTGGGCACAACATGGTCCATAGAAATACTAGTCCCAACATATTCAACACAAGGAGACTGCAAATCCATACCAGGTTTAGTCGACTTTCTGAATCCTAGAAAAGATAGCTTCCACTTAGTGAGCAATTTGGGGAACTAGATCTCGACTCCAGGGACGTTAGAATACTGTGGAAAGGAAATATCAATATCAATATCATCTAGTGGTGATGTAGTAAATTGGAGGAGAAGCAACTGGCCATGGTAAAATAAGTTACCTATAGGAGAAATCCAAAAGAACACATCGGCCTGGACAATGGCATTGAGAAGAAGAAGAATGGAACAATTCTGCCAACAAATGCAGCTACTCTGAAAACTCTGAAGAGAATTCACAAGCTTGAAATCAAGATTTTGGATGAAGTTTTTTCAAAATGCACAATTCTAACTCCATCATATTGGTAAATATCTCGAATGAATTCTGCTAGTAAATATAAAATTGTAACCCATTTGTTATTGATGGTTATTATTTCATTATTGATAGTTATTCATTCATTATATGATATTTACAGAGACATGAATTAGATCATACGCTTACTTGTAAGTGTATGATATCATAGAAACTGAAAAGAAGAAGAACACAATATTTATATTATGGTAATATTCATGAATCTTACATACAAGCCAATCCTGTGATTCTGAATACTATTCCAACCATCCCACCTGCTCTCTCGACCCACTGGGATGCACGGGATTAAACTAAATCTATGGATGGAAGAGTATCAATTGCCCCACCGGAATGCAGGGGATTAAACTAAATCTATGGATGGAAGAGTAGCAAGCAATCAATCACAACGAATATAAAATGCAGTGAGGCGGTGCAGAGAAGTACTTTGAAAACCTTGTACTATTGAGGTGGTAAAATGGATCCCTGACATACATGGATCGATCTGTTTGATGGTGTTTTCAAGGCGGTGGAGATAGTGGATGCAATTATTAAAGCCCTCTCTGGGTTTGATAGTCAATATAATATAGATATTTTCCAAGCAACTAAAAATATCTATGTCAGTATTTCCAAAAACATTAGGAAGTCAATATAATGCAGATCTTTGTGTCAAGATTTCGAAATCCTTGTCAGAATTTCCCATAATGTAAACATCCAAACTTATGATACATAAAGGTATATGTAAATGCATAAAAGAAACTCGGCAATAAGAGTTGAAGATTATTAACGAATAGGAAGTCAAATAAAAGTAAGTAAAATATTTAAAAAATGATTATTTTATTTTTCCTATTCAAAACTTTGAAGATCATACAAAAATACATTTGTTCAACCACAAACTAATTGAAGGTCAACGCTCTAGCAATCCCTAGAATCCTAGCCTTCAGTGGGGACTAATAAGAGAATTATTAGTACCATAGGCAATCGCTAAAATGCATTCGTTGGACCATTCATAGTTAGACATGGGAGTAGTTTGAACCTCCCAAGCCATTGAGAGAACATGTTCATCTAATAAATGGAGAGACACATTTTAGCATTGAGTCTCACCAGCTCGAATTCAAAATTAAAAGACTAAGAAGGTTACTAGAAGTTGTTGGACATATATCATAAACAAATACTCTTGCCAATTATAAATATTTTAATCAAACAAACCAATACACCTTTTCAAGGTGCTTGTTGGTGCCTTTTTGGTATACATCTCTCAAGATGTGTCTTCTATAAGAGATATAACTTTATTTATTCAGCTCATACATGAAGGAATATGCTCATTAAAATTAGGGTTTTAAAAATTGGGCATGATATGCATCACAAATAGGAAAATCTTTACATGGATTTGAAAAAAGATAGTCACCAAATTTTTCGAGCTTCGTTTTCCATTCAAAAAGACTAGAAACTAACTTATGAAAATTCATTGATATAAAAAAGATATTTCCCTTAAGATTTAAGATGGAAGATGAACACCATAGTATCCTAAAATTTTCCCTCATAGAGAAACAACGCCAAACTTTATATAATTGAAGTTCTCAACAGGGAATCGTGGTAGTAAAATAAGTACTTACAGAGTTGAACTGAAACCATTCATAATAAGGGGAGGAAAATGTTCTTCCATGTCTAATTTTCCTTGGGCGAGGTTACAGATTTGAATTGAAACCATTCATAATAAGGGGAGGAAAATGTTCCTCCTCGTCTTGTTTTCCTTGGGCAGGGAAAGGTGCATCTAGAAAGCAAAGATCCATTCTCTCCAACACCAAATTTTACCCTTTCCCAACTTTCTTTTGCAGAATGATTTCACTTGTCCTGAATCCATGTAGGCATAACAGTCTCACTTTCACCACCTCCTTCATCTCATTGCATTCCAGTTCCCCCTTTCCCCCATTCCCCATCTAATCCAAACTATGCCAAAGTTGTTTTATAGAAATTGAAACTGATTGCACCCAGTAATATCTAATTTTTCCATATCCAGAAAATCCAATAGAGGAATTCGCTAAATCTCCATAAATTGAAAAGAAAACAAAAGAAATCTTTGCTCGCTTGGTAACAAATCCCCTTTTTTTTAAAAACTGGGTGAACCAAAGTTTGTATTTTCCTTACAACCTGAAATTCAGGTGAATTAAAGCATAAATACTGAAATATATCAAACGGGAGGGAGAATTTATTATCAGTAATTCCCATATCTATAGAAATCGGGTGAATGGAGGTTGCGGTTGGAAATTTCATGGAAAAAAATTATTTTTTTATTCCTTTCCCTCATAAAAGCCTGGGCTAACCCTATCAACGATTTTTTTTTTTTAAATAAATTAGGGGATAATAATAAAATTATAAAAAAACCAATACAATACAAAAAATCCTAGAGGTGGACCTTCCACTTCACTTTCTCCTTCGGCTTCCTCAATTTGAATATCACGTGGATTGTCTTCATCTAGTACTTCTTCCTGTACATGGTAGCATGACAACAGTTCTTTCACTATCTGTCTATTCCACTGTTGTTCCTCTGTTATGAGTTAGACTTTTAGTTCCTTAATGAATATCACCCCTCTTATTTTCTTAAGTGTTGCATCTATGTTGGGGTTCTCATGTTCAAATGAGAAAGTAACTATAAAGTTATGTTGTAGTACTATCTAGCTCATAGTTCCTCTGTACAGTTCCTGGTCTGTATCCCAATTTGCTGGGATACCCTCTAATGTGTGTACAAAATGATGAGGCCATTGCTCTGGGGGTGTTATTTTCCACAGCGCTCTGCACTTCTCCAAGTGTTTTTTTGGTGCCCCCTGTCCATCATATTTATGTTGTTGGTTTCTTCTTTGTTCTGCACCAAACCTAATGCACAGTAACACCTTACATTAGTTCTAGTACTTGATTGTTTTCTTATGTGCTCCCCACCATCTTGTGGGTGTGGCCTTGAGTACTATATCTAGCGCTAAGAGTCTCTGATTTTCTAAGACTTCATATTCGTAACATGTCAAGAATTCTTCTATATCGTTCACCCCATGGAAGTTGGGTGGCTCCCTTATCTCCGTACCTATCCATCTTACTATGCGATCTATTCTTGCGCATATTCTTGTGGAAACTTTGTGTAGCCTCTTTTTGCAGTTCTCTAAACCCATATATGAGTCTGATGCACATGAGGTGATGCTTCGCCAACTGAGTGTCCCATCTTCAGTTGGGTTTACGTAATCTTCATCTTGCACAATTGTTCTGTACAACTAGCTAATTTCCTCCAAGTTCAAGCAAGTAGGCTCTATGAACCTGTTAGAACCCTATATAATAGGGAATCAATGTTCTGAATAACACTTATCTATTTCAGCCTTTATGTGTTTGCTCATGATGCATGGCGAAGGAGGCTGAAAGCACTCGACACTCACCAAGTAGAAAATGAGTACCTGCGTGCGAGCTTCAAAGCGAGTTCCGGTGCATTTTAGCAAAAAATGGTGGATTGGTTTGAAATGCTAAAAGTTTAATTCTGGTGGGCAAATGCAAACTTGGTTTGTTTGCCAAAATTTGGTCCTTTTTAGAAAATTTGTCCCCTCGGCCTTTATGCAGAGTTTGGCTTGTTTATCAAAATTTAAATATTTTTCCAAATATTTTTTAGCAAAAAGTTATAGTGGCCTAGGGCCAACCTCTGAATGCTCGACACCAAGGATAAGCACTATTTCATGCACCAACAGTTGGCACACAAGCGAGCGCCGACACCAAACCCCAAAGCCCAAGCTTCGGGCTCACTTCATCAAAAGACTACATAACGGTTGGCTCTTATAATCACCTAAACTTCAAATTACCACGTGAATGTGGGATATTTCCCACAGAGAATCAAAAAATATATAAAACGCAACGTTTAAAACCCTCTGCCAAGTGTTTGAAACCAGTTTCAAGGTGTCGATTGCAAGGAGCCATGCATCTGCATCAACAACAACACAAGTCAACCACCAAAGCAGACAATATCCAAGCCAACACTCAAGCGCAAGGGACCAAGCCCGAGACTCCAGCTCCACGCAACCTGTCACACAACAACGCAACACACAAGACATGGGTTACAGCAAAAAACATGCAGGTCAATTGCCCAAATGCAATGCGCCAAGTCCCAGGACAATCTAAAGCCCAAGCTCACATCCGCAGATGGCATTGATGGCAGCGATCAGGGGAAGAACAGTGTTATTTCCTATGTTTATTCATGCTGGGAAAGTCATTCTATATTGTCAAATATTTGTCTTCTTGATGCATCTTTATGCCCAAATATCTCTTTGGAGGCTGTTCGAATGCCTATGTTGACTGATATGAAGCTCCATAGTTGTGAGGGGATCAATGCTTCATCAATGGCTGCCTAGTCACACTGTTTTATGCTCGAGGCACTACAGCTTGATTTTTGTTGGCTACTGACATCAGTAACTTTAGAGCTGCCCCGCCTCCAAAATATAAGTCTTGTCAATTGCAAAAAATTTGTGGAGTTGAACTTGCATTGCCCAGTTCTGGTTTCAATTAATGTCTCAAACTGTGCTATACTTAACCGTATTGATATTACTTCAAGAGCACTGCAGAAATTGGTACTTCAGAAGCAGCCAAGCTTGACAACAATGGTTTTGCAATGTCTTCGACTTCGTGAAGTTGATCTTATAGAGTGTGAGTCATTGACCAATTCTATTTGAAAAGTCTTCAGTGAAGGGGGAGGATGCCCAATGCTCAACACTCTAATTTTTGATAGTTGCGAGTCTCTAACAATGGTGCAACTCATCAATACATCTTTGTCCACACTCTCTCTTGTTGGCTGTCGAGCAATGACTAATCTTCAGTTAGCATGCCCAAATCTGCAGCACGTTTATTTGGATGGTTTTGATCATCTTGAGGGAGCATCATTTTTCCTTGTTAGGCTTCAGTCACTTAATCTTGGAATCTGTCCCCACTTAAGTAAACTTGATATTGAAGCTCCTCAGATGACAGTTTTGGAGCTGAAAGGATGTGGCATCCTCTCTCAAGCCACAATAAATTGCCCTCGGCTACTATCCCTTGATGCATATTTTTGCAGCAAACTCAAGGATGTCACGACAGTTTTCTGTCCCATGATTTAGTCATTGATTTTGATGTCTTTCCCATCCATTGGATCCAATGGCCTTTTGCCTGAAGGTTACTTTCCAATTTGACACTGCTCGATTTATCATACACATTTTTGACAAATTTGCAACCTGTCTTTGAGAGTTGTAGATGATTGAAGGTTTTGAAATTACAAGCCTGCAAGTACCTCATGGATACATCATTGGATTCTCTTAACAGAGGAGAGGCACTTCTAGATCTTTGCGAGTTGGATTTATCATATGGCAGTCTCAGCTAGTTGGTGATAGAAAAATTTTTTGCCCGGTGTCCTCACCTAACTCACGTGAGTTTAAATGGTTGTACAAATATGCATGATCTTGATTGGGGTTGGAGACTACAGAGCTCTACAACCACATGGGCATAGGCAATGTTGTTAATGTGCAAATGGGACACACACAAATACATGGAAAAAATGAATTTGATTGGATGTATCCCAGTTTCCAGGCATAGATCGAACCAAATGGCAGACAAGGATTTCAGTTACAGGGAGGTGGTAGAGGTTTCTTATCTTCCAGGCAGTAGTTGGAGCATCGAATTCGTGACAGCAAGAAGCAAAATTCTAACCAACCTACAGTGTGCCAGATGTTTCAAACAACAGTTAACAATGGAACCTTCCTTTGATTTGTTGTCCTGTTTGTTTTAGAGATAGTCGACAGGTGTCTATTCTTGTAACTGTTTTCTATTTTCAGAAAACAGAGGTAGAGATCGAGTCTTGGAGGACAGATAGCATTTCTTTTTGTATTTATGCATATGAAAAAGACAGAACGAGGGTTTGACTGGGTAGAGTAGGAGAGGGTTGACCTGTGTGAGGTTTTCGACCTGAAGTTTTCAATTTTCTTTGCTGGAGCTAAGGGCTGTGCTTGGCCAGAAAGTTTTTTTTCTGTAATCCTTTAATGATTGATCAATAATGGGCTTGTTTTTCACAGGATTCTTGTGTGGATGTATTGGTGGCATTTTTCCTTTGTTAAAGTGTTTTCCTGTCATCTTTCCAATTGTTTTTTCAGTTCTTATTGTCAGAAGTAAGTAAATAGAGAAGAATTTATCAACAAATACTCTACATCTGTCCTTTTGACAATCTTTATGTTATTCATCTAAAGAGCTCAGTCAAGGAATTCTTAGCTGCTCCTTTTCTTGGTTTTTTCCTCTCTTATTTCTTCCTCAAATCAATACCATTAAAACTCAATTCGATCCAATATTGCCGCTACCTTGCCCTGTGAAAGAACTTTGTCCATATCTAAAAGTGAATCACATTGTTTAAAGCGCAGACCCCATTTGCCCAATGGCCCTCCTTGCCGTCCCAAAGCAACCATTTAAAAACCCCAACCCCATACTTTCATTACGTTTATAGCTAGCCTAAAATCCATCCCTTACAAACCAAGTTAAATATAAAAGAGAGATCCCTCTCTGAGTCTTGGAGGGCTAGATCCAAGACTCAAAGTGGTTCGAGGTTGCCTCTATGATTGCCTCCACAGCCTTAGGAAAATTACAGAGCGCTAACAGAACCTTTCCCCTTCTGATGAGTCTAATGGCGCAATGACCCTATATTCTGTTGAATCAAAGGTCATTTTCCATGTCTTTAAGTTGATTATGGCCTGGTTATCAAATGCTTAATCCAAGAAAATCAATGATGGGTAAGGTGTTGTGTCGTCCACTATCTCTATTACTTTGAAGTCAGCTTTAGTGTGCACTCCATCCAGATCTACTATTACTCCTTTCATCCTCCCTATTGGAAGAACTTTGTGTTGATTTTCCAGTTTCAACTCAACGGGTGAATATCCTAACATGGGCTCTCCCATACATTGCCATGTCTTCTTGGGTAATACATTGACTTCGGATCCTAGATCCAGTATGATATCTCCCATGTTGAAATCTCCAATGTTGGCGTTCGGCCTAAACTCCCTACTTGTTCTTCTCCTTATATGTAGGTGGTTGACTTTTTTCTGTTCTAACTTTCCTTCCATATCTACGCTACATCTTTCTAGCATATTTTGCAATACTTTGAGAGAGGATGGATCATTTAGTAATTTTATGCATGATTGAAAAAATCATTCGATTTTAATTACTTGTCCCAGGGGATGCATTTCTTTGGTATGATCGAATGATGGAGGCATATCGTACTCTAGTACTTCCTTATTATGCTGCATGATTGAGGTTGACGTTGTGTCAAGCTTCAGAAATTCTTGTCTCGCTTGCTTAAATATATCCTTCTCATTCTGCATGTCAAATTGCTTCCTTGATTTGACATTCTTCTTCACCCAATGATGTTGTATTGGATCTTGTCGTACTGCATCATTCCATGTTTTAGCTCCTCCACATGTAACTATGTTGATGTTTCTTCCTTCATCCCTCACTTCTGCTAAAATCCATTGAACATTCTAATTGTTTTGATTCCTCTTTTCCTGTATCTTCCCTAATAATGTAGGACATTCTTCTGTGTGATGATATGATGAACGACAACACATACAAGTCGTTGGTGGAAGTGGACATTCTCTTGCATAGTGTCCTAGTTATTGATAGTTGTGACATACCACTAGTCCTCTACCTCTTCCAAAGCCTCCTCTTTCTCTTCCTCCACCTTTGTAGCCAGCTCAATCCCCTCACGCCATGTTATATTGAGGTGTCTGGTTATACTGTGCATTATTGTAGTGGGGTTGCGTTGCATTGTACTGTGGTTGTGTTGTGTTATATGGTTGTTGCGTAGTATTATACTACTGCTGCATAGTGTAGTATGGGTTTGGTACCTTGTTAAACTGAGGTGCATCTTTCCCGGTCATCATTTCTCCCTGCACCCTATATGCATCTGATGTCCTCTCTCTGATCAACTCTATCGTTCTACAATCTTTGTCATCATGGCCTACTGACTTGCAAAAGTTTCAATATGAGCTCTTTGGGACTGTCTAGTACTTTTGCATTATTGGTAAGTGATATGGATCATGGCCTTGTTTCTTACATATTTTGCACCATATTCCTCTTGTTGGTACTAGATTTGGAATTCATGCTACCATGTACTACGCAAATGTTAGAAATTCATTCTTATAGTGTCCTTTTGTCGTGCATGTGGTACACCAAACTACTTCTTGTTTGTCCTTACTTTTGTTCTAGTTTAGTTGGAATGTTAAGTTCTACAAATCCTCCTTCAACTCTTCGATGGTTGGATCTGTCTTCTGATATTGGTTTTCTTCCAGTTGTAGGGATTCCTACAGAGCCTCTACCTATGTATGAAACTTAAGTTGTCACATTGGATATTTTAAGTGTGGTAATAGTGAATTGATGAACAGGTGCCTATGCTCCATATATGTCATGATATATTTCAACTTTCCTTTTAGTATCTTGAATCTCTAGTCAATCTCCCATATAGATTCTCCTGGTTTATTTTGGATTTCTATCATCGCATTCATGTATTGGTCCTCTAAACTTGGCTTCTGAAATTCGTTTATCAACAACTTCTTGATATCCATAATCATTCTGGTTATCCCTGGTGGATTGTTTGTGGCTAAAGTCATATACCAATCCAGTGTGGGATCCCTTAGTGTGATCGTTAGTTGTGCAAGTTTAGTGTTGGTCACTATAATTGCTTAATTAATTTTAAACAACCAAGTGAAACATAAATTATCAACCCAGGGAAGTCTTTTGTTTCAAAGATAGCCACGCACTATATATGCTCAATTCCAAAAGCACCTAGTGTTGTAGTAAAGGAATTCACACTATTTACTCTTGCTTGAATGAACTGAAGCTCTGAATTAAATCACAGGAAAGCAATTCCCCTATTGCAATTCTTTAAAGCTTAATTAAGAATCCTGGATTACATTAAAAATAATACTGCAATGGGAAAGAACAAATATCTTGCAATCAGAGAACATGACCCTTACTCTCAAACAGAGACTCAGTACTAACACTCTTTCATGAAAACAATAATGCAGAAAACAATTAACTCTATCTAACAGAAACCAAAGCACTTAGTTCCTTTCTGTCTAAGCAGGAG
>ML778154.1:1422441-1474332 GCA_009831015.1 Picea engelmannii
CAAAGCGTAATCCATTAAAACAGTGTTTCAGCAAACGACAGTTAAACAAAACATGAACAGAAATTATACAAACACACTTCTAACTAATGGGTGAATCTTGTGATGAAGGTGGGCCCTCCCTTCTCACAAGATTCCCCTGGAACAGGAAAGCTTAGAGAAGAATAATTAAAGCAGTCTTATATTCATCTGTCGAAATATCACATTACAAATTGAAAGAATAGAATACGTCCCGCTTCTCTGGAGTTGCTTCGATACAAAAAACTTGGATCCCTCGAATGGTGATTTCCTCTGATTTAAAGAGGAAATCCCTTCGATACAATCATTACAATGCATCTCAATTCAATCCTAGATCGGATCTTCTTTCTAAATTAGCATAGGATGTCCTGATTTCACGCAACCGAATGTTGAACGAGGTATTGTTGTTACGGCTGGTGTAACAGCTTCCTTTCATCGTTGTTGATGCTGTTTCAGCCTCGTGAATTGTGCTCTGACTATTGACTGCTGACTGTGTTGGCTTCCTTGTGTTTCAGCATCGTCGATTCTGTCAGTTTCTTCTGTGTTTCAGCATCTGCAACTCGGACTGTGTGATAGCTCGTGTTTCAGCATCTTGCGACCTCGAACTGTGTAGCAGCTCTATGTTTCAGCATCTGCGAGCTCGGACTGTGTAGTAGCCCTGTGTTTCAGCATCGGTTCTGTGTTTCAGCAATAGGCCTTGAATACAAATCTGCAGTTTTGGACACTTGTGCATTTCTAATCAATAGTTAAGTACGAGAGTGATGTAAAATATCATGCAAAACAGATTAAACGTGTAGTAATGAGAAAGGACGTTGTATACCTTTGAGATGATCAGACAAAGTGATAGTATAGGTTCAAATATGGATGATCAAGGGTATAATAATAGCAAAAATTATAGGCAAAAAGGTGCATAGTGTGGTCCTAACACTCGTCTGTGATCTATTTTTCTTCCTAGATCTTTTCAGATATAAATAGGTTCTTCTTCGGGTCCTTCGACACTTCTCCTTTGAATTCTGGTAACCTGATGGTGGGATCGTGTCCTGCCATCCTAAATGTTGAACTACTACCTCTGCTCCATGTAGATACTTGACAAATGCTTCCTGAACTGGCTCCCCCAATTGTTGTTCCTTGTGTAGATGTACTTCCTACTCTCTTCCTTCTTCTGAAATTCGGTTGCCTAAATGGTGGTGCTCTCTTTGGTTTGTTTGTCACGCATGGGTTTATGGGTTCCACACTGACATTAATATGGATAGGATTTTTGCCTTCTCCTCCCACTCTTGGATCTCTCATCTTTCTCTCATATGTTGCACGCAGGATTTCCTCAATCTACTCCACAGCCCAGAGATCCTCTACCTCCTCTTCATCACTTGGAAAGCCTTCCCTCGTGGATACTGCTCTTTTCTTGGTGTTCACCTTCTATTGGTAGGGTACTCCACTGCACATCCTTCCAGCTATCACCATGATCCGCTTGATCTAGTCATCATCCATCATGATTGGGTCCAAGGATTCCTCCTTCTTTCCCTTATCCCTTTCTCCTTCCATTTCTCCTTTTTCTGTCAATGCTTCACCCCTCCCCCCATGCACGCAGAAAAGTTTAACTTTCTTACTCCATTGTCATTACACCTTTGTTATAGACAAATATTGTGACACCCTGTTTCCCCTAGTTTGTAAATATAACTATAAATGGCTAAAACACTATGGAAAACTTTATATGTGCGAATATTGATTCGATGGAACTTTGTTTGAAAGGTAGACGAATCTGAACCTAATTTTTTACTAAGAAAATGGATAAGTGTTGCATGACTAATGGAAGGGGGGTGTACCTTAAAAGACCACGAATTCTATGAAAGAAATGGTGAAGGGGACCAGGAATGGTTTCGCTAACCTTCACCAAACCAATACATTACTAGATTTAATTGCTTAGGAACATAACCGTCCTCTGACCCAGAAATGAATTACAGTCAGGTTGGTGGGTGGGAAGACCTCCTCAAGGGTCAATGAAGGATGGGGTGTGTAAGAACTCATTTGTAAGGCTTCCATACTTGACCATTGATTGGGAATTCAGTCCACACGCGACCCTGTTGAAAGAGGCAAGAAGGGAAGGTGTTGTGGGCAGAGGGAAGAACACACTTGCTAAGAGTGCAGAGATGGGAAGTGAATCTCGAGGATTCAAGGAAGAATGGAAAAACTAAGCGTTTTGGATAAGGGAAATGTAAGAGGAGGTTATGATAGAAGTTGATAAGTGAGGCTAGTCCTCCTTGCTTGGTATCATATAAACCATTTCCAGGATCCTGCGAGAAGAGGAGAGTAACCTATGTCCCTATTGTGGCTGAGCGAGAAGAAAAGGATGTGTTGCAAAGCATCATGGTCTAGCTCGGGGGTGGCTAGTGGTAAATTATTTTGGAGTGACCGAGCCTACAGTTGGGTGGAAATAGGAACCCTTTCCAGTAGTCGCTTCACATTGTCTAATTTTGATAAGTGTTTTCTCGGCCTTAATTGTTGAGTTAGAATGATGAATGATTTCTCAGTTTTTACTCACACAGATATATATATATATGTGTGTGTGTGTGTGTGTGTGTGTGTGTGTGTGTGACCATCTCCACTTCGGAGGGCTTCCTGGAAATAAGTCGTAAAATGGTCAATATAGGAAATATCATGTAGACTTGAAACCAATGGTATGAAGAGAATAATCTCACCTTACCCCGTGCCGTGTAAATTTCCAGACCCAAGTCCCTAACCCATTCAGGGTGAGAACTCAGGAAAATAGTGATAGGAAAATACTGAAAGGGAAAGTTTTTCCTTGTCCGAAGGACAAATAGATGAGATTCATCCTGAAGGAGCCAAGGGTTGTCATGTTCATTGGATATGGGAAAGAGCACAGGATTTAACCCCTTCTAGCCCTCGGATCCACGAGTTCCAAGTTCATGTATCGGGAAGGTCACAGGTTGGGGTGACCAAAACCTATGAAAACCAAAGTCGCGAAGTAACCTCAATTGTTGTATCTATGAGTTCAGATTTCATACACAGGGAGAGGACAGATCTTGTTCATTGGATCTATGTGTGGAGAACCATCACCCTCGTATACACGAGTTCCAAGTTCATGTATCGGAAAGGTCACGGGTTCCTGCGACCAAAACCTACGAAAACCAAGGTTGCAAAGTAACCTCAACCATTGTATCTATGAGTTCGGAGTTCATGCACAGGGAGAGGACAGATATTCTTCATTGGATATATGTGTAGAGGACCATCGCCATGAGATCCAGAGGAAAGTGCATGAGGTATAAGCCTTTGAAAGTGCACAAGAGAGTGGACTTTTGCGAAGTCCCAAAGTTTTGAAGTTAATCAGAATGGTTCATCATCAAAGGACAGGTGGCAGTAGATCTGGGAGTTCAAGGATTCAGACCTCATAAGATTTGCAAGGAGCAGAGGAGAATACCTGAGCATCTCGGAGTTGCAACAATCCTAGTTGTCTGTCGTGAACGGACATATGGCGAGAGATCAACATTTTTCTGACTTGCAACTCGGGAAGTCAAAGATAGGAATTGTGAGAACTCTCAAAGTTAGATTTTGTGATTTGATCGCAACCGTTGATCGAAGAGAGGACATGGAACATTGATTTTCCAAGGAGATATCAGGGATTGAGAGAAGGAAGGTGAGCGTCCCTCCATCTTCACTAAATGGGAAGTCTCGATTCATGAATATCTAATCTAAGTCGTTGGGTCGTGGGAGATTGTGGACCATTGATGTGACATCGAGAGTTCAGATTTTGGGATTCCGAAGAAAGGAGATGGAATAATTTCCACCTTCATGATACGCAAAGTCCCGAAGTGCTTGAGGGTTGGGACCCAAGTCATCACAAGGGGTCATATGGATGGAGGTAAAGGAACAGAGCTAGCGTTGGGATAGGCTCTTAGTTCGAGAGTTCAGGATTTGGGTGAGTCAAGGTTGGCTTGAATGTGGATAGCCAATGACAGGAGTCATGAAGTGCCTTTTAGTTAGGCTTGTGGTCATGGGTAGTGGTCACATGGAGGGGGGGGACTGCGCTCGGTGCTTGTTCGGGGGGGAGAACAAAAAAATAAAATTATAGGCTTTACACTATAGAAGCTCCTTCATAAGGGTGGGTGTGTTACAAAATGGTATCAGAGCATGGTTATAAAGACCACATTAAGGGGTTTAAAGGGTGATATCCTACCTTACTCCCTTCCTAAAATGTCTATTTAAGACCTTAGTATAGAAAATAATGACAACTTACTATTGTCTGTGTATGTATTTAAGAAATGTGAATTATGTGTTGGTTATGAACTAATATAATGTTATCTAACAACAAGTGTTTTTTCTTCATTTAAGCAGTCGATCAACTGTGGGAAACTGAAATCATATAGAATGGTGACGCACCATGAAGTGGGGGATGGATCCCATAATAGAGATGAAGAGTCTGATGAGAGGAAGGCAGTAGAGACCCCTTCGAACCTGGCTGAGACTGTGAGGAGTCTCGTGGCCGAATTACAAAGCTACAAATGGAAATTAATGCATTCTTGTTGTAGATTTTATCCAACATACAAAGACAACTGCAGCATGGGCGTGACACTGGGAGTCAAATTCCACCTGAGATATGAAAACATGGCCCTTTAAGTGGTCGCACTGGGAGGAGTACCTTGAGAAAGGTCCAACCTGGAGATAGGGGACAAGCGTCGGATGAATCCTCTAGAAAGGAAACTAGTGACTCAGAGGGATCTTCTAGTAGTAGAACCAGTTTATATTCTCAAAGAAAATGGAAGAAACGAAATCATTCCAAAATTCATAATCTCGAAGAATTCAAGAAGGCCAAACCACCCTCTTTCGAAGGTGAGATTAAGAAGGGAGAGGAGGCAAAGTCCTGGCTACTTGGACTAAAAACGTATTTCAGAGTCCATGACTTCTCTGAAAACTTGAAGGCCCAAATATCCACTTTCAACCTGAATGGAAAGGATTCCATTTGGTGGGAAGACCTTAAGAATGTGAAGGGGATTCATGAAGAGGACCTATATTGGGAACGTTTTGAGAAATACTTTAGGAAGAAGTATCTGTCAAAAAAATATCTCGACGAGAAGACTAAAGAGTTCTATGAACTCAAGCTGGGGAAACTCGCCATAGAGGAATATGTCAGTAGATTCCTTGAGTTGCTAAGGTACATACCCTACATAAAAGAGGAAAAGGAAAAGGTGAAGCGATTTATCATTGGGCTACCTAAGGACTATCATAACATAATTGAGTTTGACGAGCCGAAGACCCTAGAAGACACTATATGAAAGGAAAGATATTGTTATGAACAACTTGGGTTTCAGACAAAACCTCATGAAGGTTGGAAACAGAATAATAGTTTGGGGTTCCAGAAAAAGGGGTTTAAACCCCCAAGATTTAAAAACTATAAGAATGATTCAAGGATGAGATTTCCTTCCTGAAGTGTATGCCAACATAATTTCCCCTCCCAGAGAGGAAATAAACCTTTTGGATCAACCCCAGGAAAGATGGATAACCCAAAGAAAGAACCCTTGAAATGTTGGGGTTGTGGAGGATAAAATCTACTAAGAGACTGTCTGCACGGACAACAGAACAATAGGAGAATTTAAAACGTCCAAGAAGCCACCACCGTTAATGAGGTGGCCATGAGTATGCCACAAATTTGTGCAGTCGTGGATAACAAACAAGATGACCACCAAGATTTACTAGTGGAGATGGAAGGTATGATCGCCAACCATCTAGTATCTATTTTAATTGACCCTGGTTCAAATTTGAGTTATGTGGCCCCTCGAGCTATTTATAAGTGTAAATTATAGCCACATAAACATGCTAAGCCATGGTTGGTACAGTTAGCCACTGGCACCAAAAGAAAAATAGTGGAGGTCGTACCAGCTTGCCAATTCACTGTGGATGGATTTCCCACCCAAGCTAACCTTAACATACTTCCCATAGGATCGTATGACCTGCTGATTGGTATGGATTGGCTAGATGCATATAAAATGAAGTTGTATAGAATGTGTAAATGAAGAGGGAAGAAAGACAAACCTCCAAGGGATTCAGAAGCATGTCTCAGTGAGATGAATATCATCCCTTCAAATGAAAAAGTATTGCAGAAAGGGGTGTCCTCTATATCCAATACAGGTCTTGGGATCTATTGAGGATGACAGGCCAAGCCTAGATGACCTCCCCATACTAAGAGAGTATATATATGTGTTTCTGATCCGGATTATTTTCAGAACGAAATGAAAGAGGAGATATAATAAAGAAATGCACAGAGATATCGTGTATATCCAGTAATATAACATAAATATATCAGAGATGAATCCATAAACACAGAGATACAGTAATACATGATTTCTATTAATGAAATAAATGTACAGATACTGTAAAAATACAGAGTGAAAGACTCGCTAGAATGGTGGCAGCTTATCTCTGAGAAGAGATGTGACAGCTACTCACATTCGCAAGAAGATGATTACAATGAGGATCTAAAGGCCCTTTTGCAATAAATAAGAATGCCAAAAGTCCTAGACATCAAAAAACCTAACCCTAGGAGATGATGCGCCAAAAATCATGTGGGCCTCGTTTGGGTAAGTTAGTTACATCAACTTTCCAGGGTCGTAACTTTTGCATATGATCTCCATTTTAGGCATATGATAGCTCGTTGAAAAGGTATCATCGGGGAGGTTCATTTTGGGGGCTCAATCATGCCTTTGTATATCATTGAGAACCTTGATCTCGAAAAACCTTCATTTAGGGACTCAAAATGGCCCTGAAAGTTAAAACCTGCTAAAAATAGTAAATTGCCAAAATTGCTAGAAAAATGTTTTGAGCCAGTCGAAAAAGGTGGGTGAGCATCGATATCCACCTGGATTAGTTTCCAGAAGAGGTATCAGGTCTACCTTCGAGAAGGGACATTGACTTCTCAATAGAACTTTCACCTGGAGTGGTACCATTATCTAGGACCCCCTATAGGATGAGTACACTGAACTCAAACTACAACTAAAGGAAATGATGGAGAAAGGCTACATACAGCCTAGCGTGTCTCCATGGGGAGCACCACTCCTGTTTGTGAAGAGTAAAGATGGTATGTTTTGATTCTGCATAGATTATAGGCAGCTCAATAAGATAACCATAAAGAAGAAATACCCCTTACCCAAAATCGATGACTTGTTCGAACAATTGGGGGGTGCTACCATTTTCTCAAAGGTTGACTTGAGATATGGATACCATCAAGTCCAAATCAAGGATGAAGACATCAACAAAACCTCATTCAGGACAAGATATGGTCACTACAAATTTTTGGCAGTACCATTTGGATTAACCAATGCCCCTGCCACCTTTATGTGCTTGATGAACAATGTACTCAGCAAATTCCTAGACAAGTTTGTATTGGTTTTTATTGATTATATCTTAATCTACTCCAAGAATAGAGAGGAACATGAGGAACATCTTGGACTTGTACTTCAAGTGCTAAGAGATCAACATCAACTCTACACCAAATTTAGCAAGTGTGCCTTTTTCCATAATCAAATACATTACTTGGGCCATGTCATATATGAAGAAGGGGTAGCAATAGACCCTGACAAGATCAGATCCATCATGGAATGGCCTACCCCAAAGGATGTTTCAGATATCATATCCTTTATGGGTTTAGGAGGACAATATAGGAGGTTTATAAAAGGGTTTTCCCAGATTGGTTGTCCAATCACTGCCCTCCAGAGGAAAGGGGTTCAATTGATTTGGACACTAGAATGTGAAGAATTTTTTCAGTGACTAAAACACCTTTTGGCCCATGCACCCGTGTTGAAGATCATTGATCCTGATAAGGACTTTCTATTGTTCACAGATGCCTGCAAAGAAGGACTCGGAGGAGTCCTTATGCAAGAAGGAAGCGTAGTTTTCTATGAATATTGAAAATTGAATGAACATGAAGTCAACTACGTGACCCATGATCTAGATTTGGCTGCCATAGTGCATGCTTTGAAAATGTGGAGGAATTACCTGCTGGGTAGGAAATTTGTACTTATGACAGACCACTGTGGATTCCAGCACCTGTTTGACCAACCAAAACTCAATGCTAGACAAGCTAGGTGGATGGCCCTCCTTAGCGAGTTTGATTTCAAAATCAAACATATCAAAGGAAAGGAAAACAAGGTGGTCGATTCCCTTAGCTGTTATAACCCTAAATTGCACCACACATGCTTACCTGGCATCAGGCCAACTCATATCCCTCCATTGCCAAAACATCTGTTGAACAACTCTTTGGAAATCCTCTTGTGTCAAGGCCCACGTGCCCTAAACCATTACTACATGCGTGTGAAGGCTGGCTGGCTCACTACAGCCCATGTGTACCTAACAAAGCATGAAAAAAAGGAAAGTTTTCGATGGAACAAAAAGCTATGGGTCAGTTAATTGAAACTCCTAGCCATGCATGGCCGAGGGTTCGTCCAAAACCCTAGCTCCTTCTAGCCTATAAAAGAAGGGGTAGGGGTACCATTTGGAGGAGGAAAACATATAGCGAAGAAACTCTGCCCATTTACGTAATCCATTGTCCCAACCCTTTAGCCTTTCCTCATGCCAAAGGAGATTTAACACAAAGCAGTTGGAGGACAGAAGAAGAGGAGCCCAGGATCAGGATCAAGGAGCGGTGGCTGGTCTCAACTTTGATTGTAAGTTGATTCATTTTTTAAATAATAAAAGAATACTTTTCCTGTCCCAATGCATGAGTTATCTATGGTTTGGTTAATTTATGCTTAATTTCTAACCCTTGAGTAGATAATTAGCATGCATGTATAGTTGTTTGTCTTCATTGCAGGTCATCTTTGGAAGGAGCAGCGCAAGCAAGTGGTCAAAGCGCAATGGAGGATCTACATCGAACATCGGTAACAAGGTTAGTAGTCATTCTCCATGCATGTACTGTGAAAGAGGGGTTTAAGTTTTGGGCTGTAGGTTAAAAAGTAATTTATTTATGGTCAAAATTTGCATGCAAGTCTGACCCTAGTTTGCTAGTCCATAGGGTATTTTTCCCAACAACAGAATTGGCGACTGTACCGGGGATAATACACTTTAGGGTTTCTAGATTTCTTTAAAGTTTTTGGGTAGTTTAAAGATTAGGTTTTCAGTTTTTCTTTGCCTGTCTTTTTCTATAATTTCTGAGCTAGAAGGGAGCCTGGTTCTTCATACCATTTTTCCCTAACTTTTGCTTGACGGTAGTTGTCGGGACACACAGAGGTACATGCGGCCTGCAGAAGGCCTGCACGTGTGTACCTGCACCCTATCCTCTTACAGCCCACGTGCGAATGCTAGTTGTAGGAATAAAAATAGCGTGTAGGATTTCAGAGACCTTTAGAGGTAGTCCACCTCTTCCCTATCAGAATTATACATTCTCAGGGGGTTTTCTGGAATCCTGTCTGAGTCTTGCTGGTTCACAGTCCTGTCTCAGATTGCTTTTTTCGCCTTATTATTCCTTGCATTATTTTTATTTTCTATTAGAAAAAGCATCCAAGCCTTCAAGGGACCCTGGTTGTCAATACCAGAGGCATCTTCCTAGTCTGTACTGCCTATTTTTATTTTTGTCTTAGAATTTATACATACACGCGGCCTGTACAAGGTCAGCTCACGTGTACATGCTTCCTGTTTCAACTCAACACGTGTTTGCATGCGTGTTGTTTTAGTGACAGTAGCGTGCTTGATAGGCTACTTCTTTTTCAGGGTGGGGCAGTCATCCCCTCCTTTGATGAGAAGTATTCCTCTCAGGTGTTTGATTCTAGGGTTGAATAGTCAGTAGGTTAGGTCATCTTACCCTTAGCCTGCATTTTCTCAATTGATAGTTGACAGAAAATATAAATTTTGTTTTTTTTTTTATTTGGTTTTTAGACAAGTGTAAGAATCTTTGTTTTCTTTATTGCCATTGTGTGTCTTTACTCTGATTCTTTGCGATCTGTGCTTTAAGACAGAATTGGTTTTTCTTGGTTTTGTGCTTGTCAGTATTTTCCCTTTGTTTCTTTACTAGCACTTAAATAATAAAAAAAAAACAGTCTCTTTTCATTTTCTTCTTTGTTTGGAGAGTGTGTTTCTGCATCACTAGCTAGGGAAAAGTCTTTTGTTTCATAAGTTTTTACAGTGCATTTAGAGCATAAGTAGCTCATAGTCGAGAAAAATTCCTTTACGTTTGCTGCATAAAATCTTAGAAAAATTGAAAAGAAAAAGAAATCTTTCTTTGTGAAAAGTTGTTGAAATTTTGCATTTTGTAAAAGTCTTTTGTTTCCATCTTTTTTCATTCATTTTTGCTTTCGTCTTTACACACCATCAGCTTCACCTTCATACCCCCTGACATAAGAAAAATCCTTAAAATCAACGTTGATCTTAAAATCTACTAGACATTAATGTTTGTAGGGTTCACACACTAGTTCAGTATTAGGGCCTTGAATTAGGTTGGAGAGGAAACTCTTCAAGGCCACTCAAAACCAAACATTAGAGTCTGAGGTAGGGAGTGTCTAAGTCTAGTTTCATGGAATTTATCCAGGACCCCCCTCTAACACAGTGGATAAACACGAGGTCACGTGTGGAAAGGTAGCAGAGATAACCCCTCCAAAGCCGGACCAATCGTAGTGGAGAACACATATCAAGGGCTTGTTTTGGGATTCCATCGTTTGCATTTGCCACGGGGCTTCATGGGTCTTAAGTATCCATTCGAGGTCCTCAGTTTTCTTTCGGACCATTTTCTCTTGATACCCTTGACAGGTTTTGGGCTTGATACCCTTCTCATTGTGGTCTACCCGACTTTCGACTCTACCCGCCTGGTGACTTTTCGCGTGCTGGCAACCTAGTTGCCAATATTTTCAGGGACATACACAGGTGACTGCGGGGGTATACCATGGTACCTAGGACAGACATCAGGCCACACTTTGGAGAGTATACCAAGAGGGTGCTTCCGTGTTCGATTTGCACTTGCACCGGTAAGTTATCCTAGTGTTGGTTGTTGTAATTGTTCTTCCAAATAGTTTAGTGATTGCTTGTCTTATCTCTTAGGGGATTCTTTTTTAGCGTGTGTTACTGTTTGAACGTGTAGAATACCTTAGCGTGTCTTGGATCTTCTCACACAATGGAGGATCCTGAGCTCCGCCTGTCACAAAGGCTTCTGGGCCTGCCGCCGGTTATACTGGAGCCACCCCCACCACCATTGAGGCGGAAGCTAGACCAACAAGGGTCTTTCGAAGAGACTGGGTTACAAAACTTTATGCCCAAACAACTCCTGGAGGAATAAAATGCCAATGTTGGCTCGATTGAAACCCCAACCATTGATACCTAGCCACCAGTTATTTTACCAATCCAATTTTACGAAATCCTGTCAGTGCCTCACACAGCTATGGAAACAAACACTATTACTTCTTCTGGGAATTCTTACATTCCTACCACATTTGCTACCATGGGAGAATCATCTCCTAAATTACCATCGTCGGTCTGAGCCACCATGGTCTCGGTCGCAACTACGTCGCACAGTGGACCAAACCCATCTATGGCGACGGCCATAGCCCCCTTCACACCTAGTGCGACAGGCCCTCCGTTCTCATACGATATGCCTAGTTCGGGTGCAAGTCTTGCACTCACTTACTCCACTTTAAAGACTTTGGGTCTGGGGGTAGGGAGCTCTAACGCTCCTCTGCAAGGTCAACTTAGGGGCACTTATGTCCCTTTCAATGCTTTTCCTTACACTGGAGGTCATATCCCTCCTTCTTCCCCTTCGCTTGGCGGTCTGCATCAGCAGTCCACCGGGAAGCCTACACACACTCGTTTATTTGGAGCTGGGAGTCAAGGAACACCTACGCACAGTATGCCAGTAGGTTCATCACCATTTGTTTGGAATGGGACGTTTGGTAACAACACTTTCTCATCCTCCGCCTTCCTATCTAGGGGCATTCCTATTTTTGGACAATCAACTCCTACGCAGGGTACTACTCCTGCGCAGGGGGAACATATAGCAAGACCTTGGAACTCAGGACAAGGATTCATTCCCTCCTCTGGAATGCCATTCTGGGGTAATTCTTTCCACAGTCAATGGAACCCTGGACAGACTACTATGCCTCTCCCATCAGGACAGGCATGGGGTAATCCTTCCCAAAGTCCTTCAAACACGATGCATGCCCAACACCCTATGTCCTTTATGGGAAATCAACCGATGATGTCTCCACAGATGCAAAATCCTTATGTTGGTCAGGGCCATGGTTTCTACCAGAATCCAGGCTAGCAACCAAACTTTTCCTGGCAACCTGGTGTCAGTCAAACTCCAGGACCCTTTTTCCCAGGTTATCAGCAGCAACCCAAACTACCATTCCAGGCAACTTTACACTTGTCAGATTTGACAAGGTTGTTAAATGATCCTATTTTTCATGATCCGCGTTGGCCTCCTATGCCAACGAAGTTGTATTCAGACATTCCAAAGTTCGAGGCCAAGCCTAATGAAGATCCGGGTGATCATGTGACTACCTTCCATATTTGGTGTTCATCTAAATCATTGAAACATGACTCTGTACAGTTGCGATTGTTTCAACGTACTCTTATCGGGAGTGCCACAAAATGGTACATAGAGCTCGATCGCTCAAGATAATCTTCCTTTGGTGAACTAGCGATGGCCTTCCTTAACCATTTCCAGTTACCTGTGAGATACGACATTGGCACAGAGTTGCTTGCCAATTTCGAACAGACAACCGCGAGATCATATCTGAGAGTGGAGACACTAGAAGAATCTCATAAAAGTAACAGTCCCACCAACATTCCTGCTTGAGTGGTTCCTTAAGTCTCTAGTCCCACAATTATCCAAAGACATCGCGACTTCTGGAGTTTTCTCCAAAGAAGATGCCATCATGAGGGATCAACAGTTTGAGCTCATATATTCTCAATCTGGTTTATTATACAACATCCTGCTGGATGCACCATGATTGATACTGGATAAAGCTAGACAGAGAGTTGGACCACATGCCGATGGTATTGTTGGTTCAGCACAAACCAAGCCCGCTGAGTAATTGACAAAAAAATTGCAATAGTTATCTATACAACACTCAACGTCTAGCCAGACTACTTCTTTGGATGCTCCTCCTACCCAAACGTCGGAAGTACACTCTGTGCAGTCGACTAACCCAAAGGCCACCCAGCAGTCCGAAGGGAAGAAAAAACAACGAAAGAAGGGTAAGGGGGATAAAAAATCCACTGATAATGCTGGCGGGGACACCACGGAAAAATATAAGGTGAGGTATCTGTGCAACTTGTGTGCAGATGACTGCCCAACCCATATTTGTCCTCAACTTGCAGAGGCCCAAACATTTGTCATACTGCAACAGCAGGCAGTGTTGACTAACCCTTTTCAACATGGGAAAAATTTAACTCAAGCCTCTACAAGTGCCGAAAGGGGTAGCCAAGAAACCTACCCTCCTCCAAACAATCCCTCATCCACAAACATATATATGGTTAGGGGTGATGCTTTCATAACAACTAGAGCACACGACTATAGTAAACCAAGCGCTTCTAAGAAGGGTAAAGAAGATGAGCTCCCATCTCTTCCTCTACAGATCGAGAAGACATTGGGAGAAACAATGACACACATTCCAAAGGGTGCATTTAAGAAAGCTTCTCACAACCCAAACGTAAGGGCCACCCAGAATTACTCTGTGGTGGAGGATTTATCACAAACCCCTTGTGTGATGTCTGCTTTGGAGGTCCTCCAAAGTTGCCTTGCTCAGAGGAAATCCTTGTTAACTTCTTTGGTCTCTACTAAGACTTGTAATTTGGGTACCATCATGTTAGATACAACCGACTTAAAACCTTGCCTGCCTTACCACGTAGCATTTTAGATAGTAGTGGCTCATCCCATGAAAATTTTTACACAGAATATCTTTCGCACGGTGGTCGATGAGGGTGCCTCGAAATGCGTTATGTCGTTAGCATGTTGGAAGGCCATTGGCCAACCCACTTTGTCTCCATCACCTACTCTCCTCACTACTTTCGATGGTCATTCTTTCCGACCACATGGCATCCTTCCTTCTTTCCCTGTGTAGTTAGGAGGGAAGACCGTGTGTGTCGAAGTAGAGGTAGTCGATGCTCCCCTCGACTATAATCTCTTGTTAGGACGGAGTTGGACTTATGCTATGCAAGTTGTGGTTGCTATAGTTTTCTGAGTCTTTTTGTTTCCACACGAGCGTCGGATAGTGACCATCGATCAATTGTCCTTCTCTCGACCTGACCCAACTTTGGGGGCATCCACGGTCCCCATGATTGATAATCCTCTACCAGGTGTCATTAACGTAGGAGCTGGTTTGCGCTCATCCTTGATGGGTACCTTCGATTACCCACCTCCTCACGATGACGTCAAATTTATCTCTAATCACCATAAGGTTGAGATTTTTCAATTTTCGTCGTTACGCACGACTTACTTTGAGGATACTTGGATTCTTCCTTCCCCATCAACCACGATGGATGAGACAGGGCACTTAGGCATGTCCATGCCCTTGTCAGCTGCTAAAGTAGCGTACTCTTTAGTCCAGCAAGCTTCAGCTAACCCTGATCTGACTCCCGCACAAGATTTAGATCCACTTCTAGAGCCTATTTGGGCTGAGGGTTCTCTTGCTAACATCGATTCGTTAGACTTAGTCTTGCCTTCTGATGAAGAAGTAATTGAAGCAATGACTAGTCCAAACAAACCTTGGGAAGATCTTCATCACAGATCATACTTTCTCCCCGAGTTAAGCCGAATCGAAGACAGAGAATTCACCGTTACAATGACGGGAGATCAACCATGTCCTATTAATCTCTTAGCTACAAAGGAAATTTATGTTGAGGGAAATATGGTGACTAACGCTAAAACTATACCCATCAACATCTCCCGAAACCCTGGCGTCATGGAGAATTTCTTCGTTGGAGTAGATTGCTCCCCCGAAGAGATTCAAATTTACATGGATCCTTTTAAATAATTCAAGGACATTTTTGCCTGGTCTTATGAGGAAATGCCAGGTATAGATCCAAAAATAGTTGAACATGAAATCACAACGTATCCGGATGCCAAGCCTGTTCAAAAAAAACTTCATCCAATTAATCCTAAGAAAGCAGCAGCCATCAAGATTGAGGTTGAGAAATTTCTCAAGGCAGGTTTCATTTATCCTATTCATTTGACTCAATGGGTGTCAAACCCCGTGCCGGTCAATAAAAAACAAGGCACGATTCGTGTATGTACCGATTTCCGTGATTTGAACAAGGCATGTCCCAAAGATAATTTTCCAACACCATTCATTGACTAGATCATTGATGAATGTACCAGTTGTGAAACATTTTCATTCATGGATGGTTTTTCAGGATATAATCAAATCCAAATCAAACCTAAAGACCAACAGAAAATGACATTCATTTGTCCGTGGGGTACATTCGCATATCGTAAGATGCCTTTTGGCCTTAAAAATGCCAGAGCCACTTTCCAGCGGGCCATGTCTTTTGCGTTTCATGACCTCAAGCATATATTCGAGGCCTATCTAGATGATTTAGCATCACACTCTCACAAGCGAACAGATCATCCCACGCACCTTCAACTAATCTTCGAAAGCTGTCGCTACTTCAGGATTCGCTTGAATCCAAACAAGTGCAGCTTCTGCGTAACGTCAGGACATTTGTTAGGTTTCATCATATCAACAATAGGGATCATGGTCAATCCNCCCCCCACGCACAATCTTACAACTTCAAATTCTACAAGGCAAGGCGAACTTCTTACGACTCTTCATCGCCAACTATGCTGAAATCACCAGGGGATTTATGCATTTACTAAAGAAAGACGTTCCTTTTTTCTGGGACGAAGCCACTCAATGCTCTTTTGATGCATTAAAACACACCCTCACAACCGCACCTCTGCTACGGCCACCTAACTATAACAAAGATTTATTATTATATCTGGTTGCCATAGAGACAACCATAAGCATGGTTTTAGTTCAGGAAGATGATTTGTTTTTAGAATATGTGATCTATTACCTGAGCCAAGGCCTTGTAGGACCAAAACTTAATTATTCCCATCTCAAAAAACTTGCGTTGGTAGCAGTTCATGCTGTTCAATGGTTCTGTCACTATGTTCTGTTTCTCAAGACCACCGTCATTGCTGTCGTGAATCCATTCCAGTACATGTTGACACGACGAGTTATAGGTGGAAAAATCAGTAGGTGGATGGTCATCCTCCAAGAATTTGACTTAGAATTTGTTTCAGCAAAGTCCAAGAAGTCATTGGTCTTCGCAGAACTTATTTCGGAGATTCCAGTTGAGTCAGGTGACATCGTGCCTGAGGAATCACCTATCCGGGGGGATATGTTTTTTATTGAATCTTCAGACCCCTGGTATGGAGATATACTTATCTATCTCCAGATTTTGAAGTGCCCCACCTTTGCTTCTCCTGATGAGCATCGACGGATACGCCATCAGGCTAAGAATTATCTCATACTCGATGATACGTTGTATCGAAGAGGTGTAGAATGCATCTTGCGTCGATGTATCAGTCATGAGGAGGCCATCATAGTGCTCAATGATTGCCATATTGGAGTGTGTGGTGGTCATTTATCTGGGTTGGCAACAACCCAAAATATTTTACGAGCAGGTTACTTCTGGCCCACACTTATCAAAGATTGTATCAAATCAGTCAAGAAGTGCCATCCATGCCAAATCTTTTCTCGGAAGATGAGGGCACATCCCGCTCCTATGTTTCCTGTCATCACAGTTGGTCCCTTCACTAAGTGGGGGATTGATTACACTACATGCAACCCCCCATCAGCAAGGGGGCACCACTATATCATCGTAGCTATCGACTACTTCACTAAGTGAGTCGAGGCTATGCCAACGTTTAAAGATGATGGAGAGACTGCAACTCTCTTCTTATTCAATCAAATCATAGCAAGGTTTAGTGTCCCGAGAGAGATTGTCACTGACCATGGCAGTCGCTTTCAAAACCAAATGATGACCGAATTAACATCAAATCTTGGGTTACGATAGGAACACTCATCACCTTACTACCCCCAAGCCAATGGGTAGGTGGAAGCTGTAAAAAAAACTCTCAAGAAGATTCTACAGCGAACTATCAACTCAGCCAAGTCCAATTGGAATTTGATGTTATACTCAGCATTATGGGCTTACCGAACATCTGTTAAGACTGCAACCGTTTTCTCACCTTTCCAACTCATTTACGGGCTGGAGGTAGTCTTGCCCATCGAATGTCAAATCCCATCTCTGAAATTGGTAGTACAGTTATTGCCAGACACATCTCCACTTGAAGAATGGTTAGTACACCTTGAGTAGCTTGATGAGCAGCGTCGCGATGCGGCCGTGGCCAAAGAGGCTCATAAACATAAGGTCAAGTGTCAATATGATAGGTTCATTCATCCTCAGGTTTTTTCTAAGGGAAACCTTGTCCTGGTCTATGATCAGGACAAGGACCCCCTAGGGGCTGGAAAGTTTAAACCCATGTGGTTTGGACCCTTCATTATAAAAGAGGTATTAAAAAAGGGTGCTTGTCGTTTGGTTGATTTTGAAGGGAATGCTTTGGCGGAGCCTAGAAATGGGCTCTACCTCAAGAAGTATTACTCATAGATAGGTCACTGTGGGTAACTTTTTGTAACATATGTATATTCTTTGTACTATTACTTTTTACATTTCTTTTAAAGTGTTATGGGTGTGTCATTGATGTTATGTTTCGTTAATATGGTAGATCTCAAGTGAGTCCAAGGTGTTCGTTGGGTATGCGGACGGTGATAGTCGACACACATGGAGGCTTGCCTCCGCAGCTTGGGTAATATTTACACCACAGGGTCAGTTGTTATCTTCCGGAGGTATATGCTTAGGTGACACCACAAATAATGTCGTCGAGTATAGTGCAGTTATTGAGTTTCTTAATGACACCTTGTCATTGGGTATCTCTCATCTCCGGGTCTATCTAGATGCTCAATTGGTTGGGTCGCAGCTAAATAGAATATACCGGGTTCATGATCCAACTTTACACCGACAATTCCTTAGGGTACGTCTCTTAGAACACAAATTTGATTATATTACATATTTTCATGTTCCTAGGCGATTAAACCAAATCACAGATACTCTAGCTAATCAAATTTTAGATTTGCATCTTGCCCACATATAAAAGAACATGGACATAAACATGTAAATACATTTTTTCACACAGGATCCATAAGACACAAAAAAGATAAAAAAATCATATATAAACATCATAAAATACTCAGAGTACATAGGTGGACGCAAGCGGCTAAAAAATGGGAACAGTAATGAGACACCGGGCTTATGCCCTCAAAAAATATATACAAGTAGGTGCTCGTGGCACATAAAAAGTCTAAATCTATTCAAGGCCTATGGGCCCTGTTATAATCATCTATAGCACGGGCTAAACACTTAAACAATCGGACCCATATCCGAGGGGCCCCGACAACATGAGGCTGCATGGATGGCAGTAGGTCCTCTATCTCTTCCATCAGGACTGTGCGAGTGAGCACAGTGAAGTTCCACTCAACCCATCTAAGGACCCTATCAGCCTCTTGGGCTGGAAGGTTCCTTGCTACTGTTGCTCCCCCAACGGCGACAGCCGCGGCCTTTGGCCATGGACAATGCCTGTTCCGTGCATAGTCGGCAGGTCACACGGGTCCCACATTTGCATACAACAAACGTATCCGTCAAATACTCTGGCATAAAAAAAAATGATATATATAACAAAAATACATAAAAATTACATATGAAAAAAAAAAACTACAAAGGAGGAGACTTACCCATCTCCCCTCGCTCCTCACCAAGAGGCACAGGTATCTCTGGATCTCTAGAGAAGTCTATCCCTACATACAGGTAGTCCTTAATAGCAGGGATCTGTCGTGACAGCCAAGAAAAGAAGTCATCGTCGAAGGCCTCAACGGTCCTTCCACCACCCTGTCGCGGCAATAACTCTGCCCATCTACACACTGCAGGGAAAGAGGCTAGATGTCCTCGTACTACAACCCGAGGACTAAAACACGAAACTCTCTCAAAAAAGAATGAACATAAGATAGTCTCGAACCCGAATTTCCTCTGCGTCCATTGTTGACAATCTGTCAATTGCCTCTTCATACACTCTAGCAGTGTGGTACACCAATCAAAAATTTGTGCATTCATGCACTGGATAGCACAGTTCATCTGTGCACGCGAAGCCTGATGCACGACTGTTGAGCCGGTAATCCGCCCAATAAGTAACAAGATAGTCTGTAGTGCTAAGTTGGTAATCTTGCTAATGGGTACCTAGGAATCCGTACATTTGGTCCCAGCCTCACATTACTTAGCTATCAACTTTGAGATCTTGCTCGGCCCCACAGGAAAAGTCTGGAAGTTGACTGGATCCCCTCTTCTTGAGAGGCTAGTCAGAAAGTAAATGTCCTCGGTGGTGGGCACCAATGATTTCCCCTCTAGCATAAATGCATCTGCATCAGGATTCCAGTAATCAATCAAGGCATTCAGTAGCATTGGTTGCACATGCATAAACAGACATAGAAAAAATTTGAGTAAACTGCATTGCATCAACATGGCCACAACATTCGGATCTGCAACAACCAACTCACTGATTTCCTCGTGCTCCCTTTCCCTCCACTGGACATACATCCTACCAACACAACAAGGTAAAGGAGGGTCAATACTTCTTTTAGTTTTCTTTTCCATCAATAAGGGGGTACACGTGGGCTGTATAGGTGACATTCATGTGTACACGCATGCAGGCTTTACTCTACATGCGTGTACGTAGGGCCGACCTTTTTAAGGTCGACACCCACCCAAAAAATAAATTAAATGACTAAATTGAAGTATTGAATAGCTAGATAAGGGAGTTTGTACTTACTTTGTCCAAGCAGAAGTTAATTTCGTCCACTATAGCTCCCGAAATCACTATCTTTGGCAAAGGGGGTCTTTTGGCTCCAGAGTCAATTTCCAAATCAACAATGGTGATAATGAGTTGCCAGCTTCTATTTATAGACTTTTTGGCATATTTTTGTCACTTTTTTGGCCCCCCTTATCAGTTTATTTATACCAAAAAACATTTAGAGTGATCTAGGAGTTATATGGGAGGTATTTGATCAGGTATTGAGACAATTTGTTTTGAGTTTCAGAAAAATATTGACGATCCATAAAAAAAAAAAAAAAATTTCAAAAAAAATCAACTTGAGCATATAGGTTAGGATGCCACCCCAACTTTTGCATCTCGTTGCCTTTTTATTATTCTATAGGATCGATCCCATCCGGTTGTGACACATAACCATCATATCTTCTCTAGAAGTGTCGCAACTTGGTGGTAGAGCTTACCAGAACATGGATGCCCTAGGTAGGTCCTGGTTACATTATGGTGTCCATGTCGTTTCTAAAAACACTGTAGGCTCAGGAGTCCGTATAGTTTTTCCTGAATATGAGTTTGAGCCTCATTTGCATGGGTGTTTTTCACTCTTTGTCTCACCCTCAGGACTCCCAAAACATAACGAGTCTCCTTTTAAGCCCTTTTCAGACCCTCTAAAAATGAAAAGATTGCCGAGCAATCTTGTGAACTTTCACACTCGTTAAAATGAAATTTGAAGTCATGTCTGTCTGGCAGTAGTTTATCCCTTTTTCGGTCTGGACAGTCAATTGTACAAACAAAGGTATACTCTATTGAATTCCCATTCTTTAGAAGAGTATTCTCAGGTATAATTTTATTCCTTTTTCGGGCCTGAGGGACTAAATTTACGAAAAAGAAACCCCCACAAAGTCCATAGTTAAGCTCTTTTCAGACTCCATAAAATTGAAAAGATCGCCAAGTGACCTTATTCTTTCACACTCGTTAAATTGGTCCAGAAGAATATTCCTGACAGAGTCCAGAGTTAAGCTTTTTTCAGACTCCTTAAAAGTGAAAAAATAGCCGAGTGATCTTATCCTTGTCACACTCGTTAAAATGGTTTTGAATTGACGTCTAATCGATGCTAGTTTATCCCTTTTTCGAACCGACTAGACTATTGTCGAAAAAGGTACCCCAGCGGAGTCTCCTTTTATGATTTTTTCAGACTCTCTAAATATGAAAAACCACCTAGGTTACCTTCTCTGGGCTTGTTAAGCTTCCATCGAAGGACGTTACCATTGTGTGTTCTATCAACCGCATTTTCATACCTTATCCACTAGCCTTGTGACAGTTTGCTTCTGCATCTTAATACCTTTGGCCGCCAGAGGATTTTTTCCGAGTATCATTTTACCAGAACATCAGTCTTGTCCTTGTGCCTTGAGTTTGTATGTTTGCAGTACTCGTTCCTCCATTGTAACGTAATATCCCTTTATTATTTTTCAAAAATTACCAAAAAGAACAAAAAAATCAAATATACCCCAAAAAGAGGATGGGAAAAGTATTTTCTTTATTGGCCGCATAATGAGTTGCCCTTGGATAAAGCACATCTGTCCATTTGATCATCATAATATGGGATGCAGTACGACCTTAGGAATATTTTCTCTCTATATAGAGTTTTGTCCTCCACCGTTTGGTTACTCTTCCAAACATATGGAGAGTTTGTGTTGCCTCCTGCTTCGTAGACTTATGATTAACATATATGCTGCCTGAGTCTTATCACTTGTCGTGTTGTTGTCCAAGGGAAGTTTTTCACTAAGCCTGAGTTGGCCCCTCTGCAATATGTCTCTTGTCTGCATACCCAACCATCCTGAACGTCCAATCAAGTCCTTGTTCAAAATCACTGAAGCCTTCAGTCCGATCATCAAGATTATCAAGTCCATAACCGATGAGTCATCGAAGACCTATGGGTAGTGCAGTCGTACACTCATATTACACTCCTACCCTAGTTTTAGAAGATTTTGAAGTTGATGCTCGAGATCTGAAGTACAACCATCAGGCCAAGTCATCTTCTGGAAGATGGGTACTCTATATTTATATCTTTCTGATTTCGAGATGTAGCTCCACTGTGTATTATTCACGGCTACTCTTTATAGTTATTTGACATGGATCTATAGTGTATTTGATTGGTATCCATGGTTCTATTTTATCCTGAGCATGGGTATGCTTGCCTCGGTGAGACATTTGTTATTTTGTAGATGGCACCTCCTGGTTCCTGATCCTTGGGCTCATGCATTCAGCACATCAATAAAGATTGGTAAGAGATTGGTAATGTATTTCAGCCATCAAATGCTCTTCTGACCTCACACATTAGGGGGCATCTATTATAACCCTAAATTGCACCACACATGCTTACCTGGCATCAGGCCAACTCATATCCCTTCATTGCAAAAACATCTGCTGAACAACTCTTTGGAAATCCTCTTGTGTTAAGGCCCACGCACCCTAACCCATTACTGCACGCGTGTGAATGCTGTCTAGCTCACTATAGCCTGCGTGTACCTAACAAAGCATGAAAAAAAGGAAAGTTTTCGACAAAACAAAAAGCTATGGGTCAGTCAACTAAAACTCTCAGCCATGCATGGCCGAGGGTTCGTCCAAAACCCTAGCTCCTTCTAGCCTATAAAAGAAGGGGTAGGGGTACCATTTGGAGGAGGAAAAAATACAGAAAAGAAACTCTACCCATTTACATAATCCATTGTCCCAACCCTTTAGCCTTTCCTCATGCCAAAGGAGATTTAACACAAAGCAGTTGGAGGACATAAGAAGAGGAGCCTAGGATCAGGATCAAGGAGCGATGGCCGGTCTCGACTTTGATTGTAAATTGATTCATTTTTTAAATAATAAAAGAATACTTTTCCCATCCCAATGCATGAGTTATCTATGGTTTGGTTTATTTATGCTTAATTTCTAACCCTCGAGTAGAGAAGTAGCATGCATGCATAGTTGTTTGTTCTGATTGCAGTTCATCTTTGGAAGGAGCAGCGCAAGCAAGTGGTCAAAGTGCAACGGAGGATCTACATCGAACGCTGGTAACAGGGTTAGTAGTCATTCTCCATGCATGTACTGTGAAAGAGGGGTTTAAGTTTTGGGTTGTAGGTTAAAAAGTAATTTCTTTATGGTCAAAATCTGCATGCAAGTATGACCCTATTTTTCTAGTCCGTAGGGTATTTTTCCCAACAACATTAGCAGAAGTATGAAAACAATTAACTTGGCAGTGGTGGGAACTTGCGAGATGAATGTTAGGGAAAGAGTTAGGAATGCACAAGAAACAGATGCATTCTTCCAGACCGTGACCTCGTACCTGCAGCAAGAACCCATAGGGATAAATTATGAAGGCTACCAGATGCTAGATGGAGGTCTGTTGACTTAGCAAAACATGATATATATTCCAAGTTGTGATGTCTTGAAGAGGTTCATAATGGATGAATTTCACAAAAGAACATACACTGGCCATACGGGCTATCAAAAGATGGTCAAGGCATAGATTGAACAAAGACATAGCTGAATATTTAGCTAAATTTCTAGAGTGCCAACAAGTTAAAGCATAACACCAACACCCAGTAGGATTATTTAAACCTCTACCAATCCCAGAATGGAAATGGGAGACCATCTACATGGATTTCATCATCAGATTACCAACATCTTCTAGGAAGAATTACGCCATCATGGTAGTAGTGGCTAAATTGAGAAAGTCCGCTCATTTTATTCCCGTCAAATCGACTTGCAAGGAAATAGATATTTCCAACATATTCATAAAGTAGATATTCAGACTACATGGAATGCCTAAGGAGACCGTGACTGACAGACACACAAAATTTACTTCAAACTTTTGGAAATCCTTGATGGTTGGCCTGGAGACCAAATAATTTTTTAGCATAGCTTATCATCCTCAAACTGATGGACGGATGGAAAGAGTGAACCAAATACTAGAAGACATGATAAGGATGCATGTAATGCATCAACCTAAAAAGTGGGAATATTACCTACCACTGATGGAATTTGCCTACAACAATGGCTACCAAGAATCACTAAAGATGATCCCTTCCAAAGCCCTCTATGGTAGGTTGTGAAACACTCTAGTTAGTTGGAGTAATCCCGTGAACAGAATTACAATTGGACCTGACTTGTTGAAATATATGGAACATCAAGTGATTCAGATAGCGTAAAATCTGAAAATCGCTCAGAATAGACAGAAAATTTATGCCGACAGAAAGAGAACCCCCAAAGAATTCAAGACAAGAGACAACGTCTATAGCAGATTTAGGCCTAGGAAGAGTTCCCTGAGGATGGGATCTTGTGCGAAGTTGGCACCTCGATATTGTGGACCTTTTGAAGTTCTAGATAGAGTGGGACCTGTAGCCTATAGGCTAGAACTTCCTCCCACAGTAAAATCAGAAAATGTTTTCCATGTTTCATTGCTAAAGAAATATGTACATGATTCTAATCATATAATTGACTGGTCTATGATCCAGGTGGAACCAGAGGGAGAATTCCTGCCAAAACCTTAATGCATACTAGACAGGAAGGAAACCCCACTAAGGAACCGAACCATTGCACATGTCAAGGTCTTTATGGAAACACTTGGGCCCAGATGAGGCCACATGGGAAATGGAGGATGCCATGAGACAGACATACCCATTTTTGTTCACTTCTGTACATATAGAACATGTTATTAGATAGAAAATCGAGGATGATGTTCCTTTAAGGGGGAGAGAATTGTGACACCCTATTTCCCCCAGTTTGTAAATATAACTATAAATGGCCAAAAGGCTATGGAAGACTTTATATGTGTGAATATTGATTCGATGGAAATTTGTTTGAAAGGTAGATGAATGTGAACCTAATTATTTACTAAGAAAATGAACAAGTGTTGCATGACTAATGGAAGGGGGGTGTACTTAGAAATACCACTAATTCTATGAAAGAGATGGTGAAGGGGACCATGAATGGTTGCATTAACCTTCACCAAACCAGTACATTACTGAATTTAATTGCTCAAGATGAGAACTGTCCTTTGACCCAGAAATGAATTAATGTTAGGCTGGTGGGTGGGAAGGCCTCCTCAAGAGTTAATGAGGGATGGGGTGTGTAAGAACTTATCCGTAAGTCTTGTAGACTTGACCGTTGACTGGGAATTCGGGCCACACGTGACCATGATGAAAGTGGAGAGAATGAAAGGTGTGGTGGGCAGAGGGAAGAACACGCTTGAAAAGAGTGCAGAGATGGGAAGTGAATCTTGGGGATTCAAGGAAGAATGGAAAAACTAAGCATTTTGGAAACAGGAAATAGCAGAGAAGGTTATGATACAAGCTGATAAGCGAGGCTAGTCCTCCTTGCTTGGTATCATATAAACCATTGATAGGATCCCGCGAGAAGAGGAGAGTAACCTCTGTCCCTATTGTGGCTAAGAGAGAATAAAAGTTTGTGTTGCAAAGAATCATGGTCTAGCTTGAGGATGGCTAGTGGTAAATCCATTTGGAGTGATTAATCTTATGGTTTGGTGGAAACATGCACCCTTTCCAATAGTTGCTTCACATTGTCTGATTATGATAATTATTTTCTTGACCTTAATTGTTGAGTTAGAATGATGAATGATTTCTTCGTTTTTACACACACACACACACACACATATATATGCATGTATGACCATCTATCTGTGAAATGACTATGTTATGTGTATGCTTCCATCTCCTTGGGAACTCATACTTCCCACTGATAAATTGTATGCCCAGTTTCACTCTGGAAGGCTTCCTAGGCATAAGTCGTAAAATGGTCGAGATAGGAAATATCGTGTAGACCTGAAACCATGGGTATGAAGAGAATACTCTCACTTGACCGTGTGCCATGTGAATTTCAAGACCTAAATCCCTAACCCATTTGGAGTGAGAACTCAGAAAAATAGTGATAGGAAAATACCGAAAGGGAAAGGTTTTCCTTGTTCAAAGGACGGACAGATGAGATTCATCCTAAAGGAGCCAAGGGTTGTTGTGGTCATTGGCTATGGGAAAGAGCATGGTAGTTAACCTCTTCTAGCCCTCGGATCCATGAGTTCTGAGTTCGCATATCGGGAAGATCATGGGTTGGTGAAAAAAAAACCTCTGAAACCCGAAGTCGTGAAGTAACCTCAACCATTGTATCTGTGATTTTGGAGTTCACGCATAGGGAGAGGACAGATCTTGTTCGTCGGATCTATGCTTGGAGGACCATAGACGTGAGATCCAGAGGAAAGTGCATGAGGTCTAACCCTTTGAAAGTGCACAAGATAGTGGAATTTCATGAAGTCTTGAATTTTTGAAGTTAATCGGAACTGCCCATCATCAGAGGATAGGTGGTAGCAGATACAGGAGTTTGAGGATTCAGACCTCAAAATATTTGCAAGGTGCAAAGGCGAATACCCGAGGAGCTAGGAGCCGCAACAATCCTAACCATCTGTCGTGAATGGAAACATGGCGAGAGATCGATATTTCACTGACTCACAACTCGGGAAGTCAAAGATAGGTATCTATTTATATGTGTTTCTGGCTCATCAACCATTACAATGTATTACAAAAACCATAACCCTAGCATTGTTAGGTCTTCCATGCATGTGTGTGTTGTTTTTCCTTCTAGCTGTCGCTTTCCTCTTACATTCCTTTCTTCCAAAAGTATCCTTTCTTTTTTATTCGGCCTACTTCCAACACATATCTTGGAGGTTATGACACATATTTGAGGCATGTCTTGAAGATTTTGTAATATCATAGATATATTAAGGTCTTGACACATGCTTGAGGCATATCTTGGAAAATGGTTTGATGCATATCATGGTGATTTTGAGCACATGATTTGGAGGATTTTATTAGAGATTTTGGCATGAGTTTTATGTGGTTATTGGGGTTGTATCAATTTTGATGATGGTTGTTTATCAGTATCAGTGACAATTACATTGACAGGTTGAGTTTCTTATGTGTGATGATGATTATGTATCAGTATTAGTGATAGTTGCAATGAAAGATTGAGTTTCTCATTTATATTTCGGGGAGGTTGTGTGGAACTCATGAAAATTGGTGTCTTAAGACAACAAGTTGGTGCTTGGATAGGATTTTCAACTTCCTTTGAGTTGGTTCTCATAAAACTAGGGGGTTGGTGCCTCCTTCTAGTTGGAGATGGATAATCTAGGGAGTTGGAGCTTCCTTCATATTGGAGCCTGTAAACTAAGGGGTTGGAGGCTCCTTCTAGTTGGAGCTAGAGAATCTAGGGAGTTGTATCTTCCTTCTAGTTGGAGCTAGAGAATATAGGGAGTTGTATCTTCCTTCAGGTTCGAGCCTATAAATTTGGGGGTTGGAGACTCCTTCTAGTTGGTGCTGGAGAGTTTTCGAAGTTGGTGTTTTCTATGAATGTTATCTTGTGATATATAAGAAAGCTTTCCATGGTTTTCTCCCATTTGGGCTTCCACATAAAATTCATGTGTAATGTGTATTTGTGGTTACATGTTGATGATATCTTGAATATAATTATAAATGATAAATGGTTGATAACTTAATGTTTAAATATTGTGGTTAAAAGTTTTAAAAAGTGCCTAATATCGATTTACCCCCCCCTTCTTAGTATTAGTGAATATTCGAACAAGGCTACCTATCTAAGACAACATATTGTTATCTTTTAATTTATATCGTGCAATGATTTCCTCATTTCTTTGATCCTCTATGTTTTCCCAACCACTTGTGCTTTCTCTTTCATGCACTTTTCCTATTTTCTCTCTCTATGACCCTTTTCCTCATTTCACAAACTCTCTTCTTTGTATTTACACAACTTTTCCATTGTAAGGTAATTCTACGTACACATTGTCCCATGACAGGGTTATCTGTGTTTTCGATTGTTGAACATTATTTGTGTATAGAGACTAATTCCACTGAACCATCCAAGCTAAGATTCCATTGCTAGAAGCCACAAGCTTGATTAAACAAGAATAGATATACCGATAGATAGATTCTGAAACAATGTTTGATGTAAATTGAACCAATAAGAAAAAAAAAAGAGAATGAGATTGTGCATTAAACAATGTTGGATTACAAAGAAAAAGATGTGAATCTTCTATGAAGTACTAGTGGTGAGGCTACACTTCTCTCTTATTTCTGACATATTTTTGGAGAGATTTTCTTAATTATGTAGATAGGCTTATGTAGATGGCATGACTCTTTTACTATCTCTTGGACTCATTGTTGTACTATCCTAGCTCTTTTATTGGTTTGGATCTTGTACAAGTTCTTGTATTGACTCTTCTCCTACCCTTTTACTAGTATCACTCTTGTATAGGCTCTTATACTTGGTCTTGTGCTACCTAGTCTACCTTTATACTTGTATACAGGCTCTTATACTTGGTCTTGTGTTGCATAGTATAACTCCATACTTTTATAGGAATAGGCATGAAAGAAGGCCACATCCAAAGCATGGGATATGGGGCCACTATATGGCCCATTATTCCAACAATTCTTTCTTCCTATTTTGACCAAAATCTGGTAGGAATTTTTAGTTCCATGTGAAATATGATTTCAGAAATTACAAACCATGTGCTTGAACTAATTTTGGAGCTATGGATCTACCCAAATACTCAAAATTGCAATTTAAGCAATGCAAAATAACATTTAACCAGAGCAATTTGTGTGCCCTATTTCTAGCATGTTTCTTACCTATTTCAAGCCCTATCTTACCAGTTTCAAGCTCTATTTAAAGCCTATTTTATTAATTGATTAATGCATATTAAAGTTGGTCTAGTTTCAATAAATTCAGTCTTATCCTAAAAGTTTTAATCCCTATTTGAAGCTTTATCCTACCAATTTTAAGCCCTGTCATATTCTATTATTGGGACTTGAATGAGTTAATTGTGATTGCACCAAGAGTAGATAGGTGCTCTAGAACCATTGGGGAGATGTTGTCACTTAATGTCACATTACATGACAACATATAAAAAATTAAACCAAAGTGAAAACATCTAAAAAATTAAACCAAAGTAGGTGACAACATCTAAAAATTAAACTATCCTTGATCCATCTTAAACTAGGATCCACACCCAGGTTATTTAGATGACTGATATCAACCAGATCCTTAGTTGTACCTTCCTCAAATATGTTTTTTTCTTAAATAAACTAAATTATAGAACTCCATTCCTTTCTTTCAAACTACCCTTTCTGAATCAATAAAATAATAAACCAAACCTCTGATTATGATTCTCGATCACACCTCATAATGTCTTTATATTTGCTTGAGCGTGACAAACTTTAGATGACAAAATAAATTTGTCATCGTGATATTTAATTAAAAATTTCAATCTAAGAGAATGAAAAAGAAAATTCGAAGCATTACAGCAAGAAAGTTTCAATGTCAGGCTTAATCGAAAGAGATTTTCCATATCCATGAAATTCTTATCTAATGTATTGAGGACCGCACCTCGGAATGTCTTTTAATTTTGTTGAGTGGAACGAAACTTTTGTGATATTTAATTCCAAAGAATAATTAAGTACATGATGCTTAGTATAAACACTATATCCTAAGGTATATATAAAGGTGGTTATAGACTTAGGCTTAGAGTGAGTCAAACAACAAACGTGTCATACAAAACTTTCTTAGATAAAAATTATATATTTTGAAAGTTAATTCAATTTCATACATTTCCTGTTCATACACCATACTAAAGTTAGTTGTGAAAGTACTTGGACTAATACCTATTAGTCACTAGATTGTTGTTTTCTCATATATGCGTTGATAGTAATGTATCTTGAAAAACATTATTAGGTTTCACTCACACAACATTCTTAATTAGCAACTCCATATCTTCTTTCGACATAATCTTTAAATCTTTTCCCAAAAATTCCATGTTGGAATCCTTTCCCTTGATAATTTTCTCATAAAGTTACCATATATAAGAAATCATTTCTTTCTCATTTATCTCTCTTGCATGAAAGGGTTGTGTATGATATATAACTTGATCATTGAACAACTTGTTATGACCCATGAATTGTAATGTAATAACACTACAACAAAATAGGCCATTAGCACCTAGTTTAGCATTAGATTTGAATGCATTTGAGGGCATGAATTGAGTCGATGGTATGGCGCAAAACCCAACACTAAATGACATGTTCACCAGGGTGTCGGATTTAGCACCCAGTTTAGCTCCCTCTTTAGGGCCAGGTTTTTCTCCCTCTTTAACGCCTAGTTTTTTTCCCTTTTTAGAGCCCAGTTTTGCTCCTTATTTAGCGCCCAATTTTGCTCCCAACTTAGCGCCTAGTTTAGCTCCTAAACTGAGATATTGCTCTCTAATTAACACCCAAAATAGCTCCTTTTTTAGCTCCTATTTTATCACCTATTTTATCTCTAGGTGTGGCGCCTAATTTAATTCCTGGTTTATCTTTTGGTTTAGCGCCTAGTTTAGCTCCAGGTGTAGCTCCTAGTTTAGCTGTTGGGTTAGCACCTAGTTTAGCTCATGGTTTAGCTCCTAGTTTAGTGCCTAGTTTAGCTCCATGTGTGGTGCCTAATTTAGCTCATGGTTTAGTTCCTATTTTAGCTCTAGCTGTGGCGCCTAATTTATCTCCTAGTTTAGCTCCTGGTTTAGGGCCTAGTTTAGATCCAATATGACATCTCCCATGTTGAAATCTCCAATGTTGGCATTCGACCTAAAATCCCTACTTGTTCTTCTCCTTATATGTAGGTGGTTGATTGTTTTATGTTCTAACCTTCCTTCTATATCTATGCTAAATCTTTCTAGCATATTTTACAATAATTTGAGAGAGGATGGATCATTTAGTAATTTTACGCATGATTGCAAAAATCCTTCGATTGTACTTACTTGTCCTAGGGGCTGCATTTATTTGGTATGATCAAATGATGGAGGCATATCGTACTCTAGTACTTCCTTATTATGATGCGTGGTTGAGTTTGACATTGTGTTAGGCTTCATAAATTCTTGTCTCCCTTGCTTAAATATATCCTTCTCATTCTGCATGTCAAATTTCTTCCTTGATTCGATATTCTTCTTCACCCAATGATGTTGTATTGGCTCTTTTCGTACTACGTCGTTCCTTGTTTTAGCTCCTCCACGCATAACTATGTTGATATTTCTTCCTTCATCCCTCACTTCTGCTAAAATCCATTGAACATTCTGATTTTTTTGATTCCTCTTTTCATGTATCTTCCCTAATAACGTAGTACATTCTTCTGTGTCATGATCCGATGCGTGACAACACATGCAAGTCGCTGGTGGAAGTGGAAATTCTCTGGAATAGTGTCCTGGTTATTGATAGTTGTGACTTACCACTATTCCTCTATCTCTTCCAAAGCCTCCTCTTTCTATTCCTCTACCTCTGTATCCAGCTCGATCCCCTCACGGTGTGTTATACTGAACATAACCATCCTCTGACCCAGAAATGAATTACAATGAGGTTGGTGGGTGAGAATACCTCCTCAAGAGTTAATGAGGGATGTGGTGTGTAAGAAATCATCTGTAAGGCTTCGAAACTTGACCATTGACAGGGAATTCGGGCCACATGTGACCCTGCTGAAAGAGGTGAGAAGGGAAGGTGTTGTGGGCAGAGGGAAGAACACACTTGCAAAGAGTGCAGAGACGAGAAGTGAATATCAGGGATTCAAGGAAGAATGGAAAAACTAAGAATTTTGGATACAGGAAATGGTAGAGAAGGTTATGATACAAGCTGATAAATGAGGCTAGTCCTCCTTGCTTGGTATTGTATAAACCATTGCCAGGATCCCGTGGGAAGAGGAGAGTAACCTCTGTCCCTATTGTGGCTGAGCGAGAAGAAAAGGATGTGTTGCAAAGCATCGTGGTCTAGCTCGGGGGTGGCTAGTGGTAAATTTGTTTGGAGTGACTGAGCCTATGGTTGGGTGGAAATGGGCACCCCTTCGAGTAGTCACTTCACATTGTCTAATTCTGATAAGTCTTTTCTTGAACTTAATTGTTGAGTTAGAATGATGAATGATTTCTCAGTTTTTACATATATATGTCTATATATATCTATATATCTATATATATATATATATATATATATATATGCATGTATGACCATCTCTATGTGAAATGGATATGTTATGCGTATGATTCCATCTCCTTGGGAACTCATACTTCCCATTGATAAACTGTATGACCAGTTTCACTTCGGAGGGCTTCCCGAGCATAAGTTGTAAAATGGTCGAGATTGGAAATATCGTATAGACATGAAACCAATGGTATGAAGAGAATACTCTCCCCCAACTCTGTGACATGTAAATTTCCAAACCCAAGTTCCTAACCCATTGGGGCTGAGAACTTAGGAAAATAGTGATAGGAAAATACCGAAAGGGAAAGTTTTTCCTTTTTCGAAGGATGAATGGACGAGATTCATCCGGAAGGAGCCAAGGGTTGTCATGTTCATTGGCTATGGGAAAGAGCACAGGATTTAACCCCTTCTTACCCTCAGATCCATGAGTTCCAAGTTCATGTATCGGGAAGGTCACAGGTTGGGGTGACCAAAACCTATGAAAACCAAAGTCGCGAAGTAACCTCAATTGTTGTATCTATGAGTTCGGATTTCATGCATAGGGAGAGGACAGATCTTGTTCATTGGATCTATGTGTGGAGAACCATAGCCGTGAAATCCAAGGGAAATTGCATGAGGTACAAGCCTTTGAAAGTGCAGAGGGGATTGGACTTTTGCGAAGTTTCAAAGTTTTGAAGTTAATCGGGACCGTCCATCATTAGAGGATAGGTGGCAACAGATCTGGGAGTTCGAGGATTCAGACCTCGGAAGATTTGCAAGGAGAAGACGAGAATACCCAAGGATCTGGGAGCTGCAACAATTCTATCCATCCACCGTGAAGGGAAACATGGCAAGAGTTCAACATTTCGCTAACTTGCAACTCGGGAAGTTAGAGATAGGAATCGTGAGAAATTGCGAAGTCTGAGTTTGCGATTTGATCGCAACCATTGATCAAAGAGAGGACATGGATCATTGATTGTCCAAGGAGATATCAGGGATTGAGAGAAGGAAGGTGAGCATCCCTCCATCTTCATTAAACATGAAGTCTTGATTCACGAAGACTTGATCTAAGTCGTTGGGTCGCAGGAGATTATGGACCATTGATTTGACATCGGGAGTTCAGATTTCGAGATTCTAAAGAAAGGAGATGGAATAATTTCCCCCTTTGTAATACACGAAGTCCTGAAGCTCTTGAGGGTTGGGCCCCAAGTCATAACGAGGTGTCATATGGATGGAGGTAAAGGAACAGAGCTAGCATTGGGATAGGCTCTTAGTTCGAGAGTTCGGGATTCAAGTGAGTCAAGGTTGGCTCGAATGTGAATACCCGACGACAGGAGTCATGAAGTTCCTTTTAGTTAGTATTGTGTTAACGGGTGGTGGTCACATGGAGGGGGGGACTTGTGCCTGGTGCTTGTTTAGGTGAGAGAACAAAAAAAAAAAAAAAGTATAGGCTTTACACTATAGAAGCTCCTTCATAGGGGTGGGTGTCTTACAAATTGGTATCAGAGCATGGTTACAACACTTGGTCTGTTTGGGCTCATAGATGAGTTGCGTAAATACCACATTAAGTGGTTTAAAGGGTGATATCCTACCTTACTCCCTTCCTAAAATGTCTGGTTAATCCCTTAGTATAGAAAATAATGACAGCTTACTGTTGCGTGTGTATGTATTTTAGAAATGTGAATTATGTGTTAGTTATGAACTAATATAATGTTATCTAACAACAGGTGTTTTGTCTGCATTCAAGTGGTCGATCAACTGTAGGAAACTGAAATCATATAGAATGGTTACACACCACAAAGTGCGGGATGACTCCCATAATAGAGATGAAGAGTCTGACGAGAGGAGCATGGTAGAGACCCCTTTGGACCTAGATGAGACTGTGAGGAGTCTTGTGGCTAAATTATAGAGCTGCAAGGCCAACAACAAGAGATTGATAAAAGAGAAAAAGAAGAAAATGGAAATTAATGCAGTCTTGTTGTAGAGTTTATCCAAGATACAAAGACAACTGTAGCATGGACGTGACACCAGTCATGTGGATCAATGATAGACAAAGAGGAGTCAAATTCCACCTGAGATACGAAAACATGTTCCTTTAAGTGTTTGCACTAGGAGGAGTACCTCTAGAAAGGTCCAACCTGGAGACAAGGGACAAGCGTCGAACGAATCCTTTGGAAAGGAAACTGCTGAATCAAAGGGATCTACTAGTAGTAGAATCAGTTCAAATTCTCAAAGAAAATAGAAGAAACAAAAGCATTCCAAAATTCATAATCTTGAAGAATTCAGGAAGGCCAAACCACCCTCTTTCAAATGTGAGATTAAGAAGGGAGAGGAGGCAGAGGCTTGGCTTCCTGTACTAAAAATGTATTTCAGAGTCCATGACTTCACTGAAAACTTGAAGGCCCGAATGTCCACTTTCAAACTGAATGGAAAGGCTTCCATTTGGTGGGAAGACCTTAAAAATGTGAAAGAGATTCATGAAGAGGACCTATATTGGGAACGTTTTGAGAAATACTTCAGGAAGAAGTATCTGTTGGAAAAATATCTTGACGAGAAGACTAAAGAGTTCTATGAACTCAAGCTGGGGAAACTCACCATAGAGGATTAGGTCAGTAGATTCCTTGAGTTGTTGAGGTACATACCCTACATAAAAGTAGAAAAGGAAAAGGTGCAACGATTTATCGGTGGGCTACCTAAGGACTATCATAACAGAATTGAGTTTGACAAGCCAAAGACCCTAGAAGACACTATCTGAAAGGCAAGATATCGTTATGAATAGCTTGGGCTTCAAACAGAACCTCGTGAAGGCTGGAAGCAGAAGAATAGTTCGGGGTTCTAGAAAAAGGGGTTTAAACCCCCAAGATTTAAAAACTATAAGGATTCAAGGATGAGATTTCCTTCCAAAAGTGTATGCTATAATAATTTCCCCTCCCAAAGAAGAAATAAACCTTTTGGATCAACCCCAGGAAAGACGGATAACCCAAAGAAAGAACCCTTGAAATTTTGGGGTTGTGGAGAAGAACATCTACTAAGGGATTGTTTTCACAGACAACATAACAGTAGGAGAATTTAAAATGTCAAAGAAGCCACCACTGTCAATGAGGTAGACAGGAGTATGCCACGAATTTATGTAGCCGTGGATAACAAACAAGACGACCATCAAGATTTAGTGGTGGAGATGGAAGGTATGATCACCAACCATCTAGTATCTATTTTAATTGAACCTTGTTTAAATTTGAGTTATGTGGCCCCTCGAGTTGTTGAAAAGTGTAAATTATAGCCACATAAACATGCTAAGCCATGGTTGGTACAATTAGCCACTAGCACCAAAAGAAAAATAGTGGAGGTCGTACCAGCTTTCCAATTCACTGTGGATGGATTTCCCACCCAAGCTAACCTTAACATATTTCACGTAGGATCGTATGACCTGTTGATTGGTATGGACTGGCTAGATGCATATAAAACTAAGTTGTATTTTTACCACAAAACCTTAGAATGTGTAAATGAAGAAGGAAGAAAGATAAACCTCCAAGGGATTCAAAATCATATCTCAGTGAGACGAATATCAACCCTTCAAATGAAAAAGTATTGCAGAAAGGGGTGTCCTCTATATCCAATATAGGTGTTGGGATATGTTGAGGATGACAGGCCAAGCCTAAAGGACAACCCCATACTAAGAGAGTATAGATATGTGTTTGCAGAAGAGGTATCGGGTCTACCTCCGAGAAGGGACATTGGCTTCTCAATAGAACTTGCACCTGGAGCGGTACTAGTATCTAGGACCCGCTATAGGATGAGTACACCCAAGATAGTTGAAATCAAACTATAGCTAAAGGAAATGATGGACAAAGGCTACATACAGCCTAGCGTGCCTCCATGGGGAGTACCAGTCTTGTTTGTGAAGAAGAAAGATGGTACATTCCGATTGTGCATAAATTATAGGCAGCTCAATAAGGTAACCATAAAGAACAAACACCCCTTACCCAGAGTTATTGACTTGTTCGAACAATTGGGGGGTGCTACCATTTTCTCAAATATTGACTTGAGATCTGGATACCATCAAGTCCTAATCAAGGATGAAGACATAACCAAAACCGCATTCAGGACAAGATATGGTCACTACGAATTTGTGGTATTACCATTTGGATTAACCAATGCCACTGACACATTTATGTTCTTGATGAACAATGTACTTAGCAAATTCCTAGACAAGTTTTTATTGGCTTTTATTGATGATATATTTTCTACTCCAAGAATAGAGAGGAACATGAGGAACATCTTGGACTTGTACTTCAAGTGCTAAGAGATCAACATCAACTCTATGCCAAATTTAGCAAGTATGCCTTTTTCTAGAATCAAATACATTACTTGGGCCATGTCATATCTGAAGAAGGGGTAGTAGTAGACCCTGACAATATCAAATCCATCATGGAATGGCCTAACCCAAAGGATGTTTTGGATATCAAATCTTGTATGGGTTTAGCAGGATAATATATGAGCTTTGTAAAAGGGTTTTCCAAGATTGGTTGTCCAATCACTGCCCTCTAGAGGAAAGGGGTTAAATTCATTTGGACAACGAAATGTGAAGACATTTTTTAGTCACTAAAATACCTTATGACCCATGCACCTGTGTTGAAGATCGTCGATCCCAATAAGGACTTCCTCGTGTGCATAGATGCCTACAAGGAAGGACTTAGAGGAGTCCTTATGCAAGAAGGAAGCGTAGTTTTCTATGAATCTCGAAAATTGAATGGACATGAAGTCAACTATGTGACCCATGATCTAGATTTTTCCGCCATAGTGCACACTTTGAAAATGTGGAGGCATTACCTCCTGGGTAGGAAATTCGTACATATGACAGACCATTGTGGATTGTAGCACCTGTTTGACCAACCAAAATTCAATGCTAGACAAGCTAGGTGGATGGCCCTCGTTAGCGAGTTTTATTTCGAAATCAAACATATCAGAGGAAAGGAAAATAAGGTGGTTGATGCCCTTAGCAGAAGTATGAAAACAATTCACCTAGCAGCAGTGGGAACTTGTGAGATGAATGTCAGGGAAAGAGTTAGGAATGCACAAGAAATAGATGCATTCTTCTAGAGCCTGACCTCGTACCTGGAGCAAGAACCCACAAGGCTAAAGTATGAAGGCTACCAGATGCTAGATGGAGGTCTGCTGACTTACCAAAACATGATATATATTGCAAGTTGTGATGTCTTGAAGAGGTTCATAATGGATGAATTGCACAAGAGAACATACATCGACCAATCGGGCTATCAGAAGATGTTTAGGGCCACCAAGAAACAATTCTATTGGCCTGGATTGAATGAAGACATAGCTAAGTATTTAGCTAAATGTCTAGAGTGCCAGGAAGTTAAAGCGGAACACCAACACCCAGTAGGATTATTACAACCTCTACCAATCCCAGAATGGAAATGGGAGACCATCTCCATGGATTTCATCATCGGATTACCAACATCGGCCAGGAAGAATGACGCCATCATAGTAGTAGTGGATGAATTGAGCAAGTCTGCTCATTTTATTCCCGTCAAATCGACTTGAAAAGAAATAGATATTGCCAACATATTCATGAAGGAGATATTCAGACTACATGGAATGTCTAAGGAGATCGTGACTAACAGAGACACAAAATTTACTTCAAACTTTTGAAAATCCTTGATGGTTGGCCTGGAGACCAAATTATTGTTTAGCATAGATTATCATCCTCAAACCGATGGACAGATGGAAAGAGTGAACCAAATACTAGAAGACATGCTAAGGATGAACGTAATACATCAAATTAAAAAGCAGGAATATTACCTACCATTGATGGAATTTGCCTACAACAATAGCTACCAAGAATCATTAAAGATGAGCCCTTTCGAAGCCCTCTATGGTAGGTTGTGCAACACTCTAGTCAGTTGGAGTAATCCTGTGAACAAAATTATGATTGGACTTGACTTGTTGAAATAAATGGAACAGCAAGTGATTCAAATAAAGCAAAATCTGAAAATCACTCAGAATAGACAGAAAATTTATGCCGACAGAAAGAGAACCCCAAGAGAATTGAAGACAAGAGACCATGTCTATCTCAGAGTTAGGCCTAGGAATATTTCCCTAAGGATGGGAGCTTGTGCCAAGTTGGCACATCGGTATTGTGGACATTTTGAAGTTCTAGATAGAGTGGGACCTGTAGCCTATAGGCTATCACTTCCTCCCATAGTAAAAGCACATAATGTTTTCCATGTTTCATTGCTGAAGAAATATGTACATGATTCTAATCATATAATTGACTAGTTTGTGATACATGTGGAACCGGAGGGAGAATTCCTGCCAGAACCTCAATGCATACTAGAAAAGAAGGAAACCCCACTCAAGAAAGGAACCATTGCACATGTCAAAGTGTAGTGGAAACGCTTTGGCCCAGAAGAGGCCACATGGGAAATGGAGGATGCCATGAGACAAGAATACCCATTTTTGTTCACTTCTGTATATACAAAACATGTTAATAGATAGAACATTGAGGATGATGTTCCTTTAAGTGGGAGGGAATTGTGACACCCTATTTCCCGTAGTTTGTAAATATAACTATAAATGGCCAAAAGACTATGGAAAACTTTTTATGTGTGAATATTGATTCGATGGACCTTTATTTGAAAGATAGATGAATGTGAACCTAATTATTTACTAAGAAAATGGACAAGCGTTGCATGAATAATGGAAGGGGAGTGTACTTAGAAAGACCATGAATTCTATCAAAGAGATGGTGAAGGGGACCATGAATAGTTGTGTTAAAATTCACCAAACTAATACATTACTGAATTTAATTGCTCATGACCATAATTGTCCTCTAACCCAGAAATGAATTAGAGTCAGGCTGGTGGGTGGGAAGACCTCCTCAAGAGTTATTGAGGGATGGGGTGTGTAAGAAATCATACTTAAGGCTTCCAGACTTGATGTCGCAGAGCCCTAAACCCTCAAGTCCAATATCCGCATAGGATTGTTCTAATCTGCCCTTGAGTCTAATTTACTCTTTGATTTCCCCTCGGGGAAGATCCCAAACACTCACAGTGTATCCACAGGTCCTTATGAATTGGGCTTCCATGTACAAACACCAGGTTCCAACCCAAATCTCCTTAATCACAATAACATCATGCCCTTTACTAAACTGGGGCTTCAGGTTTTGCGATTTCGCTATCCCTGTTGTCGAGGGTTCCTATCTCTACAACTTATGAAACCTGAATTGACAAACTCCAATGCACTCAACAAAGGTTGGATTCCCAGCGGGCTTCTCACTTCATCAGGCTTTTAGACTTCAAAACTTTGTGAACCCAGATGCAAGTTTCCCAGTCCTTCAACCTCCGAACCCCAAAACAGTCAACAAGGTTTGACTCCATCGATTTACAAAGAAACGCCACCTGTCACCCTTGTGGTCCCCACCTGATAGATGTGCCACACATTCACACGATCTCTCAGCTCTCACCACTTCACAACTCCAATAGTTGAAACTAACTCCTCTAAAACCCCGAGCTCCCAAAGTGCCTAAATCCCGAATTCCAGGCCGATTCCTATCGCAACTCGTGACTTTGAGACTTTCGTCCACTGCTCTCAACTCCTAGTCATCAGGATCCCCGAAATGATGAAATGATCTGATGGCTTGTGAAAATCACGATCGATGGTCCACATTGATTCTTACCTCCCAAAATATGGATTCATCCAACACTTATCCTTCTTGCAGCTTCACTGGAATCCCACAGTCCTCACAATTTCGTGAATTCTCCACAGAGAATTCCGACCACTCGTTGCTCCTGAACAACTTCCATGAAATGAACTAGTGTTATTCTATGGGAAATTAACTTTTTCTAAATGACTTCGACCCTCATCTCCCTTTGAAGTATTTCAACCTTCATCCTCCTTTGAAATGTTCAAAGGTGTTAACTCTCCTGAGCTTTCTCCGACAACTTCAAGCCTTGAAAGAACTCCTGCATGCACTCCTTGCGGAAACCTTTCGAATACTTTTGGGTATTCGACCTCTTGACTCTATGCACTCTCTGCAACAAAAGTCCTCAAAAACTTTACCTTAGTTGATAAATCCTAAGATTTAAACCATCCTACGCACACCTTGCATGACTTTTGTGCCTCACTTGTGCTTCTATTGAAATGAGAACAACGGTATCCCTCCTGAGCTTTCAGAGATAAACTCTGAACCTTCGTCAATGCACTCCTTGCGGACATTTCACTGCACTCCTTGCAAGAAATTTTCTCACTCAAGATGAGAAACAATTGAAACTCATTCTCTCTCTCTCAGACTTCAAACATTCAACATGAAATCATACATACACACAATATTCAAGAAAATGCATAGCCAGAGTGAATAAACAACTGTAAGCATACCATTCACCATGTAAATACAGAAAACATCATACCACCATGAAATCTGATTCAAAGATTCATATATTAATTCAAAGCTCCTGTACATGGACTTCTTCTCTACAACTCTCTCTCTTTTCTTCTCTATTCTAATGTGTTAATGATAATGTTACAATGATACAAGAATGAGGGTGTCTATATCTTTTTTCCCTCCTATTCTCTAAACTGTCTAACCTTATTAATTCAAACCGACCTACTTTCATTAACTGGCTTAAATTCCTTGATACAAAAGACAGACGTGATGATTTCCCTAGGTCTGTTTACAATCTCCAAAGTATAAATGTGAGTACATTCCTCTTAACTATTACATCAATGAATTTGTTTCAAAAATTCAAAACGGGTCTTTATGAAAACATTCTCTTTTCTTCCTCCGCACGTCCAACTATTTCTTTGTCTTAGTTGCACACTTTGGGCTTTGCACGATGCTCCTGCATCATACTCCCTCACTTGAAAATTTTCATGAAATCTTGTTCATGAGCTCTTGCATGGTCTATCCATGCTTCTGAATTTCTTCTTCATCTTCCCAGCTGGAATCTTCAACTGAATGTCCCTTCCATTTGACCAAGTATTCAAAATACTCTTTCCTCCTGGTCTTCTTGCTAATCCTCTTGTCAATTATGCTTTCCATATGTGGATTTTTAGCTACAGACATTTGTTTAGTCCATTGAACCTCTGTTGGTTCATCCTCTGCTCCTGCTTATCCATCTCTGTAAGGGTACAAATCCGCAACATTGAATATCACTGAAATTTTGATCCCATCGGGTAATTCAATCTCATATGCATTTGCCCCAAATTTCTTCAAGACCTTACATGGCCCAATCTTTTTTATTTTCAATTTGTTATATGTCCCCCTTGGGAACCTTTCCTTTCTCAGATGTGCAAGAATCAGATCACCAACTTCAAATTGAAGTTATATCCTATGTTTATCTGCTCTGTGCTTCTATTCTTGGTTTGAACTCTGCAATCACTCCTTAACTTGGTTGTGAAGCTCCTTCATTGCTTCTGGAAAATTATATGTGCTAGCACTCCTAAGTTATTTTTGTTCCTAATTTCTCAATTCAGAAACTCCCCTTGGTTTCATTCCATATACAATTTGGAAAGGATTCTACCCTATGATTCTATTGATTGAATCATTGTAAGCAAATTCCGCCTGTGGCAGAATGTGATCCCATTGACTGTGTTGTTCAGTCACTAGGATCCTTAGCAAATCTCCCAAGATTTTGTTGACAACTTCTGTCTTTCCATCCATATAAGGATGATAGACTAAGATAAATGACAAACTTGTCCCCATCTTCTTCCACAAAGTCCTCTAGAAATTCCCACGAACTTGGTATCTCGATCAGACACGATACTTCTTGGCAAGCCATGAAGTCTAACGACTTCTTTGAAAAACAGGTTCACAATATGTGTTGCGTCGTTGGTTTTCTGGCATGGTATAAAATGTGCCATCTTGGAAAATCTGTCGACTACCACAAAGATTGAATCACATCCTCTTTGTGTCCTTGGAAGTCCCAATATGAAATCCATGCTTACTACATCCCACGACCTTTCTGGTATGGGTAATGGCTAGTACATCCCTATGTTATGCCTTTTCCCTTTAGTGTGCTGACAAAACCTACATCTATCCACAAATCTCTTAACATCTGTCCTCATTCCTCATCATCAAGGATCTTCTGCCATCAACATCTTCTGCCTCAACATTCCATCTTTGTGCTTCAATAATGTGAGTTTCACCACCTTCTTTCTTTCTGTCTGGACATTCATAAGATTTATGTTTGTTTTTCCCATAGACAAAACATTTCACTTCAACTCCTTGGCCTCTTCCTCTTCCCTTAGCTCGAGGAAAATTATTTCTATCAACATACTTCCCTCTCTCTGAGCTTCCTCCTCTCTCATGCTAAGTTTGAGGTTTCTTCCCCTCTTCTTGAGGTCTCTGAGTTCTCTCTTGGGAAACTGCTTTTCCTTTAGCTTGACTTCTGCCTCAGCCTCTTTGACCTTGCTTCCAACTCAACTTCTCTTCATCTTTCAGATCCATATGATAAGCATCTTCTACTTTCCGAATGATCATCATGCTCATCTCATCTTGGATGTCTTATCTCAGACCATTCATGTACCTAGCAACCTTTTCATCATCGCTCTACCAATGACCCGCTCTGATGTTTAGCTTGTAGAATTCTTCAGTGTACTCCTTCACTGACATCAACTTCTGTCTCAAATTCTGCATCCTCTGAAATAGAGTAATTTGATAATCATTGGGGATGAATTTGTATTTCATCTTCGCAACCATTCTATCCCAACTTTTGATTTTCTTCTTGCCTTTCCAACGTCTGTCAACCTACAGTTCATCCCACCATAATGTTGCATGCCCTTTAAGCATTGTGAAAACATGTTTGAATTTTCTATCTTCCTCAACATCCTCATAGTCGAAGTATTTATCTAGAGCTCTAATCCAGTCTAGAATCTCTTCAACATCTGGGTTTCCCTCATACATGGGAATTTCCATTTTTTCCCTGGCACCTATCCTTGTGATAGCCCTGAATAAGCATTTTTCTATAGCATCTTCGACTGTGAATTCTTCTCCATGTCCAGCTTCATTTTCATTGTCAGCCTCACTGATATCCTCAGTGTTGACTGTGCGCCTTTGTGTTGTCTCCATGGCATCAAGCCTGGCACGTAATTCATGCATTTCCATTTCCACTGCTGGATCAAGCATTGGTCTATCTATTCTTCTCAGCGACATGGCTAAGAAATGTTCCTCTTTTCTCTGCTACAGAGAGAAAATAACTTTTCTAGGCTCTGATACCAAACTTGTCACAAGTCCCTAAACCCTCAGGTCCAAGATCCGCACAGGATTGTTCTAATCTTCCCTTGAGTCTAATTTACTCTTTGATTTCCCCTCGGGGAAGATCCCATACACTCACGGTGTATCCATAGGTCCTTATGAATTGGGCCTGCATGAAAAAAAACCAAGCGCCAACCCAACTCTCCTTAATCACAATAGAGTTGTGCCCTTTACTAAACTAGGGCTTCAGGTTTTGCGATTTCGCCATCCCTGTTGTTGAGGGTTCCTATCTCTACAACTTCCAAAACTCGAATTGCCGAACTCGAATGCACGCAGCAAAGGTTGGCTTCCCAACGGGCTTCTCACTTTGTCAGGGTTTCAAACTTCACAACTTCACAAACCTATATGTAAGGTTCCCAGTCCTTCAACCTTTGAACCCTGAAACAGTCAACAAGGTTTGACTCCTATGATTTATAAAGACATGCCACCTGTCACCCTTATGGTCCCCACCTGAAATATGTGCCATGCATTCACACGAGCTCTCGGATCTCGCCACTTCGCAACTCCGGTAGTTGAGACTGACTCCTCTCAAACCCCAAGCTCTCAAAGTGCCAAAATCCTAAATTACATGCTGATTCCTATTGCAACTCGCAACTTCGGGACTTTCGTTCCACTGCGCTCAACTCCTGGTCATCAGGATCCCCGAAATGAAGAAATGATCTAACAGCTTGTGAAAATCACGATCAATGGTCCACATTGATTATTACCTCCTGAAGGATGGATTCATCCAACACTTATCCTTCTTGCAGCTTCCCTGGAATCCCACGGTCCTCGCGGTTTCGTGAATTCTCCACAAAGAATTCCGACCGCTCGTTGCTCCTGGACAACTTCTGCGAAATGAACCACTGTTATTCTACAGAAACTTAACTTTTGTTGGATGACTTCGGCCCTCGTCTCCCTTTGAAGTAGTTCAACCTTCATCCTCCTTTGAAATGTTCAAAGGTGTTAACTCTCCTGAGATTTCTCTGACAACTTCAAGCCTCGAAAGAACTCCTGCATGCACTCCTTCCAGAAACCTTTTGAATACTTCTGGGTATTCGACCTCTCAAATCTATGCACTCTCTGCAACAACAGTCCTCAAAACACTTCCCTTAGTTGATAATTCCTAAGATTTCAACTAGCCTGCGCACACCTTACACGGCTTTTGTCCCTCACTTGCACTTCTCTTGAAATGAGAACAACGGTATCCCTCCTGAGCTTTCAGAGATAAAATATGAACCTTCATCAACACACTCCTTGTAGACATTTCACTGCACTCCTTTCAGGAACTTTTCTCACTCAGGATGAGAAACAATTGAAACTCATTCTCTCTCTCTCAGAATTCAAACATTCAACATGAAATCATACATACACACAAAATTCAAGCAAATGCATAACCAGAGAGAATAAACAACTGTAAGCATACCATTCACCATGTAAAGACAGAAAACATCATACCACCATGAAATCTAATTCAAAGCTTCATATATTAATTCAAAGCTCCTGTACATGGACTTCTTCTATACAACTCTATCTCTTTTCTTCTCTACGATAATGTGTTAATGATAATGTTACAATGATACAAGAATAAGGGTGTATATATCCATTTTCCCTCCTACTCTGTAAATTGTTTAATCTTATTAATTCAAACCTACCTACTTTCATTAACTGGCTTAAATTCCTTAATACAAAAGACAGACGGGAGGATTTCCCCAAGTCTATTTACCATCTCCAAAGTATAAATGCGAGTACATTCCTCTTAACTATTACATTAATGACTTTGTTTCAAATTTCAAAATGGGTCTTTATGAAAACATGCTCTTTTATTCCTCCGCACATCCAACTATTTCTTTGGCTTAGTCACGCGTTTTGGGCTTTGCCCGATGCTCCTGCATCACTTGACCACTGATAGGGAATTTAGGCTACACGCGACCCTAATGAAAGAGGAAAGAAGGAAAGGTGTGGTGGGCAGAGGGAAGAACATGGTTGCAAAGAGTGCAGAGATAGGAAGTGAATCTTGGGGATTCAAGGAAGAATGGAAAAACTAAACATTTTGGAAACATGAAATAACAGAAAAGGTTATGATACAAGATGATAAGAGAGGCTATTCCTCCTTGCTTGGTATCGTATAAACCATTGCTAGGATCTTGCGGGAAGAGGAGAGTAACCTCTATCCCTATTGTGGCTAAGAGAGAATAAAAGTTTGTGTTGTGGAGAATCGTGGTCTAGATCGGGGGTGGCTAGTGGTAAATCCATTTGGAGTGATTAAGCTTACAGTTTGGTGGAAAGAGGAACCCCTTCCAGTAGTCACTTCACATTGTATGATTCTGATAAGTCTTTTCTCGACCTTAATTGTTGAGTTAGAATGATGAATGATTTCTCGATTTTTACATATCTATCTATCTATCTATCTATCTATCTATCTATCTATCTATCTATCTATCTATATATATATATATATATATATATGCATGAATGACCATATATGTGTGAAATGACTATGTGATGCGTATGCTTCCATCTCCTTGGGCACTCATACTTCCCACTGATAAATTGTATGCCCAATTTCACTCCAGAGGGCTTCCCAGGCATAAGTCATAAAATGGTCGAGATAGGAAATATCCTGTAGACCTAAAACCATCGGTATGAAGAGAATACTCTGCCCTGACCCCATTCCATGTGAATTTCGAGGCCCAAATCCCTAACCCATTTGGGGTGAGAACTCAGAAAAATAGTGATAGGAAAATACCAAAAGGGAAAGGTTTTCCTTGTCCAAAGGATGGACATATGAGATTCGTCCTGAAGGAGCCAAGGGTTGTCATGGTTGCTGGCTATGGGAAAGAGCATAGGAGTTAACCCCTTCTATCCCTCAGATCCACAAGTTTCGAGTTCACGTATCGGGAAGGTCATGGATTGGTGCAAACAAAACCTCTGAAACCCGAAGTTGTGAAGTAACCTCAACCATTGTATCTTTGAAATCGGAGTTCACACACAAGGAGAGGACAGATCCCGTTCATCAGATCTATGCACGGAGGACCATAGATGTGAGATCTAGAGGAAAGTGCATGAGGTCTAACCCTTTGAAAGTGCACAGGAGAGTGGACTTTCACAAAGTACCAAATTTTCGAAGTTAATCGGAACCACCCATCGTCAGAGGACAGGTGGTAGTAGATATGGGAGTTTGAGGATTCATACCTCGAAATATTTGTAAGGAGCAGAGGTGAATACCTAGGGAGATGGGAGCCACAACAATCCTAGCCATCTGCTGTGAAGGGAAACGTGGTGAGAGATCGATATTTCGCTGACTCGCAACTCGGTAAGTCAAAGATAGGATAATATAAAAGGTTTATAAAAGGGTTTTCCAAGATTGGTTGTCCAATCACTGCCCTCCAGAGGAAGGGGGCTAAATTCATTTGGATACCGGAATGTGAATAATTTGTTTAGTCACTAAAACACCTTCTGACCCATGTGCCCATGTTGAAGATCGTTGATCCTGATAAGGACTTCCTCGTGTACATAGATGCCTGCAAGGAAGGACTCGGAGGAGTCATTATGCAAGAAGGAATCGTAGTTTTCTATGAATCTCAAAAATTGAATGAACATGAAGTCAACTATGTGACCCATGATCTAGATTTGGCCATCATAGTGCACGCTTTGAAAATGTGGAGGCATTACCTTCTGGGTAGGAAATTTGTACTTATGACAGACCACTGTGGATTGCAACACCTGTTTGACCAACCAAAACTCAATGCTAGACAACCTAGGTGGATGACCCTCCTTAGCGAGTTTGATTTTGAAATCAAATATATCATAGGAAAGTAAAATAAGGTGGTCAATGCCCTTAGCAAAAGTATCAAAACAATTCACCTGGTAGCAGTGGGAACTTGCAAGATCAATGTCAGGTAAAGAGTCAGGGATGCACAAGAAATAGACGCATTCTTCCAGACCGTGACCTCATACCTGCAACAAGAACCCACAGGGCTAAAGTATGAAGGCTACCAGATGCTAGATGGAGGTCTATTGACTTACCGAAACATGATATATATTCCAAGTTGTGATGTCTTGAAGAGGTTCATAATGGATGAATCACACAAGAGAAGATACACTGACCATTCATGCTATCATAAGATGGTCAGGGCCACCAGGAAACAATTCTATTGGCATGGATTGAAGAAAGGCATAGCTAAGTATTTAGCTAAATGTCTAGAGTGCTAGCAAGTTAAAGAAGAACACCATCACCCAGTAGGATTATTACAACCTCTACCAATCCCAGAATGGAAATGGGAGACCATCTCCATTGATTTCATCATCGGATTACCAACATCGACTAGGCAGAATGATGCCATCATGGTAGTAGTGGATAAATTGAGCAAGTCCGCTCATTTTATTCCCGTCAAATCGACTTGCAAGGAAATAGATATTGCCAACATATTCATGAAGGAGATATTCAGACTACATGGAATGCCTAAGGAGATCGTGACTGACAAAGACACAAAATTTACTTCAAACTTTTGGAAATCCTTGATGGTTGGCCTGGAGACCAAATTATTGTTTAGAATGGCCTATCAGCCTCAAACTGATGGATGGATAGAAAGAGTGAACCAAATACTAGAAGACATGCTAAGGATGCATGTAATGCATCAAGCTAAAAAGTGGGAAGATTACCTACCACTGATGGAATTTGCCTTCAACAATGGATACCAAGAATCACTAAAGATGAGCCCTTTCAAAGCCCTCTATGGTAGGTTGTGAAACACTCTAGTCAGTTGGAGTAATCCCATGAACAAAATCATGATTGGACCTGACTTGTTGAAATAAATGGAACAACAAGTTATTTAGATAAAGAAAAATCTGAAAATCGCTCAGAATAGACAGAAAATTTATGCCAACAGAAAGAGAAACCCCAGAGAATTCAAGACAAGAGATCATGCCTATCTCAGAGTTAGGCCTAGGGAGAGTTCCTTGAAGATGGGAGCTTGTGCCAAGTTGGCACCTCAGTATTGTGGACCTTTTGAAGTTCTAGATAGAGTGGGACCTGTAGCCTATAGGCTACCACTTCCTCCTACAGTAAAATCACATAATGTTTTCCATGTTTCATTGCTAAAGAAATATGTACATGATTCTAATCATATAATTGACTAGTTTGTGATCCAGGTGGAACCCAAGGGATAATTCCTGCCAGAAACTCAATCGGAACTGCCCATTGTCATGGGACAGGTGGTAGTAGATCCAGGAGTTCGAGGATTCATACCTCGAAATATTTATAAGGATCATAGGTGAATACCTAGGAGCTAGGAGCCACAACAATCCTAGACATCTATTGTGAAGGGACACGTGGCGAGAGATCAATATTTGACAGACTCGCAACTCGGTAAGTCAAAGATAGGAATCGTGAGATCTCGAAAATCCAAGTTCGTGATTTGATCGCATCTGTTGATCGAAGAGAGGACTTGGACTGTTGATTGTCCAAGGATATATTTGGGATCGGGAGAAGGAAGGTGAGAGACCCTCCATCTTAAATAAACATGAATTCCCGATTCGCGAAGAGTCTATCTAAGTCGTTGGGTTGCGGGATATTGTGGACCGTTGATCTGACATCGGGAGTTCGTATTTTTGGATTTTGAAGAAAGGATATGGACTAATTTCCACCTTCGCGATACACAAAGTCCTAAAGTTCTTGAGGGTTGGGCCCCGAGTCAGGACGAGAGTTCATATGGATGAAGGTTAAGGAACAGAGCTAGTGCTGGGCTAGGCTCTTAGTTTGAGAGTTCAAAAGTCGGGTGAGTCAAGGTTGGCTCAAATGTGAATACCTAACGATAGGAGTCACGAACCGCCTTTTAGTTAGGATTGTGGTCACAGGTAGTGGTCACATGGAGGGGGGGGCTTGTGCCTGGTGCTTGTTCATGAGGGAGAACAAAAACAAAAATTTAGAGGCTTTACACTATAGAAGCTCCTTCAGAAGGGTGGGTGTGTTACAAATATCTTAATAGAAGTATACAATGATCTAATGTACCTTCCCCAAGGCCCATGTAGAAACTCTTGCTATGCTGTGTTGTATGACTTCGCGGTATCTACTGAAAATTCTATTATAAAGCCCGCTACAATGTCCTCGAGCCAAGAATCTACTGCATGGATGGATTTGTTATTCACCTGTTATAAATGCGCGATCTGAACTGAGGTCCACTCTAACTGTCAGATCCTACTTGTTGTGTGATTATCCTTCAACCTCAATATCCACTCATGGAATAAGTGTGGAAAATCACAGAAAAATACTTTATGCAGATCAGTACACACACCTCTCAAGATATTTGTGCGGTGTTACTCTAGGGTTTTTGTTATCTTTCTGCGCAAACTCTAGCTCCTTTGTCTTCATCTAGCTTTTGATCTCTTCTTTTGTGGGATTCCATGGTCTCAACATCCCCTTCTAGCGGTGCATTCTCTCACCTTCTTGTCATCCAATTCAGTATTCTTTTGAAACGCATTCCGCCGATCGATCATTCTTTTAACTGATCTTCAACAGATCAATCATTCTTTTGACAAATCTTCAACATATCCCATCCTCTCAATCCTATGCTATTCCAACTGCCAACGGAACCATTTGTTGGTTTCTTATCTAATTTATACCTTTAACATGATTGACCTAGGTTTAGGTCTATTAGGGATCCAACAAAGCCCCTAAAACTATCAGCCCTCCTGGTAAACCAGAAGAAAACACAACACATAGAGTGCACTATACAATCTCACCCAATATAGTCTTAATGGGTGACTGCAATACTCATGAAGTGATTGCGGTCTAGGACTGAATGGGGATCTGTTACTTGTGCGTTGTGACTTCTATCTAGTTATTAAAGAAATATATTGTCATTCTCATTCATGCATGCACTGTAATTCATTCCTACATCATTCTAACATCTACTCAGACAATAAGAGAGATATAAACTTTCAATCACATAACATAGGTTTTATCGTGGTTCACCCCCTCCTAGGCTACGTCCACAAAGATCTGGCTCTCAAGCTCTTTTATTATGGTATTTCAAAAACTACAGCGTCGTGTGCTTTACAACTCATTCTCATTCGGGTCGAGATCTATTATGATAAGGACTATATCACACCAGGCTCCTTAGCATGTGATCTAACCCTCGAGATCTACCGTCCTGATCCTCTACATCTCAACAACTTACAAGATTGGATCACATTGTAGTAGTGTTATAGAATAGTTACTCCTTCTCACGCGAGTAACACCTCATAGTACGAACATTTCAACTCTAGACCCATTACCTAGACCTCCTAGGTATCTATTTATATGTGTTTATGGCTCATAAACCATTACAATGTATTACAAAAACCCTAACCCTAGCATTTTTAGGTCTTCCATGCATGTGTGCGGGTTGTTTTTTCTTCCAGTTGTTGCTTTCCTCTTACATGTCTTTCTTCCCAAAATATCATTTCTTTCTGATTTAGCCTGCTTCCAACACATATCTTGGAGGTTATGACACATGTTTGAGGCAAGTCTTGAAAATTTTGTAATATCATAGATATATTGAGGTCTTGACACATGCTTGAGGCATATCTTGGAAAATGGTTTGATGCATATCATGGTGATTTTGAGCACATGATTTGGAGGATTTTCTTAGAGATTTTTGCATGAGTTTTATGTGGTTATTGGGGTTGTATCAATTTTGATGATGTTGTTGTATCAGTATCAGTATCAGTGCTAGTTACATTGACAGGTTGAGTCTCTCATTTATATTTCGGGGAGGTTGTGTGGCAATCAGGAAGATTAGTGTCTTCAGACAACAAGTTGGTGCTTGGATGGGATTTGCAACTTCCTTTGAGTTGGTTCTCATAAAACTAGGGGGTTGGTGCCTCCTTCTAGTTGGAGATGGATAATCTAGGGAGTTGGAGCTTCCTTCATATTGGAGCCTGTAAACTTTGGGGTTGGAGGCTCATTCTAGTTGGTGCTAGAGAATCTAGGGAGTTGTATCTTCCTTCAGGTTCGAGTCTATAAATTTTGGGGGTTGGAGACTCCATCTAGTTGGTGTTCAAGAGTTTTTTAATTTGGTGTTTCCTATGAATGTAATCTTCTAGTATATAAGAAATCTTTCCATGTTTTTCTCCCATCTGGGTTTCCACGTAAAATTCTTGTGTAATGTGTATTTGTGGTTACATGTTGATGATATCTTGAATGTAATTATAAATGAAAAATTGTTGATAACTTAATGTTTAAATGTTGATGTTAAAAGTGGTAAAAGTTCCTAATATCCATTTACCCCCCTTCTTAGTATTAGTGAATATTCGAACAAGGCTACCTATCCAAGACAACATATTGTTAGCTTTTAATTTATATCATGCAATGATTTCCTCATTTATTTGATCCTCTATGTTTTCCCAACCACTCGTGTTTTCTCTTTCATGCACTTTTCATATGTTCTCTCTCTATGACCTTTTTCCTCTTTTTGTTGATTTCACAAACTCTCTTATTTATATTTACACAACTTTGTCATTGTAAGGTAATTCTTCTTACACATTGTCGGGTGAAATCATGAAGGTGGGTTACACTTTTGCTTGTTTTATGACAAAAGAAACTGTATTTTCACAAGTTATTCAACTTCCGACATATAAAAGTATTTTTTTTATTTAGAATTTCACTTTACAGTAAAAACAAAACTTGTGAAGAATTGTGTTAGCTTTCTAATGACTATTTTTCAAATTTTTTTTAT
>ML778154.1:1489824-1503839 GCA_009831015.1 Picea engelmannii
ATAACGCAAACAGGGGCATACATATATTGTACATATATTGTACATATATTGTTAAATTGGGGCATACATATATTGTACATATAACTGTACATATATTGTTAAATTGGGGCATACATATATTGTACATATAACGCAAACAGGGGATACGCATTACAAACGCATATAAATGCAAACTCGCATACAAACGCAAATTACATATAAACGCAAATTACATACGCATATAAACGCAAATATAAACGCATATAAACGCATTACAAACTCGCATATAAACTCGCATATAAACGCAAATTACATACGCATTTAAATTGCAAATATAAACGCATATAAACGCATTACAAACTCGCATATAAACTCGCATATAAACGCAAATTACATACGCATTTAAATTGCAAATATAAACGCATATAAATGCATTACAAACTCGCATATAAACTCGCATATAAATTCGCATACAAACTCGCATATAAACTCGCATATAAACGCAAATTACATACGCATTTAAATTGCAAATATAACTGTACATTACATACGCATATAAACTCGCATATAAACGCAAATTACATACGCATTACAAACGCAAACTCGCATACAAACGCATGTAAACATACGCATATAAACTCGCTTACAAACGCATACAAACTCGCATACAAACGCAAACTCGCATTACAAACGCAAACACAGCCCGACATATAAACACATATAAACGCATATAAAATACCTGCAAATTTACGGCGACACCTCGGCAACGGCTCGGCAACAGCTCGGTGACACCTCGGCAACAGCTCGGCAACAGCTCGGCAACACAGACCTCTGCAACATAGACTCTCGCAACCAAAAAAGTTTCTAACCGTATGTCTTCGATGTGTGGATGTTATATAAAACGGCTTTCGGCCGAACTATTGTTCGGCCGAACTATTTTTCGGCCGAACAATCTTTCGGCCGAAAAATAGTTCGGCCGAAAAACTAATGCCGGAAAAAAAATATACGGCCGACCAAATTTCTACACGCAAATCGAGGGCCCGGTTATGGCTCCGTTCGATTTGACGTTTATTTTTTCGGCCGAACAATAGTTCGGCCGAAAATGACATCTTTCGGCCGAAAATATTTTTTAGTTCGGCTGAAAAATGGTTTTTCGAAAATTTGGAGACCTGATTGTCACGAAAGTGTAACCCACCTTCGTGATTTCACCCTGTCCCATGAAATGGTTGTCTATGTTTTCGATTGTTGAACGTTATTTGTGTATACAGACTAATTCCACTGAACCATCCAAGCTAAGATTCCATTGCTAGAAGCCGCAAGCTTGATTAAACAGGAATAGATATACCCATAGATAGTTTGTGAAACAATGTTTGATGTGAATTGAACCAAGAAAATAAATAAATAAGAGAATGAGATGATGCATTAAACAATGTTGGATTACAAAGAAAAGGATGTAAATCTTCTACGAAGGACTAGTGGCGAGGTTACACTTCTCTCTTATTGCTGGCATATTTTTGGAGAGATTTTCTTAATTATGTAGATAGGCTTATGTAGACAACATGACTCTTTTACTATCTCTTGGCCTCATTGTTGTACTGTCCTATCTCTTTTATTGGCTTGGATCTTGTACAAGTTCTTGTATTGACTCTTGTCCTACCCTTTTACTAGTATCACTCTTGTATAGGCTCTTATACTTGGTCTTGTGCTACCTAGTCTACCTGCATACTTGTATACAAGCTCTTATACTTGGTCTTGTGCTACATAGTCTAACTCCATACTTTTATAGGCATAGGCATGAAAGAAGGCCACATCCAAAGCATGGGATATGGGGCCACTATATGGCCCATTATGCCAACAATTCTTTCTTCCTATTCTGACCAAAATCTGGTGGGAATTTTTAGTTCCATGCGAAACTATGATTTCAGAAATTACAAACCATGTTCTTGAACTAATTTTGGAGCTCTCGCTCTACCCAATTACTCCATTTTTAAATTTGTTCACTGTAGATCCTCAAATAATCCAATGGACATAATTTATTCATTTTGCAAAGACCATTGATTTTACGGTCATTCCAATTGGCTTCTTAAAAGGCACCGGAGCTGGAAAAATAATTGACACTTCCAATTTGAGACAATGAAAAAGAAAATTTCAAGCGTAACAGCCAGAGACTTGCATTGTCCAACTTAATCTGGCAAAAGAAATTTGTAGCTGTGATATTTAATTAACATTTCCAATTTGAGACAATGAAAAAGAAAATTTGAAGCGTGACAGCAAGCATGGGTGATTTTAAGGATGGAAATTTATTTTAAAATGTAGAAACCTTGGCGAATCTTACTAATCTTTCATATGCCAACTATAAATGTTTGGCGATATTTTTGTAAAAATATTCAAATTTTTAAGCATTTTATATAGTTTTTATAAAATTTTGGCGAATTTTAAGGTAAAATAATTTTATCCTATAGAATTTGGGTGAATCATTTTTAAAATAGTGAATCTCGTTTTTGGAAAAACCATGGAAAATTAGCCCATGAGCGAAATTTAGCCCCTAAAATCATCCATGACAGCAAGAAAGTTGCATTGTCAGGCTTAATCGAAAGAGATTTTCCATATCCATGAAATTCTTATCTAATGTATTGAGGACCGCACTTCGGAATGTATTTTAATTTTGTTGAGTGGAACGAAACTTTTGTGATATTTAATTCCAAAGCATAATTAAGTACATGATGCTTAGTATAAACACTATATCCTAAGTTATATATAAAGGTGGTTATACACTTAGGGTTAGAGTGAGTCAAACACGAACGTGTCATACAAAACTTTCTTACATAAAAATTATATATTTTGAAAGTTAATTCAATTTCATACATTTCTTTTTCATACACCATACTAAAGTTACTTGTGAAAGTACTTGGACTAATACGTATCAGTCACTAGATTGTTGTTTTCTCATATATGCATTGATATTAATGTCTCTTGAAAAACATTATTAAGTTTCACTCACACAACATGCTTAATTAGCAACTCCATATCTTCTTTTGACATAATCTTTAAATCTTTTCCCAAAAATTCCATGTTGGAATCCTTCCCTTTGATAATTTTCTCATAAAGTTACCATATATAAGAAATCATTTCTTTCTCATTTATCTCTCTTGCATGAAAGGGTTGTGTAAGATATATAACTCAATCATTGAACAACTTGTTATGACCCATGAATTGTAATGTAATAACACTACAACAAAACAGGCCATTAGCGCCTAGTTTAGCATCGAATTTTAATGCATTTGAGGGCATGAATTGGGATGATGGGATGGCACAAAACCCGACACTAAATGACATGTTCATCTGGGCATCGGATTTAACACCCAGTTTAGCTCCCTCTTTAGTGCTGGGTTTTGCTCCCTCTTTAATGCCTAGTTTTGCTCCCTTTTAAGCACCCAACTTTGCTCCTTATTTAGCACCCAATTTTGCTCCCAATTTAGCGCCTAGTTTAGTGCCTAAATTGAGATATAGCTCTTTAAATAACACCCAAAATAGTTGTTGGTTTAGCTCCTATTTTAGCGCCTAGTTTATCTCCAGGTGTGGCGCCTAATTTAGCTCCTAGTTTATCTCTTGGTTTAGCGCCTAATTTAGCTCCAGGTGTAGCTCCTAGTTTAGCTCCTAGGTTACCACCTAGTTTAGTTCATGGTTTAAGTCCTAGTTTAGTGCCTAGTTTAGCTCCACATGTGGTGCCTAATTTAGCTCATGGTTTAGCGCCTAGTTTAGGTCTAGGTGTGGCACCTAATTTATCTACTGGTTTAGCTCCTGGTTTAGCGCCTAGTTTAGCTCCAGGTGTGGCACCTAGTTTAGCTCCCAATCATGCTTCATCTTTTGCTTATAGTGTATCATCGAAAATAGATTCTGGTTTGGCTTCCAAATTAACTCCAAGATGTGCTTCCATTAGTGCATCTTTTTCTTGACATCAGCAACAAGAAGACTCTAAAGCAATTTTTGACATCACAAAACAATGTGCCACTAGAGTGCCATTTTTTTGGAAAAGCACATCATATATTACATTAAAAATTTAATGTGTTTTTTTCCCATAGAAACCAGTGCAAATACATAATTTAAGGGCACAGAAAGATAGGCCTTTAACAAGATGAATGCTTTCCTCTTGAGACAAGACATTGACACCCACCATGTATGCTTTTTTCTATCATTTTTTCCAATATTTGACACTTCTACTGCAGAAATTTTCTAGCAGGGGAAACACACCCAACAAATTGCATGCTAACTGTGTGCCATTCAGATGAGCGAAAATGCACCTAGTGAAGAAAATCCCCAAACAAGGAGTTTTGGGTGTGGATCCCAAAACCCAGTATGCATCCAGTGAAGGTGCAAGATCCCTATAGGTGAATCCAGTACCTCTGCATCCAAGAAGATAACAGAGAATCAAGATGACCAGTGCTGCTAGAAGGCACTGACAAAGGTAGAATTGTATGCAATCTATTACAGGACAATTTAAACAAACCTACACAACCTAGAATCTATTTACATTCACTTTAAAAATTGTCTAAATTTAAAATTGACTCCTTAAAGGATACTTTAACCTTTTGTCCAAGCTAGAAATTGTGGAATGAATGTTTGTCAATATTTTAAAGTAAGTATGCATCCAACAGATTTGGAAGCCCCAACCCTATCACCCTTCCCCTTTAGGCTGATTGTATGAATGCAACCTAAAATAATACCTTGAATTGAGAAAGAGACAAAAATTCTTTCCATCGCTTTGACATCTATCTATGGGAACGACCAACAATCAAACATAAGGTTGTGAAGTTTAGCTTCTAAATCACCTTTTGGTTAAGCATCTACCAGAATGTTGATTTTAGATCAAAATAAAATAAGGATATTAATATTTTATTATAATTGGGAAAAAGACTTGAGCAAGATTGTTGTCTATGATTGTGACATAGTGATAAAGGAATCCATTCCCTTCCTCTTGATCTGTATTGCTTCTATAAGTAGAGAAAAATAAACTTTCTTCTAAATATCAGTGAACCTAAAAATATTCCTCGAGAAAGACTCAGAAGCATTATTCATCAACCTCATATGTAATGGGAGCATTCCCTAAACCAAGTTAGTGAAAATTCATGACACCCATCTCTAATGGTAATTGTCATATCCTCTCTTTCATTCTTGGGGATCCAAACTTGATAGCATCTACTCCTTAAACCATCCTTGGATAGATTATGAAGAGATGTCAGATACTGAAGTTAATGTAGGCACTATGGTCCAAACAGAGGTGGCCAAACAACTCAGTTCCATTGAAGCATGATTCAGAACATGTACATCTTTGGCCAAGTACTAACAACAAACAACAGAATTGGTGTAAGTGACCGTGAACTCAGCAACAAAAAAATCCAGAAACAAAATCAACAACACCCAAAGAAGAAACCACAAACATAGACGATGCAGAACCCTCTAGGATGGAACCAAAACCATCAAATAGTCTAGAAGAAGATAGAACATTGTTATCTTTTGGGGCTACTCGAAAAGTGTTTTCACATAGCTAGGAAAGCGCTAAGTCTCCTAGTCTCTTGGAGATGCTTGATGGACATATGGATGGCTCAATTTAAGTGGGATGCTTGACCATGGATAGAGTGCTAGCATGACACACTTACGTAGGAGTTTGTTATCCTAATTCAAATAGTAACATACATTGGCACGAAATAGTTTTCTTCAAAATTATGAATACCTATGCATTTAGTTCTTCCGAAATTTCCCGAGTAAAGCTAAGAAACTAATGGACAGGAGAAGAGAAAACTTTGTTCCTGTCCATACTATTCAAAACAGACCTTGAACTTTAACATTTCATTATGTGATTCATATTTTGCTAAAAATAATAAAGGGTAATTTTTCTTCATAGACAAAACCTTGAAACCAGAAATGATATGCAATAGGTTTCCACCTGTTGGGAACAACAGATTACTAAATTACGGAGTGTCCTTTATAGAGAAATGATGTTTGACTTACCCACGCTTTTCTAGCAATTTAATCTTCTGGAAATTGAACCAAGAGTCACCAGTTTCAGCAATTACAACAATTTCATTTGTTAGCATGCCCTGCAACCAAGCATTTTATATCAGTGAATATCAACAATAATCCCACTGCAAATGTACCTCATAAGAATAAAGTTGACTAAAAGACAATTTTCTAACTAATTTTACTTCATAATTTGGTGAGATTTTTTGAGGCCTTGCCTGGATGTGTTTGAAAAACACATTGACCTTTAAGGGCTCATTTGGTGCACTTTGTAAGGGAACACATTCAGGTACAAAAATATGCTGATAATTTTCCAAACATGTGGGTTTGTGTTGCACCTTCTTCACAATGGATTCTAAGATATAGTTCATCAATGCACCCAAACTAGGCCCATTTCCCACAATCACCCTGTTAGGCTGCACAATTATAGCTTTCTCCTAATTCAATAGTAATGAATATCCCACTGAACTATAGTCATTGAGAATCATCCCTACAAATAAATATGCTTTTGCAGACACAACTATTTCAACAGAGAATGAAGTACTTATTGCACCCCAGTAAGTCCCTATGAAATGAGGATGAGTTTTCGAAACCTTTCCCTTAGTAGAAGAAATTATAGCCATGGGATAATCCGATGCATTTGCTAATTCCAAAAATGCACTTTTTCCCTTAGAAACCCTCATCTTTGGCCCACCTACCTACACTGGCTTCACTGTTGCGTTTAGGAATTCTGATGTCATGTCCACTATAGCTTCCAAAATTTTTGTATTGCTTAGCCTACAATTGATATAGTCCAGAGGATACCATGTCAAAAAAAATTGAGATAAACAAAATATCAACAACTAATACTAGAATTTCATTATTTCAAATCTAAATCCATAATTATATTTGGAAACCCCGTATCAACTTGAAAAAAAATGAAAAAACCAAGTGGAATTACTTCAATTAATACCACACATACACAGTTAGCATGGGTAGCCAAAATACCTTGCCTAGTAGAATATACAAAGAATTATAAAATTATCAGAAGTGGAAAAATCCAAAACCTCTTATCAACTGAGAACCTCAATATATTTGAAAACTACGCAATGAAGCTTAGATATTTCAGAAAAGGTATTTAAGATATTGAAGATAGACTAAAATTCTAATACCATCCTTGTCAAATAAACCAAATGCTTGTACACAAAATGGTCCAACTCAAGTACTGGTTAAGGTGGTAGAACTCCAATGCAAATAGAAAATGCAAAATCTCCACGGTATTGTTTAGCAAGTAAAGAACTGGACAAGCCCAGATGGAAGCACATGAAAACAAATTAAGATAATCTCAAAATCAATACAACATATTTCATGCAAATACTTGAAGTGGCCATGACATCTAAATTTTGCAAATGGTCAAACAGATACAATGAATATGAATGCATATCGATATCTTGACCGTGAAGAAAAAATGGATAAACAAATACTTTAGAAGGTCTGGGAAGTGTCAATGCCAATAATACCAAAACTACTAACACAAATCCTTTAGAAGGGCAGGGAAGTATCAATGCCAATAACACCAAAATTGCTAACGTATTGGAGTATGAGGAAGCTATAAAATCCAAATCAACAAGATTGTAGTTACTAGGCACTCATGGTAAGCCTTTTGGGGTAGATGGAAAAACACCTTTCCCAAAACATTGAAAAGTACTCAAATCCTTTACTAATCACATCTTCTCCAGTTGCATTTACTACTAGATTACTGCAATTATTGAACCACATAATGGTATTAACTGAATCTGAATGAAAAAATGACGTAACCCACTTGACCCATATCCCAGGACCATACAAACCCATTACATGAAATGCTCCAAATCTTAAACAAGCTACTCCTGAGAGGAATAAATGAATTATAGCCAATCAATAAACACACTACGCCAACTTTTATATGTAATATGCCATCATTTACACCCTAATTATTGTTATTAGTCGGTGGGATTGAATCTCCTTAGCTTATAGTTTATGTGTGATTGAATGAGACCCATTGACTCCGAGTCAATGAAATAAAATTCCAAATGAAGCCCAATGCTCCATTGGAGTCTCTAAATTGGGGATGGACAGGAATCAACGGAACACAAGAAAAAGAAATGCATACTAGGGTTCATCCAACCTTCATGTCAAGACTAAGTTCAAAGGCCATGACAAGCTAATAGCCTTCTGATGTACTTGTTTTGGTGTCTAAAGGACCGCTGGGAAGCCAACTCCATGCATTTTGAACCAGAATAGGTTGCAGAAAAAAAAACCTGCAACTAGTAAATTTCTTATTATTATTATCATCATGAAGTGGTCGAGATTTCTGGTTTTGTAAACAGTTTTTGCAGACTTTTCGTGGAAAGTAAAAGAATTTTTTTCTGGATACTGTGCGTCCTCATGCAATTTAAAAAGAGTCTGTGTTTCCAACCAGTGCTACCACTGCATCTTTCAGAGAAGATTTGGAATTCTGCTTCGGACAAAAATATTTAAATTGTCTGATTTCTTGAGATAAATTATCCATCTTCTTGATAGACAAAATCTTTAAATTTTCTGACTTCTTGACAGAAATTTTATGTCTTCTTGATAGAAGTCTTGAAGCTACATTGGCAAGGAAAGCGAGAGGAGGATACCTTTATAGCCAGCACTAGGCTGGTTTAACTTTTGTTTGATTGAAACTTTTGTGCAGATGAAGACTCGAACCACCGACCTATCGTTTAGTGAAGCTTTCGAAAATTTTGACCGACAAGGGGGCTGCTCAAGCTTCGCTACATGGACCCACCAGCTAACCTATGCAATATCAAACTTGGTAACTGTGTAGAATGACCAATTTATGAGTGAAATATTACAAATGGAACAAGCAACAAATGTCATTATTATGTTGTTTCTGCTTATCAAAAATGGAAACACCAATATCACATGCCTGCCAAGTGGTGAGGAAAACATGCTCTGAAGTTGTATCTGTAACTTGAATTTGCAATGCCCAACAAGCCTCGACACAACCAATTCGTTTACATGAACATGCTCGAACCCAATGCTCGAACCCTAGTCTTTTGTACAACAAATGTTAACAGGATGGAACACCAGTTTTCTATATAGGAACAAGCACCCACTGAAGGGGAGTGAACCTTTAATGTTAACAGGTTGGAACACTAGTTTTTTGTACAAGAACAAGCACATGGAATGATATCTCTATCCATTTTCTTACATTTTCCTTCTCTATCATCAGAATCCTCTGATTTCTTCTGCAACCCATGATTGTTGTCATCTCTCTTGGAACCCTTTGAATTACCTCGAGTGAAAAGAGAGACCAGAGTTACTTCCATGACCTTTAATTTCATAATGAACGATCTATTCTTCTTGGGCACAACATGGTCCATAGAAGTATTAGTCCTAACATATTCAACACAAGGAGATTGCAAATCCATACCAGGTTTAGTCGACTTTTTGAATCCCAACAAAGATATCTTCCACTTAGTGAGCAACTTGGGGAACTGGATCTTGACTCCAGGGATATTGATAAATATCTTGAATGAATTCTGCTAGTAAATATAAAATTGTAACTCATTCGTTATTGATGGTTATTCATTTGTTATTGATAGTTATTCATTCATTATATGATATTTATAGGGACATGAATTAGATCATACACTTACTTGTAAGTGCATGATATCATAGAAACTTAAAAGAAGAAGAACACAAAATTTATATTATGGTAATATTCATGAATCTTACATACAAACCAATCCTGTGATTCTGAATACTATTCCATCCATCCCACCTACTCTCTCGACCCACCGAGATGTAAGGGATTAAACTAAATCTATGGATGGAAGAGTAGAAATCGCCCCACCAAGATGCAGGGGATTAAACTAAATCTATGGATGGAAGAGTAGCAAGAAATCAATCACAACAAAGATAAAATGCACTGAGGTGGTGTAGAGAACTACTTTGAAAACCTTGTACTATTGAGGTAGTAAATGGAGCCCTGACATACATGGATTGATCTGTTTGATGGTGTTCTCATGGTAGTGGAGACGGTGGCCACAATTTTTAATGTTGCCACAATTTTTAAATCCCTTGCATACACAGATTGATTGGTTTGATGGTGTTGTCAAGGCGGTGGAGACAATGGCTGCAAATATTAAAGCCCTCTGTGGGTTTGATAGTTAATATAATGTAGATATTTTCCAAGCAACTAAAAATATGTATGTCAGGATTTCCAAAAAGATTAGGAAGTCAATATAATGCAGATCTTTGTGTCAAGATTTCCAAATCCTTGTCAGAATTTCCCATAATGTAAACGTACAAACTTATGATATATAAAGGTATATGTAAATGCATAAAAAAAACTCGGCAATAAGAGTTGAAGATTATTAACCAATAGGAAGTCAAATATAAGTAAGTAAAATATTTAAAAAATGATTATTTTATTTTTCCTATTCAAAATTTGAAGATCATACAAAAATACATTTGGTCAACCACAAACTAATTGAAGGTCAACGCTCTAGCAATCACTAGAGTCCTAGCCTTCAATAAGGACTAATAAGAGAATTATTAGTACCATAGGCAATTGCTAATATGCATTCACTAGACCATTCATAGTTAGACACGGGAGTAGTTTGAACCTCCCAATCCATTCAGAGAACATGTTCATCTAATAAATGGAGAGACACATTTTAGCATTGAGTCTCACCCCCTCGAAGTCAAAATTAAAAAACTAAGAAGGTTACTAAAGGTTGTTGGACATATATCATAAACAAAGACTCTTGCCAATTATAAATATTTTAATCAAACAAACCAATATACCTTTTAAAGGTGCTTGTTGGTGCCTTTTTGGCATACATCTCTTAGGATATGTCTTCTATAAGAGATATAACTTTATTTATTCAGCTCATACATGAAGGAATATGCTCATTAAAATTAGGGTTTTAAAAATTGGGCATGATATGGATCACAACTAGGAAAATCTTTACATGGATTTGAAAAAAGATAGTCACCAAATTTTCCGAGCTCCGTTTTCCATTCAAAAAAACTAGAAACTAACTTATGAAAATTCATTGATATAAAAAAAATATTTCCCTTAAGATTTAAGCTGGAAGATGAACACCATAGTATCCTAAAATTTTCCCTCATAGAGAAACAACACCAAACTTTATATAATTGAAGTTCTCAACATGGAATCTTGGTAGTAAAATAAGTACCTACAGAGTTGAATTGAAACCATTCATAATAAAGGGAGGAAAATGTTCTTCCACGTCTGATTTTCCTTGGGCAGGGAAAGGTGCATCTGGAAAGCAAAGATCCATTCTCTCCAACACCAAATTTTACCCTTTCCCAACTTTCTTTTGCAGAATGATTTCACTTGTCCTGAATCCATGTAGGCATAATAGTCTCACTCTCACCACCTCCTTCATCTCGTTGCATTCCACTTCCCCCTTTCCCCCATTCCCCATCTAATCCAAACTATGCCAAAGTTGTTTTACAGAAATTGAAACTGATTGCACCCAGTAATATCTAATTTTTTAGTATACGGAAAATCCAATAGAGGAATTCGCTAACTCTCCATAAATTGAAAAGAAAACAAAATAAATCTTTGCTTGCTTGGTAACAAATCCCCTTAATTTTAAAAACTGGGTGAATGAAAGTTTGTATTTTCCTCATAACCCAAAATTCAGGCGAGTTAAAGCATAAATACTGACATATATCAAATCGGAGGGAGAATTCGTTATTGGTAATTCCCATATCTATAGAAATCGGGTGAATGGAGGTTGCAGTTGGAAATTTCATGGACAAAATTTATTTTTTTATCCCTTTCCCTCATAAAAGCCTGGGCTAACCCTATCAACCTTTTTCTTTTAAATAAATTAGGGGATAATAATAAAATTATAAAAAAACAAATACAATACAAAAAATTCTAGAGGTGGACCTTCCACTTCACTTTCTCCTTCGGCTTCCTCAATATGAATATCGCATGGATCATCTTCATATGGTACTTCTTCCTGTACATGGTAGCATGACAACAATTCTTTCACTTTCTGTCTATTCTGCTGTTGTTCCTCTATTATGAGTTAGACTTCTAGTTCCTTAATGAATATCACCCCTCTTATTTTCTTAAGTGTTGCATCTATGTTGGGGTTCTCATGTTCAAATGAGAAAGTAACTATAATGTTATGTTGTAGTACTATCTAGATCATAGTTCCTCTACACAGTTCCTGGTCTGTATACTAGTTTTCTGGGATACCCTCTAATGTGTGTACAAAATGATGAGGCCATTGCTTTGGGGGTGTTATTTTCCACAGCGCTCTGCACTTATCCAAGTGTTCCTTCGGTGCCCCCTGTCCATCATATTTATGTTGTTGGTTACTTATTTGTTTTACACCAAACCTAATGTGCAATAACACCTTACATTGGTTCTAGTACTTGATTGTTTTCTTATGTGCTCCCCACCATCTTGCGAGTGTGGCCTTGAGTGCTATATCTAGCACTAAGAGTCTCTGATTTTATAACACTTAATCTTTGTAACGTGTCAAGAATTCTTCTATATTGTTCATCCCATGGAAGCTGGGTGGCTCCCTTATCTCCATACCTACCCATCTTACTATGAGGTCTATTCTTGTGCATCTTCTTGTGGAAACTTCATGTACCCTCTGTTGCCAGTTCTCTAAACCCATATCTGAGTCTGATGCACATGAGGTGATGCTCCGCCAACTGAGTATCCCACTTGCAGTTGGGTTTACCTAAACTTCATCTTGCGCAGTTGTTCTGTACAACTGGCTGATTTCCTCCAAGTTCATGCAAGTAGGCTCTATGAACCTTTCCCCTTCTAATGAGTCTAATGGCGCAATGACCCTATATTTTGTTGAATCGAAGATCATTTTCCATGTCTTTAAGTTGATTATGGTTTGGTTATCAAATGATTAATCCAAGACAATAAATGATGGGTAAGGTGTTGTGTCGTCCACTATCTATCTATTGTTACTCCTTTCATCCTCCCTATTGGAAGAACTCTGTGTTGATTTGCCAGTTTCAACTCAATGGGTGAATATCGTAACATGGGCTCTCCCATACATTGCCATGTCTTCTTGGGTAATACATTGACTTCGGATCCTAGATCCAGTATGATATCTCCCATGTTGAAATTTCCAATGTTGGCGTTGTGTTAAGAACCAAAGACTGAATACAGAAAGCACCACAACAAATATAGAAGAACAATATAGAAAAACACCACTTTATTATTAGCAAACCCTTAAGGTAGGGAAACACCATACAATGGATCCTATTATGGAAGGGATCCTCTCATGTTCACTTGCCTCTTCAAGGAGGCATCCTCCTATTGAGCTACCGCTCCAAATACAATAATTCTCTTTATATCTCATTACATTGCTTGAACCCCTTTATATAGTGCTACCATCACCTAAGAACATTCTAGAGGTGGAATCTTCTAGAAGTAGAACCTTCTAGAAGTAGAACCTTCTAAGAAGTCCTCTTACATTTATTATATCTAACTACCATAGTGGACCTTATTTAATAATATAGTGGACCTAGTCCACCTTACATTGAATGACCTCCACTATTATCACTATGGGCCCTCTGGGCCCCCCCACTACCTCTCTAGCTACCTTACATTCCACTTGTTAAGAGCTTGAATAGATATACCAATATAATAACCACAAATGCTGAATACACAATAGATCCACAAAGCAAGATAGAAGAAACCACACTTTATTATTAGCAAACCCTTAAGGTAGGGCAACACCATACAATGGATCCTATTATGGAAGGGATCCTCTCCTGTTCACTTGCCTTTTCGAGGGGGCATCCTCCTATTGAGCTACCGCTCCAAATACAATAATTTTCTTCATATATCATTACATTGCTTGAACCCCTTTATATAGTGCTACCATCACCTAAGAACATTCTAGAGGAGGAATCTTCTAGAAGTAGAACCTTCTAGAAGTAGAACCTTATAAGAAGTCCTCTTACATTTATTATATCTAACTACCATAGTG
>ML778154.1:1505373-1569423 GCA_009831015.1 Picea engelmannii
CTTACATTTATTATATCTAACTACCATAGTGGGCCTTATTTAATAATATAGTGGACCTAGTCCACCTTACATTGAATGACCTCCACTATTATCACTATGGGCCCTCTGGGCCCCCCCACTACCTCTCTAGCTACCTTACACGTTGGGCCTAAGCTCCCTACTTGTTATTCTCCTTATATGTAGGTGGTTGACTATTTTCTGTTCTAACTTTCCTTCCGTATCTATGATACATCTTTCTATCATATTTTGCAATACTTTGAGAGAGGATGGATCATTTAGTAATTTTATGCACAATTGAAAAAATCCTTCGATTTTACTTACTTTTCCCAGGGGATGCATTTATTTGGTATGATCGAATGATGGAGGCATCTCATACTCTAGTACTTCCTTATTATGCTGTGTGGTTGAGGTTGACCTTGTGTCAGGCTTCATAAATTCTTGTTTTTCTTGCTTAAATATATCCTTCTCATTCTGCATGTCAAATTGCTTCTTTTATTCGACATTCTTCTTCACCCAATGATGTTGTACTGGCTCTTGTCGTACTACATCGTTCCATGTTTTAGCTCCTCCACGTGTAACGATGTTGATTTTTCTTCCTTCATCCCTCACTTCTGCTAAAATCCATTGAACATTCTAATTGTTCTGATTCCTCTTTTCCTGTATCTTCCCTAATAATGTAGGGCATTCTTCTATGTGATGATCTGATGCACGACAACACATACAAGTCGCTGGTGGAAGTGTACATTCTCTAGCATAGTGTCCTAGTTATTGATAATTGTGACATACCACTAGTCCTCTACCTCTTTCAAAGCCTCCTCTTTCTCTTCCTCCACCTTTGTAGCCAGCTCAATCCCCTCATGGTGTGTTATATTGAGGAGTTTGGTTATACTGTGCGTTATTGTAGCGGGGTTGCATTGCATTGTACTGTGGTTGTGTTGTGTTATATGGTTGTTGCGCAATATTATACTATTGTTGCATAGTGTAGTATGGGGTTGGTACCTTGTTAAACTGAGGTGCATCTTTCCCGGTCATCATTTCTCCCTGCACCCTATATGCATTTGATGTCCTCTCTCTGATCAACTCTATCGTTCTACAGTCTTTGTCATCATGGCCTACTGACCTGCAAAAGTTGCAATATGAGCTCTTTGGGACTGTCTAGTACTTCTGCATTATTGGGAAGTGATATGGATCATGGCCTTGTTTCTTACATATTTTTCACCATATTCCTCTTATTGGTAATGGATCTAGAATTCATGCTGCCATGTACTACGCGAATGTTGGAAATTCGTTCTTATAGTGTCCTTCTATCGTGCATGTGGTACACCAAACTACTTCTCGTTTGTCCTTACTTTTGTTCTAGTTTAGCTGGAATGTTAAGTTCTACAGATCCTCCTTCAACTCTTCGATGGTTGGATCTGTCTTCTGATATTGGTTTTCTTTCAGTTGTAGGGCTTCCTACAGAGCCTCTGCCTATGTATGAAACTTCTATTGTCGCATTGGATATTTTAAGTGTGGCAATAGTGAATTGACGAACAGGTGCTTATGCTCCATATATGTCATGAGATATTTCAATTTTCCTTTTAGTCGCTTGAATCTTTAGTCAATCTCCCATACAGATTCTCCTGGCTTCTTTTGGATTTCTATCATCGCATTCATGTATTGTTCCTCTAAACTTGGCTTCTGAAATTCATTTATCAACAACTTCTTGATATCCGCAATCGTTATGGTTATCCCTGGTGGATTTTCTGTGGCTAAACTCATATACCAATTCAGTGCGCAATCCCTTAGTGTGATCTCTAGCTGTGTAAGTTTAGTGTCCTCGTCTGTGATCTATTTTTCTTCCCAGATCTTTTCACAGATAAACAGGTTATTCTTCGGGTCCTCTGACACTTCTCCTTTGAATTTTGGTAACCTGATGGTGGGATTGTGTCCTGCCATCCTAAATGTTGAAATACTACCTCTGCGCCATGTAGATACCTTACTAATGCTTCCTGAACTGGCTCCCCCAATTTTTTTTCCTTGTGTAGATGTACTTCCTTCTCTCTTCCTTCATCTAAAATTCGGTTGCCTAAATGGTGGTGCTCTCTTTGGTGTGTTAGTCACACATGGGTTTATGGGTTCCATACTGACATTAATATGGATAGGATTTTTTCCTTCTCCTCCCACTCTTGGGCCTCTCGTCTATCCTCTACCTCCTCTTCATCACTTGGAAAGCCTTCCCTCACGGATACGACTCTCTTCTTGGTGTTCACCTTGTATTCGTAGGGTACTCCACTGCGCATCCTTCCATCTGTCACCATGATCTGCTTGATCTAGTCGTTGTCCATCATGATTGGGTCCAAGGATTCCTCCTTCTTTCCTTTATCTCTTTTTCCTTCCATTTCTCCTTTTTCTATCAATGCTTCCCCCCTCCCCCCATGCACGCAGGGAAGTTTAACTTTCTGACTCCATTGTCATTACACCTTTGTTATAGAGAAATATTGTGACACCCCGTTTCCCCTGGTTTGTAAATATAACTATAAATGGCCAAAAGACTATGGAAAACTTTATATGTGTGAATATTGATTCGATGGAACTTTGTTTGAAAGGTAAACGAATTTGAACCTAATTTTTTACTAAGAAAATGGACAAGTGTTGCATGACTAATGGAAGGGGGGTGTACTTAGAAAGAACACAAATTCTATGAAAGAGATGGTGAAGGGGACCAGGAATGGTTGCATTAACCTTCACCAAACCAATACATTACTAGATTTAATTGCTTAGGAACATAACCGTCCTCTGACCCAAAAATGAATTATAGTCAGGTTGGTGGGTGGGAAGACCTCCTCGAGAGTTAATGAGGGATGGGGTGTGTAAGAACTCATCTGTAAGAGTGCAGAGATGGGAAGTGAATCTCAAGGATTGAAGGAAGAATGGAAAAACTAAGCATTTTGGATAAGGGAAATGGCAGAGAAGGTTATGAAACAAGATGATAAACGAGGCTAGTCCTCCTTGCTTGGTATCGTATAAACCATTGCCAGGATCCTGTGGGAAGAGGAGAGTAACCTCTGTCCCTATTGTGGCTGAACGAGAAGAAAAGGATGTGTTGCAAAGAATCATGGTCTAGCTCGGGGGTGGCTAGTGGAAAATTATTTTGGAGTGACTGAGCCTACGGTTGGGTGGAAACGATCACCTCTTCCAGTAGTCACTTCACATTGCTTGATTCTGATAAGTCTTTTCTCGGCCTTAATTGTTGAGTTAGAATGATGAATGATTTCTCGGTTTTTACATATATATATATATATATATATATATATATATATGCATGTATGACCATCTCTATGTGAAATGGATATGTTATGTGTATGCTTCCATCTCCTTGGGAACTCATACTTCCCATTGATAAACTCTATGCCCAGTTTCATTCCGGAGGGTTTCCCGGGCATAAGTCATAAAATGGTCGAGATAGGAAATATCGTGTAGACCTGAAACCAACGGTATGAAGAGAATAATCTCCCCTGACCCCGTGTCGTGTAAATTTCCATACCCAAGTCCCTAACCCATTCAGGGTGGGAACTCAGGAAAATAATGAAAGGCAAATTTCTTCCTTGTTCAAAGGACAAACAGACGAGATTCATACGGAAGGGGCCAAGAGCTGTCATGGTTGTTGGATATGGGAAAGAGTGCGGGATTTAACCCCTTCTAGCCCTTGGATACATGAGTTCCAAGTTCATGTATCGGGAAGGTCACAGGTTCCTGCAACGAAAACCTCCGAAAACTAAAGTCACGAAGTAACCTCAACCGTTGTATCTATGAGTTCGGAGTTCACACACAGGGAGAAAACAGATCTTGTTCATCGGATCTATGTGTGGAGGACCATAGCCGTGAGATCCAGAGGAAAGTGCATGAGGTATAAGCCTTTGAAAGTGCATAAGAGAGTGGAATTTTGCGAAGTCCCGAAGTTTTGAAGTTAATCGAAACCATCCATCATCAGAGGAAACGTGGCAGCAGATCCGGGAGTTCAAGGATTCAGACCTCGGATTATTTTCAAGGAGCAGAGAAGAATACTCGAGGATCTGGGAGCCACCAAAATCCTAGCTGTCCGCCATGAAGGGACACGTGGTGAGAGATCGACATTTCGCTGGCTTACAACTCGGGAAGTCAGAGATAGGAATCGTGAGAACTCGCGAAGTCCGAGTTTGTGATTTGATTGTAGCCATTGATTGAAGAGAGGATGTGGACCGTTCATTGTCCAAGGAGATATCAGGGATTGAGAGAAGGAAGGTGAGTGGCCCTCCATCTTCACTAAACATGATGTCTCGATTCACGAAGAGTTGATCTAAGTCATTGGGTCGTGGGAGATTGTGGACCGTTGATGTGATATCGGGAGTTCAGATTTCCAGATTTCGAGAAAGGAGATGGAATAATTTCCACCTTCACGATACGCGAAGTCCTGAAGTGCTTGAGGGTTGGGCCCCAAGTCATAACAAGGGGTCATATGGATGGAGGTAAAGGAATGGAGCTAGAGTTGGGATAGGCTCTTAGTTTGGGAGTTTGGGATTCGGGTGAGTCAAGGTTGGCTCGAATGTGGATACCCAACAACGGGAGTCATGAAGTGCCTTTTAGTTAGGATTGTGGTCACAGGTAGTGTTCACATGGAGGGGGGGGCTTGCGCCTGGTGCTTGTTCAGGGGGGAGAACAAAAAAATTAAAATTATAGGCTTTACACTATAGAATCTCCTTCATAAGGGTGGGTGTGTTACAAATTGGTATCAGAGCATGGTTACAAAACTTGGTCTATTTGGGCTCATAGACGAGTTGTGTAAAGACCACATTAAGGGGTTTAAATGGAGATATCCTACCTTACTCCCTTCCTAAAATGTATGGTTAAGACCTTAGTATAGAAAATAATGACAACTTACTATTGTGTGTGTATGTATTTAAGAAATGTGAATTATGTGTTGGTTATGAACTAATATAATGTTATCTAACAACAAGTGTTTTTTCTGCATTTAAGCGGTTGATCAACCGGGGGAAACTAAAATCATATAGAATGGTGACGCGCCATGAAGTGGGGGATGGCTCCCACAATAGAGATGAAGAGTCTGATGAGAGGAGGGCAATAGAGACCCCTCCGGACCTGGCTGAGACTGTGAGGAGTCTCGTGGCCAAATTACAGAGCTACAAGGCCGACAACAAGAGATTGATAAAAGAGAAAGAGAAGCAAATGGAAATTAATGCAGTCTTGTTGTAGAGTTTATCCAACATACAAAGACAACTACATCACGGACATGACACCAGTAATGTGAACCGACGAAAAACAAAGAGGTTTCAAAGTCCACTTGAGATACAAAAACATGGCCCTTTAAGTGGTCGCACTAGGAGGAGTACCTCAAGAAAGGTCCAACCTGGAGACAGGGGACAAGTGTCAGACAAATCCTCTGGAAAGGAAACTGGTGACTTAGAGGGATCTTCTAGGAGTAGAATCAGTTCAAATTCTCAAAGAAAATAGAAGAAATGAAAGCATTCTAAAATTCATAATCTCGAAGAATTCAGAAAGGCCAAACCACCCTCTTTCAAAGGTGAGATTAAGAAGGGAGAGGAGGCAAAGGCCTAGATACTTGGGCTAAAAACATATTTCAGATTCCATGACTTCTCTGAAAACTTGGAGGCCCGAATATACACATTCAACCTGAATGGAAAGGCTTCCATTTGGTGGGAAGACCTTAAGAATGTGAAAGGGATTCATGAAGAGGACCTATATTGGGAACATTTTGAGAAATACTTCAGGAAGAAGTATCTGTCAGAAAAATATATCGACGAGAAGACTAAAGAGTTCTATGAACTCAAGCTGGGGAAACTCACCATAGAGGAATATGTCAGTAGATTCCTTGAGTTGCTGAGGTACGTACCCTACATAAAACTAGAAAAGAAAAAGGTGCAGTGATTTATCAGTGGGCTACCTAAGGACTATCATAAGAGAATTGAGTTTGATGAGCCGAAGACCCTAGAAGACACTATCTGAAAGGAAAGATATTGTTATGAACAACTTGGGATTCAGAAAGAACCTCGTGAAAGCTGGAAGTAGAAGAATAGTTCGTGGTTCCAAAAAAGGGGCTTAAACCCCCAAGATTTAAAAACTATAAGAAGGGTTCAAGGGTGAGATTTACTTCCCGAAGTGTACGCTAGAATAATTTCCCCTCCCAGAGTGAAAATAAACCTTTTGGATCAACCCCAGGAAAGACGGATAACCCAAAGAAAGAACCCTTGAAATGTTGGGGTTGTGGAGAAGAACATCTACTAAGGGACTATCCGCACAGACAACAGAACAATAGGAGAATTTAAAACGTCCAAGAAGCCACCACCGTCAATGAGGTGGCCAAGAGTATGCCACGAATTTATGCAGCTGTGGATAACAAACAAGACGACCACCAATATTTAGTGGTGGAGATGTAAGGTATGATTTCCAACCATCTAGTTTCTATTTGAATTGACCCTAGTTCAAATTTGAGTTATGTGGTCCCTCGAGCTGTTGATAAGTATAAATTACAGCCACATAAACATGCTAAGCCATGGTTGGTACAGTTAGCCACTGGCACCAAAAGAAAAATAGTGGCAGTTGTACCAGCTTGCCAATTCACTGTGGATGGATTTCCCACCCAAGCTAACCTTAACATACTTCCCAGAGGATCGTATGACCTGCCAACTGGTATGGACTGGCTAGATGCATATAAAACTAAGTTGTATAGAATGTGTAAATGAAGAGGGAAGAAATATAAACCTCCAAAGGATTCAAAAGCATGTCTTAGTGAGATGAATATCATCCCTTCAAATGAAAAATTATTGCAGAAAGGGGTGTCCTCTATATCCAATACAGGTGTTGGGATCTATTGAGGATGACAGGCCAAGCCTAGATGACCACCCCATACTAAGAGAGTATATATATGTGTTTCTGATCTGGATTATTTTCGACACGAAATGAGAGCGGAGATATAATAAAGAAATGCATAGAGATATCGCGTATATCCAGTAATATAACAAAAATATATCAGAGATGCAACCATAAACACAGAGATACAATAATACACAATTTCTATTAATGAAAGAAATGTACAAAGACTATAAAAATACAGATTGAAATACTCGCTAGAATGGTGGCAGCTTATCTCTGAGAAGAGATGTGACAACTACTCACATTTGCAAGAAGATGATTACAATGAGGCTCTGAAGGACCTTTTACAATAAACAAGAATGCCAAAAGTCCTAGACATCCAAAAACCTAACCCTAGGAGATGAAGCACCAAAATTCATGTGGGCCCCGTTTGAGTAAGTTAGTACATCAACTTTCTAGGGTCGTAACTTTTGCATACGATCTCCGTTTTAGGCGTATGATAGCTCATTGGTAAGGTATCATCAAGGAGATTCATTTTGGGGGCTCAATCATACCTTAGGCAATCAATTAGAACTTTGATCTCGAAAAACCTTCATTTAGGCCCTCAAAATGGCCCCGGAAGTTAAAACTTGCTAAAGATAGCAAATTACCAAAATTGCCAGAAAACTATTTTGAGCCAGTCGGAAAAGGTGGGTGGCCACCAATATCCACCTGGATTAGTCTCCAAAAGAGGTATCGGGTCTACCTCTAAGAAGGGACATTGACTTCTCAATAGAACTTGCACCTGGAGCGGTACTAGTATCTAGGACCCCCTATAGGATGAGTACACCCAAGATAGTTGAACTCAAACTACAACTAAAGGAAATGATGGACAAAGGCTATATCTGGCCTAGCGTGTCTCAATGGGGAGCCCCAGTCCTGTTTGTGAAGAAGAAAGATGGTATGTTCTGATTGTGCATAGATTATAGGCAGTTCAATAAGGTAACCATAAAGAAGAAATACCCCTTACCCATAATCGATGACTTGTTTGAACAATTGGGGGGTGATACCATTTTCTCAAAGGTTGAATTGATATATGGATACTATCAAGTCCAAATCAAGGATGAAGACATCAACAAAACCTCATTCAGGACAAGATATTGTCACTACGAATTTTTTGTAGTACCATTTGGACAAGATATGCTCTCGTGTTGAAGATCGTTGATCCCGAGAAGGACTTCCTCTTGTGCATAGATGCCTGTAAGGAAGGACTCGGAGGAGTCCTTATGCAAGAAGGAAGTGTAGTTTGCTATGAATCTCAAAAATTGAATGAACATGATGTCAACTATGTGACCCATGATCTAGATTTGGACGCCATAGTGCATGGTTTGAAAATGTGGAGGCATTACATCCTGGGTAGGAAATTTGTACTTATGACAGAACATTGTGGATTCCAGCACCTGTTTGACTAACCAAAACTCAATGCTAGACAACCTAGGTGGATGGCCCTTCTTAGTGAGTTTGATTTCGAAATAAAACATATCAGAGGAAAGTAAAATAAGGTGGTTGATGCCCTTAGTAGAAGTATCAAAACAATTAACTTGGCAGCGGTGGGAACTTGCGAGATGAATGTCAAGGAAAGAGTTAGGAATGCACAAGAAATAGACGCATTCTTCTAGACCATGACCTTGTACCTACAACAAGAACCCGTAGGGATAAAGTATGAAGGCTATCAGATGTTAGATGGAGGTTTTTTGAGTTACCAAAATATGATATATATTTTGAGTTGTGATGTCTTGAAGAGGTTCATAATAGATGAATTCCACAAGAGAACATACACTGGCCATCTGGGGTATCATAAAATGGTCAGGGCTACCAGGAAACAGTTCTATTGGCCTGGATTAAAGAAAGACATAGTTGAATATTTAGCTAAATGTCTAGAGTGCCAGCAAGTTAAAGCAGAACACCATCACCCAGTAGGATTATTTCAACCTCTACCAATCCTAGAATGGAAATGGGAGACCATCTACATGGATTTCATCATCGGATTACCAACATCGGCTAGGCAGAATTACACCATCATGGTAGTAGTGGATAAATTGAGAAATTCCGCTCATTTTATTCCCGTCAAATCGACTTGCAAGGAAATAGATATTTCCAACATATTCATAAAGGAGATATTCAAACTACATGGAATGCCTAAGGAGATCATGACTGACAGAAACACAAAATTTACTTCAAACTTTTGGAAATCCTTGATGCTTGGCCTAGAGACCAAATTATTTTTAGCACAACTTATCATCCTCAAACTGATGGACGGATGGAAAGAGTGAACCAAATACTAGAATACATGCTAAGGATGCATGTAATGCATGAACCTAAAAAGTGGGAAGATTACCTACCACTGATGGAATTTGCCTACAACAATGGCTACCAAGAATCACTAAAGATGAGCCCTTCTGAATCCCTCTATGGTAGGTTGTGAAACACTCTAGTCAGTTGGAGTAATCTCATGAACATAATTACAATTGGACCCGAATTGTTGAAATAAATGTAACAACAAGTGATTCAGATAATGCAAAATCTGAAAATCGCTCAGAATAGATAGAAAATTTATGCCGACAGAAAGAGAACCCCCAAAGAATTCAAGACAAGAGACCACATCTATCTCAGAGTTAGGCCTATGAAGAGTTCCCTGAGGATGGGAGCTTGTGCCAAGTTGGCACCTCGATATTGTGGACCTTTTGAAGTTCTAGATAGAGTGGGACCTATAGCCTATAGGCTAGCACTTCCTCCCATAGTAAAATCAAAAAATGTTTTCCATGTTTCATTGCTGAAGAAATATGTACATGATTCTAATCATATAATTGTCTGGTCTGTGATCCAGGTGGAACTGGAGGGAGAATTCCTGCCAGAACCTCAATGCATACTAGACAGGAAGGAAACCCCACTCAGGAACCGAACCATTGCACAGGTCAAGGTGCAGTGGAAACACTTTGGCCGAGATGAGGCCACATGGGAAATGGAGGATGACATGAGAGAGGCATACCCATTTTTGTTCACTTTTGTACATACAGAACATGTTAATAGATAGAACATCGAGGATGATGTTCCTTTAAGGGGGGGGGAAATTGTGACACCCTATTTCCCCCAGTTTGTAAATATAACTATAAATGGCCAAAAGGCTATGGAAAAATTTATATGTGTGATTATTGATTCGATGGACCTTTGTTTGAAAGGTAGATGAATGTGAACCTAATTATTTACTAAGAAAATGGAAAAGTTTTGCATGACTAATGGAAGGGGTTTGTACTTAGAAATACCATGAATTCTATGAAAGAGATGGTGAAGGGGACCATGAATGGTTGCGTTAACCTTCACCAAACCAGTACATTACTGAATTTAATTGCTCGGGACAAGAATAGTCCTCTTACCCAGAAATGAATTAAGGTCAGGTTGGTGGGTGGGAAGACCTCCTCAAGAGTTAATGAGGGATGGGATGTGTAAGCACTCATCCATAAGGCTTCCATACTTGACCGTTGACTAGGAATTCAGGCCACACGCAACCATTATGAAAGAGGCAAGAATGAAAGGTGTGGTGGGTAGAGGGAATAACACGCTAGAAAAGAGTGCAGAGATGGGAAGTGAATCTCGAGGATTTAAGGAAGATTGAAAAAACTAAGCATTTTGGAAACAGGAAATAGCAGAGAAGGTTATGATACAAGATGATAAGAGAGGCTAGTCCTCCTTGCTTGGTATCATATAAACCATTGCTAGGATGTTGCGGGAAGAGGAGAGTAACCTCTGTCCCTATTGTGGCTAAGAGAGAATAAAAGTTTGTATTGTAGAGAATCATGGTCTAGCTCGGGGGTGGCTAGTGGTAAATCCGTTTAGAGTGATTAAGATTATGGTTTGGTGGAAACAGGCACCCCTTCCAATAGTTTCTTCACATTGTCTGATTCTGATAAGTCTTTTCTCGACCTTAATTGTTGAGTTAGAATGATGAATGATTTCTTGGTTTATATATATATATATATATATATATGACCATCTATCTATGAAATGACTCTATGAAATGACTATGTTATGCGTATGCTTCCATCTCCTTGGGAACTCATACTTCCCACTGATAAATTGTATGCCCAGTTTCACTCTGGAAGGCATCCCAGGCATAAGTTGTAAAATGGTCGAGATAGAAAATATCATGTAGACCTGAAACCATGGGTATGAAGAGAATACTCTCCCCTGACCCCATGCCGTGTGAATTTCCAGACCCAAGTCCCTAACCCATTTGGGGTGAGAACTCAGAAAAATAGTGATAGGAAAATATCGAAAGGGAAAGGTTTTCCTTGTCCAAAGGACGAACAAATGAGATTCATCCTGAAGGAGGCAAGGGTTGTCATGGTCATTGGCTATGGGAAAAAGTGTGGTAGCTAACCCCTTCTAGCCCTTTGATCCATGAGTTCTGAGTTCGCGTATCGGGAAGGTCATCGGTTGCTACAAACAAAACCTCTAAAACCCAAAGTCGTGAAGTAACCTCAACCATTCTATCTGTGATTTTGGATTTCATGCATAGGGAGAGGACAGATCCATGCGTGGAGGACCATACACATGACATCCATAGGAAATTGCATGAGTTCTAACCCTTTGAAAGTGCACTGGAGAGTGGACTTTTGTGAAGTCCCGAATTTTTGAAGTTAATCGGAACTGCCCATCATTGGAGGACAGGTGGTAGAAGATCCAGGATTTCGAGGATTCAGACCTCAGAATATTTGCAAGGAGTAGAGGAAAATACCCGATGAGCTAAGAGACACAACAATCCTAACCATCTGTCGTAAAGGGACACATGGTGAGAGATTGATATTTCACTAACTTGCAACTTGGGAAGTCAAAGATAGGAATCGTGAGAACTCGTGAATCCAAGTTTGCGATTTGATCACAACTGTCGATCGAAGAGAGAACATGAATCGTTTATTGTCCAAGGATATATCAAGGATTGGGAGAAGGAAGGTAAGAGACCCTCCATATTCAATAAACATGAATTCCCGATTTGCGAAGAGTCTATCTAAGCCGTTGGGTCGCGGAAGATTGTGAACGATTGATCTGACATTGGGAGTTTGTATTTTTGGATTCTGAAGAAAGGATATGGACTAATTTCCACCTTCTTGATACGTGAAGTCCCAAACTACTTGAGGGTTGGGCCCCGAGTCATAACGAGGGGTCATATGGATGGAGGTTAAGGAACGGATCTAGCGTTGGGCTAGGCTCTTAGTTTGGGAGTTCGAGAGTCAGGTGAGTCAAGGTTGGCTCGAATGTGAACACCCGACGACATGAGTCATGATTTGCCTTTTAGTTAGGCTTGTGGTCATGGGTAGTGGTCACATGGAAGGGGGGGCTTGTGCCTGGTGCTTGTTCACGCAAGAGAAAAAAAATGAAAATTTAAAGGCTTTACACTATAGAAGCTCCTTCAGAAGGGTGGGTGTGTTACAAATATCTTAATAGAAGTATATAGTTATCTAATGTACCTTCCCCGAGGCCTGCATAGAAACTCTTTCTATGCTATGCTGTATGAATTCCTGGTATCTACTGCAAATTATATTATAAAGCCTGCTACAATGTCATCGAGCCAAAAATCTACTGCGTGGGTGAATTTGTTATTCACCTGTTGTAACTGCGCGATCTGAACTGAGGTCCACTCTAACTATCGGATCGTGTTTGTTGTGTGTTTATCCTTCAACCTCAATATTCACTCATGGAATAAGTATGGAAAATCACAGAAAAATACTTCATGCAGATTAGTAAACACATACTTCTCAAGATATTTGTGCGGTGTTACTCTAGGGATTCTGTTATCTTTCTGCGCAAACTCTAGCTCCTTTTTATTTATCTAGATTTCGATCTCTTCTTTTCTGGGATTCCATGGTCTCAACATCCCCTTCTAGGAACACATTCTCTCATCTTCTTGTCATCTGATTCAGTATTCTTTTGAAACGCCTTCCGCCGATCGATCATTCTTTTAACAGATCTTCAACATATCGATTGTTCTTTTGACAAATCTTCAATAGATCCCATCCACTCAATCCTATGTTGGTCCAACTTCCAATGGAACCATTTGCTGGTTTCTTATGTCATTTATACCTTTAACATGATTGACCCAGGTTTAGGTCTATTAGGGATCCAACAAAGCCTCTAAAACTATCGGCCCTCCTAGTAAACCAGAAGGCAGCGCAACACATAGAGTGCACTGCACAATCTCACCTGATATAGTCTTAATGGGTGACTGAAATACTCATGAAGTGATTGCATACTAGAACTGAATGGGGATCTGTGACTTGCGTGTTGTGACTTCTATCTAGTTATTAAAGAAATATATTGTCATTCTCATTCATGCATGTACTGTAATTTGTTCCTACATCATTCTAACATCTACTCATAGACAATAAGAGAGATATAAACATTCAATCTCATAACATAGGTTTTATCATGGTTCACCCCCTCCTGGGCTACGTCCACAATGATCTAGCTCTCAAGCTATTTTATTATGGTAGTTCCAAAACTACAGCATCGCATGCTTTACAACTCATTCTCATTCAGGTCGAGATCTATTATGATAAGGACTATATCACACTAGGCTCCTTGGTCTGTGATCTAACCCTCGAGATCTACCCTCCTAACCCTCTACATCTCAACAACTTACAAGATTGGATCGCATTACAGTAGTGATATAGACTAGTTACTCCTTCTCACACGAGTAGCACCCCATAGTCCGAACCTTTCAACTCCAGACCCCTTACCTAGACCTCCTAAGTATCTATTTATATGTGTTTCTGGCTCATCAACCATTACAATGTATTACAAAAACCCTAACCCTAACATTGTTAGGTCTTCCATGCATGTGTGTGTGTTGTTTTTCCTTCCAGCTGTCGCTTTCCTCTTACATGCCTTTCTTCCCAAACTATCCTTTCTTTCTGATTCAGCCTACTTATAACACATATCTTGGAGGTTATGACACATGTTTGAGGCATGTCTTGAATATTTTGTAATATCATAGATATATTGAGGTCTTGACACATGCTTGAGGCATATCTTGGAAAATGGTTTAATGCATACCATGGTGATTTTGTGCACATGATTTGGAGGATTTTCTTAGAGATATTGGCATGAGTTTTATGTGGTTATTGGGGTTGTATCAATTTTGATGATGATGATGTATTAGTATAAGTGACAATTACATTGACGGGTTGAGTTTCTTATCTATGATGATGATTATGTATCAGTATTAGTGATAGTTGCAATGAAACATTAAGTCTCTCATTTATATTTAGGGGAGGTTGTGTGGCACTCCATAATATTGGTGTCTTCAGACAACAAGTTGGTGCTTGGATGGGATTTTCAACTTCCTTTGAGTTGGTTCTCATAAAACTAGGGGGTTGGTGCCTCCTTCTAGTTGGAAATGGATAATCTAGGGAGTTGGAGCTTCCTTCATATTGGAGCATGTAAACTAGGGGGTTGGAGGCTCCTTCTAGTTGGAGCTAGAGAATTTAGGGAGTTGTATCTTCCTTCAGGTTCAAGCCTATAAATTTGGGGGTTGGAGACTCCTTCTAGTTGATGCTGGAGACTTTTGGAAGTGTTGTTTCCTATGACTGTAATCTTATGATATATAAGAAATATTTCCATGGTTTTCTCCCATTTGGGTTTCCACGTAAAATTCTTGTGTAATGTGTATTTGTGGTTACATGTTGATGATATCTTTAATGTAATTATAAATGATAAATTGTTGATAACTTAATGTTTAAATGTTGTGGTTAAAAGTTTTAAAAAGTGCCTAATCTCGATTTACCCCCCCCTTCTTAGTATTAGTGAATATTTGAACAAGGCTATCTATCTAAGACAACATATTGTTATCTTTTAATTTATATCGTGCAATGATTTCCCCATTTCTTTGATCCTCTATGTTTTCCCAACCACTTGTGTTTTCTCTTTCATGGACTTTTCCTATGTTCTCTCTCTATGACCCTTTTCCTCTTTTTGTTGATTTCACAAACTCTCTTCTTTGTATTTACACAACTTTGCCATTGTAAGGTAATTTTTCTTACACATTGTCCCATGACAGGGTTGTCTGTGTTTTCGATTGTTGAACGTTATTTGTGTATAGAGACTAATTCCACTAAACCATCAAAGCTAAGATTCCACTGCTAGAAGCTGCAAGCTTGATTAAAAAGGAATAGATATACCCAAAGATAGGTTGTGAAACAATGTTTGATGTGAATTGAACCAAGGAAAAAAAAAGAGAGAGTGAGATTGTGCATTAAACAATGTTGGATTACAAAGAAAATGATGTGAATCTTCTACAAAGTACTAGTAGCGAGGTTACACTTCTCTATTATTGCTGACATATTTTTGGAGAGATTTTCTTAATTATGTAGATAGGCTTATGTAGATGGCATGACTCTTCTACTATCTCTTGGACTCATTGTTGTACTATCCTAGCTCTTTTATTGGTTTGTATCTTGTACAAGTTCTTGTATTGACTCTTGTCCTACCCTTTTGCTAGTATCACTCTTGTATAGGCTCTTATACTTGGTCTTGTGCTACCTAGTATACCTTCATACTTGTATACAAGCTCTTATACTTGGTCTTGTGCTACATAGTCTAACTCCATACTTTTATAGGAATAGGCATGAAATAAGGCCACATCCAAAGAATGGGATATGGGGCCACTATATGGCCCGTTATTCCAACAATTCTTTCTTCCTATTCTGACCAAAATCTGGTGGGAATTTTTAGTTCCATGCGAAACTATGATTTCAAAAATTACAAACCATGTTCTTGAACTAATTTTGGAGCTCTGGATCTACCCAAATACTCAAAATTGCAATTTAAGCAATGCAAAATAACATTTAACAAGAGCGATTTGTGTGCCCTATTTCTAGCATGTTTCTTACCTATTTCAAGCCCTATCTTACTAGTTTCAAGCTCTATTTAAAGACTATTTTATTAATTGACTTAATGCATATTAAAGTTGGTCTAGTTTCAATAAATTCAGTCTTATCCTACAAGTTTTAATCCCTATTTCAAGCTTTATCCTACCGATTTTAATCCCTATCATATCCTATTATTTGGACTTTAATGTGTTAATTGTGATTACACCAAGAGTAGCTAGGTGCTCTACAACCAATGGGGAGATGTTGTCACTTAATGTCACATTACATGAAAACATATAAAAAATTAAACCAAAGTGAAAACATCTAAAAAATTAAACCAAAGTAGGTGACAACATCTAAAAATTAAACTATCCTAGATCCATCTTAAACTAGGATCTATCAAACGCCAAGAGGTTGAGAGCACAAGGATCCACACCTAGGTTAATTGGATGACTTATATAACCAGATCCTTAGTTGTACCTTCCTCAAATATGTTTATTTCTTAAAGAAACTAACTTATAGAACTCTAGTCCTTTCTCTCAAGCTACCCTCTCTGAATCAATAAAACAATAAAACAAACCTCTGATTATGATTCCCAATTGCACCTCATAATGTCTTTATATTTGCTTGAGCGTGACAGACTTTAGATGACAAAATAAATTTGTCATCGTGATATTTAATTAACAATTTCAACGTGAGAGAATGAAAAAGAAAATTTGAAGCATGATAGCAAGAAAGTTGCAGTGTCAGGCTTAATCGAAAGAGATTTTCCATATCCATGAAATTCTTATCTAATGTATTGGGGACCGTACCTCGGAATGTCTTTTAATTTTGTTGAGTGGAACGAAAATTTTTTGATATTTAATTCCAAAGGATAATTAAGTACATGATGCTTAGTATAAACACTATATCCTAAGGTATATATAAAGGTGTTTATAGACTTAGGCTTAGAGTGAGTCAAATGACGAACGTGTCATACAAAAATTTCTTAGATAAAAATTATATATTTTGAAAGTTAATTCAATTTCATACATTTCCTCTTCATACACCATACTAAAGTTAGTTGTGAAAGTACTTGGACTAATACCTATCAATCACTAGATTGTTGTTTTCTCATATATGCATTGATAGTAATGTCTCTTCAAAAACATTATTAGGTTTCACTCACACAACATGCTTAATTAGCAACTCCATATCTTCTTTCGACATAATCTTTAAACATTTTCCCAAAAATTCCATGTTAGAATCCTTCCCCTTGATAATTTTCTCATAAAGTTACCATATATAAGAAATCATTTCTTTCTCATTTATCTCCCTTGCATGAAAGGGTTGTGTATGATATATAACTTGATCATTGAACAACTTGTTATGACCCATGAATTGTAATGTAATAACACTACAACAAAATATGCCATTAGCGCCTAGTTTAGCATCAGATTTTAATGCATTTGCGGGCATGAATCGGGCCAATGGGATGGTGCAAAACCTGACACTAAATGACATGTTCACCTGGGCATTGGATTTAGCACCCAGTTTAGCTTCCTCTTTAGCGCCAGGTTTTTCTCCCTCTTTAACGCCTAGTTTTGCTCCCTTTTTAGAGCCTGGTTTTGCTCCTTATTTAGCGCCTAATTTTGCTCCTTATTTAGTGCCCAATTTTGCTCCCGATTTAGTGCCTAGTTTAGCACCAAAAATGAGATATAGCTCTCTAATTAACACCCAAAATAGCTCCTTGTTTAGCTCCTATTTTAGTGCCTAATTTATCTCCAGGTGTGGCGCCTGATTTAGCTCTTGGTTTATCTCTTGGTTTAGAGCCTAGTTTAGCTCCAAGTGTATCTCCTAGTTTAGTTGTTGGGTTAGGACCTATTTTAGCTCATGGTTTAGCTCCTAGTTTAGTGCCTATTTTAGCTCCATGTGTGGTGGCTAATTTATCTCATGGTTTAGCAACTACTTTAGCTCTAGGTGTGGCGCCTAATTTATCTCCTGGTTTAGCTCCTGGTTTAGCACCTAGTTTATATCTAGTATGATATCTCCCATGTTGAAATATCCAATGTTGGCATTCGACCTAAACTCCCTACTTGTTATTCTCCTTATATGTAGGTGGTTGACTTTTTTTTTTCTAACTTTCCTTCTGTATCTATGCTACATCTTTCTAGCATATTTTGCAATACTTTGAGAGAGGATGGATCATTTAGTAATTTTACGCATGATTGAAAAAATCCTTCGATTGTACTTACTTGTCCTAGGGGATACATTTCTTTGGTATGATCAAATGATGGAGGATATCGTACTCTAGTACTTCCTTATTATGATGTGCGGTTGAGGTTGACGTTGTGTCAGGATTAAAAAATTCTTATCTCGCTTGCTTAAATATATCCTTCTCATTTTGTATGTCAAATTGCTTTCTCGATTCAACATTATTTATCACCCAATGATGTTGTACTGGCTCTTTTCATACTGCGTCGTTCCATGTTTTATCTCCTCCATGCGTAACTATGTTGATGTTTCTTCCTTCATCCCTCGCTTTTGCTAAAATCCATTGAACATTCTGATTGTTTTGATTCCTCTTTTCATGTATCTTCCCTAATAATGTAGGACATTCTTCCCTGTCATGATCCGATGTGCGACAACACATACAAGTCGCTGGTGGAAGTGGAAATTCTCTGGCATAGTGTCCTGGTTATTTATAGTTGTGACTTACCACTAGTCCTCTACCTATTCCAAAGCCTCCTCTTTCTCTTCCTCAGCCTCTGTAGCCAGCTCGATCCCCTCATGGCGTGTTATACTGAACATAACCATCCTCTGACCCAGAAATGAATTACATTCAGGTTGGTGGGTGGGAAGAGCTCCTCAAGAGTTAATGAGGGATGGGGTGTGTAAGAACTCATCCGTAAGGCTTCCAAACTTGACTGTTGACTGGGAATTCGAGCCACACGCAACCTTGCTGAAAGAGGCGAGAAGGGAAGGTGTTGTGGGTAGAGGGAAGAACACGCTTGCGAAGAGTGCAGAGACAGGAATTGAATATCGGGGATTCAAGGAAGAATGGAAAAACTAAGCATTTTGGATACAGGAAATGGCAAAGAAGGTTATGATACAAGCTGGTAAACGAGACTAGTCCTCCTTGCTTGGTATCGTATAAACCATTGCCAGGATCCTGCAGGAAGAGGAGAGTAACCTCTGTCCCTATTGTGGCTGAGCGAGAAGAAAAGGATGTGTTGCAGAGCATCATGGTCTAGCTCGGGGGTGGCTAGTGGTAAATTCATTTGGAGTGACTGAGCCTATGGTTGGGTGGAAACAAGCACCCTTTCCAGTAGTCACTTCACATTGTCTGATTCTAATAAGTCTTTTCTTGACCCTAATTGTTGAGTTAGAATGATGACTGATTTCTTAGTTTTTACATATCTATATCTATATATATATATATATGCATGTATGACCATCTCTGTGTGAAATGGATATGCTATGCATATGATTCCATCTCATTGGGAACTCATACTTCCCATTGATAAACTGTATGCCCAGTTTCACTCCGGAGGGCTTCCCGAGCATAAGTCGTAAAATAGTCAAGATAGGAAATATAGTATAGAACTAAAACCAATGGTATGAAGAGAATAATCTCCCCTATCCCCGTGCCGTGTAAATTTCCAGACCCAAGTCTCTAACCCATTTGGGGTGAGAACTCAGGAAAATAGTGATAGGAAAATACTGAAAGGGAAAGTTTTTCCTTTTTCGAAGGACGGATGGGTGAGAATCGTCTGGAAGGAACCAAGGGTTGTCATGGTTGTTGGCTATGGGAAAGAGCCCAGGATTTAACCCCTTCTAACCCTCAGATCCACAAGTTCCAATTTCATGCATTGGGAAGGTCACGGGTTGGGGTGACCAAAACCTCCAAAAACCAATGTCACGAAGTAACCTCAACTGTTGTATCTATGAGTTTGGAGTTTGCGCACAGGGAGAGGATAGATCTTTTTCATCGGATATATGTGCAGAGGAACATAGCCATGAGATCCACGGGAAAGTGCATGAGGTATAAGCCTTTGAAAGTGCAGAGGAGAGTTGACTTTTGTGAAGTCCTGAAGTTTTGAAGTGAATTGGAATTGTCCATCATCAAAGGACAGGTGGCAACAGATCTGGGAGTTTGAGGATTCAGACCTCGAAATATTTGCAAGGAGCAGATGAGAATACCCAAGGATCAGGGAGCCGCAACAATCCTATCTGTCTATCGTGAAGGGACACATGATGAGAGATCGACATTTCGCTGACTTGCAACTCAGGAAGTCAGAGATAGGAATCGTGAGAACTCACGAAGTTCGAGTTTGCGATATGATCGCAACTATTGATCGAAGAGAGGATGTGGACCATTGATTTTCAAAGGAGATATCAGGGATTGAGAGAAGGAAGGTGATCGGCCCTCCATCTTCACTAAACATGAAGTATCAATTCATGAAGAGTTGATCTAAGTTGTTGGGTCATGGGAGATTGTGGACCATTGATCTGACATCTGGAATTTAGATTTCGGGATTCCAAAGAAAGGAGATGGAATAATTTCCACCTTCACGATACACGGAGTCCCGAAGCACTTGATGGTTGGGCCCAAGGTCATAACGAGGTGTCATATGGATGGAGGTAAAGGAACAGAGCTAGCATTGGGATAGGCTCTTAGTTCGGGAGTTCGGGATTCGGGTCAGTCAAGGTTGGCTCGAATGTGAATACCTGACAACAGGAGTCATGAAGTGCCTTTTAGTTAGGCTTGTGGTAATAGGTAGTGGTCAATGGAGGGGGGGGCTTGCGCCTGGTGCTTTTTCGGGTGGGAGAACAAAAAAAATAAAATTATAGGCTTTACACTATAGAAGCTCCTTCATAAGGGTGGATGTGTTACAAATTGGTATCAAAGCATGGTTACAGCACTTGGTCTATTTGGGCTCATTGACGAGTTGCGTAAATACCACATTAAGTGGTTTAAAGGGCGATATCCTACCTTATGCCCTTCCTAAAAGGTCTGGTTAAGCCCTTAGTATAGAAAATAATGACAACTTACTATTGTGTGTGTATGTATTTAAGAAATGTGAATTATGTGTTAGTTATGAACTAATATAATGTTATCTAACAACAAGTGTTTTGTCTGCATTCAAGCAGTCGATCAATCATGGGAAACCAAAATCATATAGAATGGTGACGACTACAAAGTGGGGGATGGCTCCCATAATAGAGATTAAGAGTCTAATGAGAGGAGGGTGGTAGAGACCCCTTTGGAAATGGCTGAGACTATGAGGAGTCTTGTGGCTGAATTACAAAGCTGTAAGGCTGACAATAAGAGATTGATAAAAGAGCAAGAGAAGAAAATGGAAATTAATGCAATCTTGCTGTAGAGTTTATCCAACATACAAAAACAACTACATCATGGATGTGAGACCAATCATGTGGATCGATGACAGACAAAGAGGAATCGAATTCCACCTAAGATACAAAAACATGGCCCTTTAAGTGGTTGCACTGGGAGGATTACCTCGATAAAGGTCCAACCTGGAGACATGGGACAAGCGTCAGACGAATCCTCTGGAAAGGAAACTGGCAACTCAAAGGGATCTACTAGTAGTAGAATCAGTTCAAATTCTCAAAGAAAACGGAAGAAACAAAAGCATTTCAAAATTCATAATCTAAAAGAATTGAGGAAGTCCAAACCACCCTCTTTCAGAGGTGAGATTAATAAGGGAGAGGAGGCAAAGGCCTGACTACTTGGACTAAACACCTATTTCAGAGTCCATGAATTCTCTGAAAACTTGAAGGCCTGAACATCCACTTTCAAACTGAATGGAAAGGCTTCCATTTGGTGGGAGGACCTTAAGAATGTGAAACAGATTCATGAAGAGGACCTATATTGGGAACGTTTTGAGAAATACTTCAAGAATAAGTATCTGTCGGAAAAATATCTCAACGAGAAGACTAAAGAGTTCTATGAACTCAAGCTGGGGAAACTCACCATAGAGGAATATGTCAGTAGATTCCTTGAGTTATTGAGGTACGTACCCTACATAAAAGTGGAAAAGGAAAAGGTGCAACGATTTATCGGTGGGCTACCTAAGAACTATCATAACAGAATTGAGTTTGACGATCCAAAGACCCTAGAAGACACTATCAGAAAGGCAAGATATTGTTATGAATACCTTGGGCTTTAGACAGAACCTCGTGAAGGCTGGAAGCAGAAGAATAGTTTGGGGTTCCAAAAAAAGGGGTTTAAACCCCCAAGATTTAAAAACTATAAGAAGGATTCAAGGATGATATTTCCTTCCCAAAGTGTACGCTAGCAGAATTTCCCCTCCCATAGCAGAAATAAACCTTTTGGATCAACCCCAGGAAAGACGGATAACCCAAAGAAAGAACCCTTGAAATTTTGGGGTTGTGGAGAAGAACATATATTGAGGGACTGTCTGCACAGACAACAGAACAGTAGGAGAATTTAAAATGTCCAAGAATCCACCACCGTCAATGAGGTGGCCAGGAGTATGCCACGAATTTATGCAGCCATGGATAACAAACAAGACGACCACCAAGCTTTAGTGGTGGAGATGGAAGGTATGATCACCAACCATCTAGTATCTATTTTAATTGACCTTGGTTCAAATTTGAGTTATGTGGCACCTTGAGTTGTTGATAAGTGTAAATTACAGCCACATAAACATGCTAAACCATGGTTGGTACAGTTAGCCACTAGAACCAAAAGAAAAATAGTGGAGTTCGTACCAGCTTCCCAATTCACTATGGATGGATTTCCCACCCAAGTTAACATTAACATACTTCCTGTAGGATCACATGACCTACTGATTGGTATGGACTGGCTAGATGCATATAAAACTAAGTTGTATTGTTACCACAAAACCTTAGAATGTGTAACTGAAAAAGGAAGAAAGATAAACCTCCAAGGGATTCAGAAGCATGTCTCAGTGAGATGAATATCATCCCTTCAAATGAAAAAATATTGCAGAAAGGGGTGTCCTCTATATCCAATACAGTTGTTGGGATCTGTTGAGGATGAAAGGCCAAGCCTAGAAGACCACCCCATACTAAGAGAGTATAGATATGTGTTTCCAGAAGAGGTATTAGGTCTACCTCTTAGAAGGGACATTGACTTCTCAATAGAACTTGCACCTGGAGTAGTACCAATATCTAGGACCCCCTATAGGATGAGTACACCCGGGATAGTTGAAATCAAACTACAGCTAAAGGAAATGATGGACAAAGGCTACATCCGACCTAACATGTCTCCATGGGGAGCACCAATCTTGTTTGTGAAGAAGAAAGATTGTACATTCTGATTGTGCATAGATTATATGCAACTCAATAAGGTAACCATAAAGAGAAAATACCCCTTACCTAGAATCGATGACTTGTTCTAACAATTCGGGGGTGCTACCATTTTCTCAAATATTGACTTGAGATCTGGATACCATCAAGTCCAAATCAACGATGAAGACATAACCAAAACTGAATTCAGGACAAGATATGGTCACTATGAATTTGTGGTAGTACCATTTGGATTAACCAATGCCACTAACACCTTTATGTGCTTGATGAAAAATGTACTCAGCAAATTCCTAGACAAGTTTGTATTGGTTTTTATTGATGATATCTTTTCTACTCCAAGAATAGAGAGGAAGATGAGGAAAATCTTGGCCTTTTACTTCAAGTGCTAAGAGATCAACATCAATTCTACGCCAAATTTATCAAGTGTGCCTTTTTCTAGAATCAAATACATTACTTGGGCCATGTCATATCTGAAGAAGGGGTAGCAGTGGACCCTGAAAAGATCAGATCCATCATGGAATGGCCTACCCCAAAGGATGTTTTGGATACCAGATACTTTATGGGATTAGCAGGATAATATAGGAGGCTTATAAAAGGGTTTTCCAAGATTGGTTCTCCAATCACTGCTCTCTAGAGGAAGGGGGTTAAATTCATTTGGAAACTGGAATGTGAAGAAATTTTTCAGTCACTAAAATAACTTATGACTCATGCGCCCGTGTTGAAGATCACCGATCCTGATAAGGACATCCTCATGTGCACAGATTCCTACAAGGAAGGACTTAGAGGAGTCCTTATGCAAGATTAAAGCATAGTTTGCTATGAATCTCGAAAATTGAATGAACATGAAGTCAACTATGTGACCCATGATCTAGATTTGGCCACCATAGTGCACGCTTTGAAAATGTGGAGGCATTACCTTCTGGGTAGGAAATTTGTACTTATGACAGACAACTATGGATTGTAGCACATGTTTGACCAACCAAAACTCAATGCTAGACAAGCTAGGTGGATGTCCCTCCTTAGCGAGTTTTATTTCAAAATCAAACATATCAGAGGAAAGGAAAATAAGGTGGTTGATGCGCTTAGCAGAAGTATGAAAACAATTTACCTGTCAGTGGTGGGAACTTTCAAGATGAATGTCAGGGAAAGAGTAAGAAATCCACAATAAACAGATGCATTCTTCCAGACTGTGACCTTGTACCTGTAGAAAGAACCCGCAGGACTAAAGTATGAAGACTACCAGATGCTAGATGGAGGTCTGTTGACTTAACTTAACATGATATATATTCCAAGTTGTGATGTCTTGAAGAGGTTCATAATCGATGAATTGCATAAGAGAACATACATCGGCCATCTGGGCTATCAAAGGATGTTCAGGGCCACTAGGAAATAATTCTATTGGCCTGGATTGAAGAAAGACATAGCTGAGTATTAGATAAATGTCTAGAGTGCCAGCAAGTTAAAGAGGAACACCAACAACCAGTACGATTATTACAACCTCTACCAATCCCAGAATGGAAAAGGGAGACCATATCCATGGATTTCATCATCGGATTACCAACATCAGCCAGGTAGAATGACGCCATCATAGTAGTAGTGGATAAATTGAGCAAGCCCGCTCATTTTTTTCTTGTCAAATCGACTTGCAAAGAAATAGATATTGCCAACATATTCATGAAGGAGATATTCAGACTACATGGAATGCCTAAGGAGATTGTGACTGACAGAGACACAAAATTTACTTCAAACTTTTGGAAATCCTTGATGGTTGGCCTAGAGACCAAATTATTGTTTAGCACAACTTATCATCCTCAAACCGATGGATGGATGGAAAGAGTGAACCAAATACTAGAATACATGCTAAGGATGCATGTAATGCATCAACAACCTAAAAAGTGGGAATATCACCTACCACTGATGGAATTTTCCTACAACAATAGCTACCAAGAATCACTAAAGATGATCCCTTTCGAATCCCTCTATGATAGGTTGTTCAACACTCTAGTCAGTTGGAGTAATCCCATGAACAGAATTACGATTGGACTCGACTTGTTGAAATAAATGGAACAACAAGTGATTCAGATAAAGAAAAATCTGAAAATCGCTCAGAATAGACAGAAAATTTATGCCGACAGAAAGAGAACCCCCAAAGAATTCAAGACAAGAGACCACATCTATCTCAGAGTTAGGCCTAGGAATATTTCCCTGAGGATGGGAGCTTGTGCCAAGTTGGCACCTCAATATTTTGGACCTTTTGAAGTTCTAGATAGAGTGGGACCTGTAGCCTATAGGCTAGCACTTCCTCCCACAGTAAAAGCACATAATGTTTTCCATGTTTCATTGTTGAAGAAATATGTACATGACTCTAATGATATAATTCTCTGGTTTATGATACAGGTGGAACCAGAGGGAGAATTATTTCCAGAACCTCAATGAATACTAGACAAGAAGGAAACCCCACTCAAGAACTGAACCATTGCACATGTCAAGGTGCAGTGGAAACACTTTGGCCTAGAAGAGGCCACATGGGAAATGGAGGATGCCATGAGATAGGAATACCCATTTTTGTTCACTTCTGTATATACAGAACATGTTAATAGATATAACAACGAGGATGATGTTCCTTTAAGAGGGAGGGAATTGTGACATTTTGTTTCCCCCAATTTGTAAATATAACTATAAATGGCCAAAAGACTATGGAAATTTTTTTATGTGTGAATATTGATTTGATGGACCTTTGTTTGAAAGGTAGATGAATGTCCACCTAATTATTTACTAAGAAAATGAACAAGTGTTGCATGACTAATGGAAGTGGAGTGTACTTAGAAATACCATGAATTCTATGAAAGACATGGTGAAGGGGACCATGAATAGTTGTTTTAAAATTCACCAAACCAATACATTACTGAATTTAATTTCTCAAGACCATAAATGTCCTCTGACCCATAAATGAATTACAGTCAGGGTGGTGGGTGGGAAGACCTCCTCAATAGTTAATGAGGGATGGGGTGTGTAAGAACTCATACGTAAGGCTTCCAGACTTGATGCCACAGACCCCTAAACCCTCAGGTCCAAGGTCTGCATAGGATCATTCTAATCTGCCTTTGAGTCTAATTTACTCTTTGATTTCCCCTCGGGGAGGGAAGATCCCATACACTCACGATGTATCTATAGGTCCTTATGAATTGGGCCTATGTGTACAAACACCAGGTGCCAACCTAAATCTCCTTAATCACAATAGTGTCATGCCCTTTACTAAAATGAGGCTTCATGTTTTGCGATTTCGTGACCCTTGCTGTCAAGGGTTCCTATCTCTACAACTTTTGAAACTTGAATTACTGAACTCCGATGCACTCAATAAAGGTTGGATTCCCAATGGGCTTCTCACTTCATCGAGGTTTTGGACTTCACGACTTCACGAACCCAGATGCAAGGTTCCCATTCCTTCAACCTTCGAACAACAAAATAGACAACAAGGTTTAACTCCACCGATTTACAAAGACATGCCACCTGTCACCCTTGCGGTCCCCACCTGATAGATGTGCCACGCATTCACACGAGCTCTCAGCTCTCCCCACTTCACAACTCCGACAGTTGAAGCTGTCTCCTCTCAAACCCTGAGCTCCTAATGTGCTGAAATCCCAAATGCCACATCGATTCCTATCACAACTCGCGACTTCGGTACTTTCGTTCCACTGCGCTCAACTCCTGGTCATCAGGATCCCTGAAATGACGAAATGATCTGACGGCTTATGCAAAGCACGATCAACAGTCCATTTTGATTCTTACCTCCTGAAGGATGGATTCATCCAACACTTATCCTTCTTGCAGTTTCACTGGAATCCCAGGGTCCTTGCAGTTTCATGAATTCTCCACAGAGAATTCCAACCACTCATTGCTCCTGGATAACTTCCATGAAATGAACTAGTGTTCTTCTACGGGAACTTAACTTCTGCTAGATGACTTTGAACCTCGTCTCCCTTTGAAGTAGTTCAACCTTCATACTCCTTTGAAATGTTCAAAGGCATTAACTCTCCTAAGCTTTCTCTGACAACTTCAAGGCTCGAAAGAACTCCTGCACGCACTCCTTGTGGCAACCTTTCGAATACTTTTTGGTGTTCGACCTCTCGACTCTGTGCACTCTCTGCAACAACAGTCCTCAAAACCCTTCCCTTAGTTGATAAATCCTAAGATTTCAACCATCCTATGCACACCTTGCACGGTTTTTGTGCCTCACTTGCACTTCTATTGAAATGAGAACAATGGTATCCCTCCTGAGCTTTCATAGATAAACTCTAAACCTTCGTCAACGCACTCCTTGTGGATGTTTCACTGCACTCCTTGCAGGAACTTTTCTCAGTCAAGATGAGAAACAATTGAAACTCATTCTCTCTCTCTCAAACTTCAAACATTCAACATGAAATCATACATACACACAGTATTCAAGAAAATTCATAACCAAAGTGAATAAACAACTGTAAGCATACCATTCACCATGTAGAGATAGAAAACATCATACCACCATGAAATCTAATTCAAAGATTCATATATTAATTCAAAGCTCCTGTACATGGACTTATTCTCTACAAATCTCTCTCTTTTCTTCTCTATTCTAATGTGTTAATGATAATGTTACAATGATACAAGAATGAGGGTGTCTATATCCGTTTTCCCTCCTACTCTCTAAACTATCTAATCTTATTAATTCAAACTGACCTACTTTCATTAACTGGCTTAAATGCGTTAATACAAAAGATAGACGGGAGGATTTCCCTAGGTCTGTTTACAATCTCCAAAGTATAAATGCGAGTACATTCCTCTTTACTATTACATTAATGAATTTGTTTCAAAATTCAAAATGGGTATTTATGAAAACGTTCTCTTTTCTTCCTCCACGTGTCCAACTATTTCTTTGGCTTAATCACGTGCTTTGGGATTTGTACGATGCTCATGCATCATACTTCCTCACTTGAAAATTTTCATGAACTCTTGTTCATGAGCTCTTGCACGGTTTGTCCATGCTTCTACATTTATTCTTCATCTTCCCAGCTGGCATCTTCAACTGAATGTCCCTTCCATTTGTCCAAGTATTCAAAATACTCTTTCCTCCTAGTCTTCTTTCTGATCCACTTGTCAATTATGCTTTCCATCTGTGCCTTTTGAGCTACAGGCATTTGTTTAGTCCATTGAACCTCTATCGGTTCATCCTCTGCTCCTACTTATCCATCTTTGTAAGGGTACAAATCCGTAATGTTGAATATCGGTGAAATTCCGATCCCATCGGGTAATTTAATCTCATATGTGTTTGCCCCAAATTTCTTCAGGACCTTGCATGGCCCAATCTTTTTTATTTTCAATTTGTTATATGTTCCCCTTGGGAACCTTTCCTTCCTCAAATGTGCAAGAATCAGATCACCAACTTCAAATTGAAGTTCTCACCTATGTTGATCTACTCTGCGCTTGTATTCTTGGTTTGAACTCTACAATCGCTCCTTGACTTGGATGTGAAGATCCTTCATTGCTTCTGGAAAATTCTCTGTGCTAACACTCCTGAGTTCTTTTTGTTGCAAATTTCTCAATTCAAAAACTCCCCTTGGTTGCATTCCATATACAATTTGGAATGGACTCTGCCCTGTGCTTCTATTGATTGAATCATTATAAGCAAATTCTACCTATGGCAGAATGTGATCCCACTGATTGTGTTGTTCAGTCACTGACTATGTTGTGGTCTCACCTATTTATCCTTAATTGACAAAAACATGTGAGTTCTCCCATTCTTCTCCAGGGTGTATGTGTTCTTCCTCCCATCATGAACTACATTTCTGTCATATTCCCATGGTCTACCCAGCAATAGATGACAAACATCCATGGGAATGACATCACACAATATTTCATCCTTATATCCCCCTATTTTAAATTCAACTAAACATTGTTTAGTGACATTTACCTGATGTCCTTTTTGTAGCCACGAAACTTTGTATGGGTTTGGATGTACAATAGTCTCCAGCTCCAGCTTTTCTACCATCTCTGTAGAAATGATATTGTTTGTGCTACCACTGTCCACTATGACTTTGCATACCCTATCTTTGGTTTTACAAGCAGTCTGAAATAGACTGTTCCTTTGGGATGGGTTCTCTACCTCTTTCTTTGGCTTCAATATAACTTTCCTCATCATCAAGGATCTTTCGCCCTCATCATCTTCTCCATCAACATTTCATCTTTGTGCTTCGACAATGTGAGTTTCACCACCTTATTTCTTTCTGTCTGGACATTCATAACATTTATGTCCATTTTTCCCACAGACAAAACATTTCACTTCACCTCCTCACCCTCTTCCTCTTCCTCTAGCTCGAGGAAAACTATTTCTATCAGCATACTGCCCTCTTTGTGAGATTCCTCCTCTCTCATGTTGAGTTTGAGGTTTCTTCCTCTCTTCTTGAGGTCTCTGAGTTCTGTCTTGGGAAACTGATTTGCCTCTAGCTTGACTTCTGCCTCGACCTCTTTGACCTTTCTTTTATCTCAGCTTCTCTTTAGCTCTCAGAGCCATCTGATAAGCATCTTCTATTATCCAAATGATCATCATGCTCATCTTATCTTGGATGTCATATCTCAGACCATTCATGTACTTGGAAACCTTTTCATCATCGCTCTCCCAATGACCCACTCTAATGTTTAGCTTGTAGAATTCTTTAGTGTTCTCCTTCACTGACATCAACTTCTGTCTCAAATTATGCATCCTTCGAAATAGAGTATTTTGATAATCCTTGGGGATGAATTTGGCTTTCATCTTCGCAACCATTCTATCCCAACTTTTGATTTTCATCTTTCCTTTGCAATGTCTGTCAGCCTACAGTTCATCCCACCATAATGCTACATGCCCTTTAAGCCTTGTGACAACATGTTTGACTCTTCTATCTTCCTCGACATCCTCATAATCGATGTATTTATCCAGATCTCTAATCCAATCTAGAAGCTCTTCAACATCTAGGTTTCCCTCATACATGGGAATTTCCATTTTTTCCCTGGCACCTATCCTTGCGACAACCCTGAATAGGCGTTTGTCTACAACATCTTTGACTGCGAATTCTTCTTCATGTCCAGCTTCATTTTCACTGTCAGCCTCACTGATATCCCCAGTGTCGACTATGTGCCTCTGTGTTGTCTCCATGGCATCAAGCTTGGCATGTAATTCACGCATTTCCCTTTCCACTGCTGGATCAAGCATTGGTCTATCTCTTCTTCTCAGCGGCATGGCTAAGAAATGTTCCTCTTTTCTCTGCTATAGAAACAAAATAACTTTTCTAGGCTTTGATACCAAACTTGTCGGAGAACCCTAAACCCTCAAGTCCAAGGTCTGCACAGGATCGTTCTAATCTACCCTTGAGTCTAATTTACCCTTTGATTTCCCCTCAGGGAAGATCCCATACACTCATGGTGTATCCATAGGTCCTTATGAAATGGGCCTGCATGAACAAACACCAAGTGCCAACCCAAATCTCCTTAATCACAATAGATTCGTGCCCTTTACTAAACTAGGGCTTCAGGTTTCACGATTTTGTGATCCTTGTTGTTGAGGGTTCCTATCTCTACAACTTTCGAAACCTGAATTTCTGAACTCCGATGCACTCAATAAAGGTTGGCTTCCCAACAGGCTTCTCACTTCATCGAGGTTTTAGACTTCATGAATTCATGAACCTAGATGCAAGGGTCCCAGCCCTTCAACCTCTGAACCCCGAAATAGTCAACAAGGTTTGACTCTGTCGATTTACGAAGACACACCACCTGTCACCCTTGCAGTCCCCAACTGATAGATGTGCCACGCATTCACACCAGCTCTCGGATCTCGCCACTTTGCAACTCTGATAGTTGAAACTGACTCCTCTCAAACCCTGAGCTCCCGAACTACCGAAATCCTGAATTCCACACCGATTCTTATTGCAACTCGCAACTTCGGGACTTTCGTTCCACTGCGCTCAACTCCCGGTCGTCAAGATCCCCGAAATGATGAAATGATCTGACGACTTGTGAAAATCATGATAAATGTGGATCTTACCTCCTGAAGTATGGATTCATCTAACACTTATCCTTCTTGCATCTTCACTGGAATCCCACGGTCATCGCGGTTTCGTGAATTCTCCACAGAGAATTCTGACCACTTGTTACTCCTAGACAACTTCCACGAAATGAGCCAGTGTTCTTCTATGGGAAATTAACTTCTATTGGATGACTTCGACCCTCGTATCCCTTTGAATTAGTTCAACCTTCGTCCTCCTTTGAAATGTTCAAAGGTGTTAACTCTCCTGAGCTTTCTCCGAAAACTTCAAGCCTCGAAAGAACTCCTGCATGCACTCCTTGAGGAAACCTTTCGAATACTTCTGGGTATTCAACCTCTCGACTCTATACACTCTCTGCAACAATAGTCCTCAAAACTCTTCCCTTAGTTGATAAGTACTAAGCTTTCAACCAGCTTGCGCACACCTTGCACGACTTCTGTGCCTCACTTGCACTTCTCTTGAAATGAGAAAAACGATATCCCTCCTGAGCTTTCAGAGATAAACCTTGAACCTTCGTCAATGCACTCCTTGCAGACGTTTCACTGCACTTCTTGTAGGAAATTTTCTACTTCAGGATGAGAAACAATTGAAACTCATTCTCTCTCTCTCAGAATTCAAACATTCAACATGAAATCATACATACACACATAATTCAAGCAAATGCATAACCAGAGAGAATAAACAACTGTAAGCGTACCATTCACCATGTAAAGACAGAAAACATCATACCACCATGAAATCTGATTCAAAGCTTCACATATTAATTCAAAGCTCCTGTACATGGACTTCTTCTCTACAACTCTCTCTCTTTTCTTCTCTATGCTAATGTGTTAATGATAATGTTACAATGATACAAGAATGAGGGTGTCTATATTTGTTTTCCCTCCTACTCTCTAAACTGTCTAATCTTATTAACTCAAACCTACCTACTTTCATTAACTGGATTAAATGCCTTAATACAAAAGACAAATGAGAGGATTTCCCCAAGTCTGTTTACAATCTCCAAAGTACAAATGCGAGTACATTCCTCTTAACTATTACATTAATGACTTTGTTTCAAAATTCAAAATGGGTCTTTATGAAAACGTGCTCTTTTCTTCCTCTGCGCATCCAACTATTTCTTTATCTTAGTCATGCACTTTGGTATTTTCACGATGCTTCTGCATCACTTGACCATTACCTGGGAATTCAGGCCACACGAGACCCTGATGAAAGAGGCAAGAAGGGAAGGTGTAGTGGGTAGAGGGAAGAACATACTTGTAAAGAGTGCAAAGATGGGAAGTGAATCTTGGGGATTCAAGGAAGAGTGGAAAAAATAAACCTTTTGGAAACATGAAATAGTAGAGAAGGTTATGATACAAGATGATAAGCTAGGCTAGTCCTCCTTTCTTGGTATCATATAAACCATTTCTAGGATCCTGTGGGAAGAGGAGAGTAACCTCTGTCCCTATTGTGGCTAAGCGAGAATAAAAAATTTTGTTGCAGAGAATCGTGGTCTAGCTCGGGGGTGGCTAGTGGTAAATCCCTTTGGAGTGATTAAGCTTAAGGATTGGTGGAAACATGAAACCCTTCCAGTAGCCGCTTCACATTGTCTGATTCTAATAAGTCTTTTCTCGACCTTAATTGTTGAGTTAGAATGATGAATGATTTCTCAGTTTTTACATATCTATATATCTATATATCTATATATATATGCATGTATGACCATCTATGTGTGAAATGACTATAATATGCGTATTCTTCCATCTCCTTGGGAACTCATACTTCCCACTAATAAATTGTATGCCCAATTTCACTCTGGAGGGCTTCCTGGGCATAAGTCATAAAATGGTCGATATAGGAAATATTGTGTAGACCTAAAACCATCGGTATGAAGAGAATACTCTCCCCTGACCTCGTGCCATGTGATGCACAAGGAGAGGATAGATCCCATTCATCAGATATATGCATGGAGGACCATAGATGTGAGATCTAGAGTAAAGTGCACAAGGTCTAGCCCTTTGAAAGTGCACAGGAGAGTGGACTTTCACAAAGTACCTAATTTTCGAAGTTAATCGGAACCTCCCATCGTCATAGGACAGGTGGTAGCAGATCCAGGAGTTTGAGGATTCATACCTCAGAATATTTGTAAGGAGCAGAGGTGAATACCCGGGGAGCTGGGTGTCACAAAAATCCTAGCCATCTACTGTGAAAGGACATGTGGCAATAGATCGATATTTCTCTGATTCACAACTCAGTAAGTCAAAGATAGGATAATATAGGAGGTTTATAAAAGGGTTTTCCAAGATTGGTTGTCACATCAATGCCCTCTAGAGGAAGGGGGTTAAATTCATTTGGATACTGGAATGTGAAGAAATATTTTAGTCACTAAAGCACCTTCTGACCTATGCGCCCATGTTGAAGATCGTCAATCCCGATAAGGACTTCCTCATGTACATAGATGCCTACAAGGAAGGACTCGAAGGATTCCTTATGCAAGAAGGAAGCGTAGTTTTCTATGAATCTCAAAAACTGAATGAACATAAAGTCAATTATGTGACCCATGATCTAGATTTGGCTGCCATAGTGCATGCTTTGAAAATGTGGAGGCATTACCTACTGGGTAGGAAATTTTTACTTATGACAGACCATTGTGAATTGCAACACCTGTTTGACCAACCAAAACTCAATGCTAGACAAGCTAGGTGGATGGCCCTCCTTAGCGAGTTTGATTTCGAAATCAAACATATCATAGGAAAGGAAAATAAGGTGGTCAATTCCCTTAGTAGAAGTATGAAAACAATTCACCTGGTAACGGTGGGAACTTGTGAGATGAATGTCAAGGAAAGAGTCAGGGATGCATAATAAATAGACGCATTCTTCCAAACCGTGACCTCATACCTGCAGCAAGAACCTACAAGGCTAAAGTATGAAGGCTACTAGATGCTAGATGGAGGTCTGTTGACTTACCGAAACATGATATATATTCCAAGTTGTGATGTCTTGAAGAGGTTCATAATGGATGAATTGCACAAGAGAACACACACCAACCATCCGGGCTATCAGAAGATGGTTAGGGCCACCATGAAACAATTCTATTGGCCTGCATTGAAGAAAGGCATAGCTAAGTATTTAGCTAAATGTGTAGAGTACCAAAAAGTTAAAGAAGAACACCATCACCCAGTAGGATTATTACAACCTCTTCCAATCCCAGAATGGAAATGGAGACTATCTCCATGGATTTCATCATCGGATTACCAACATCGGCTAGGCAGAATGACACCATCATGGTAGTAGTGGATAAATTGAGCAAGTCTGCTCATTTTATTCCAGTCAAATCGACTGGCAAGGAAATCGAAATTGCCAACATATTCATGAAGGAGATATTTAGACTACATGGAATGCCTAAGGAGATCGTGACTGATAGAGACACAAAATTTACTTCAAACTTTTGGAAATCCTTGATGGTTGGCCTGGAGACCAAATTATTGTTTAGCACAACCTATCATCCTCAAACTGATGGATGGGTGGAAAGAGTGAACCAAATACTAGAAGGCATGCTAAGGATGCATGTAATGCATCAACCTAAAAAGTGGGAAGATTACCTACCATTGATGGAATTTGCCTTCAACAACGGCTACCAAGAGTCACTAAAGATGAGCCCTTTCGAATCCCTCTATGGTAGGTTGTGCAACACTCTAGTCAGTTGGAGTAATCCCATGAAAAAATTCATGATTGGACCAGACTTGTTGAAATAAATGGAACAACAAGTGATTCAGATAAAGAAAAATCTGAAAATCGCTCAGAATAGATAGAAAATTTGTGTCGACAGAAAGAGAACCCCCAGAGGAAGAGTTCCTTGAGGATGGGAGCTTGTGCCAAGTTGTCACCTAGGTATTGTGGACCCTTTGAAGTTATAGATAGAGTGGGACCCGTAGCCTATAGGCTATCACTTCCTCCCATAGTAAAATCACATAATGTTTTCCATGTTTCATTGCTAAAGAAATATGTACATGATTCTAATCATATAATTGAATGTTCTGTGATCTGGGTGGAACCCGAGGGATAATTCCTACCATAACCTCAATGCATACGAGACAGGAAGGAAACCCCACTCAAGAACCGAACCATTGCACAGGTGAAGGTGCAGTGGAAACACTTTGGACTAGATGAGGCCACATGGGAAATGGAGGATGCAATGAGATAGGCATACCCATTTTTGTTCACTTCTATACATACATAACATGTTAATAGATAGAACATCGAGGATGATGTTCCTTTAAGGGGGAGGGAATTGTGACACCCTGTTTTCCCCAGTTTGTAGATATAACTATAAATGGCCAAAAGGCTATGGAAAACTTTATATGTGTGAATATTGATTCGATGGAACTTTGTTTGAAAGGTAGATGAATGTGAACCTAATTATTTACTAAGAAAATGGACAAGTGTTGCGTTAATATTCACCAAACCAATACATTACTGAATTTAATTGCTCAGGACCAAAATTGTCCTCTGACCCAGAAATGAATTACAGTTAGGCTGGTGGGTGGGAATACCTCCTCAAGTGTTAATGAGGGATGGGGCGTGTAAGCACTCATCCGTAAGGCTTCCAGAATTGATCGTTGGCTAGGAATTTGGGCCACACGTGACCCTGATGAAAGAGGCGAGAAGGGAAGGTGTGGTAGGCAGAGGGAAGAACATGCTTGCAAAGAGTGCAGAGATAGGAAGTGAATCTTGGGGATTCAAGGAAGAATGGAAAAACTAAGACTTTTGGAAACAGGAAATAGAAGAGAAGGTTATGATACAAGATAATAAGCGAGGCTAGTGCTCCTTTCTTGGTATCGTATAAACCATTGCTACGATCCTGTGGGAAGAGGAGAGTAACCTATGTCCCTATTGTGGCTAAGAGAGAATAAAAGTTAGTTTTGTAGAGAATCATGGTCTAGCTCAAGGGCGGCTAGAGGTAAATCCGTTTGGAGTGATTGAGATTATGGCTTGGTGGAAACAAGAACCCCTTCCAGTAGTTGCTTCACATTGTCTGATTCTGATAAGTCTTCTCTCGACCTTAATTGGTGAGTTAGAATGATGAATGATTTCTCGGTTTATATATATATATATATATAGAGAGAGAGAGAGAGAGAGAGATATAGATATATAGATATATATATAGATATATATATAGATATATATAGATATGCATGTATGACCATCTATGTGTGAAATGACTATGTTATGCGTATGCTTCCATATCCTTGGGAACTCATACTTCCCACTGATAAATTGTATGCCCAATTTCACTTCGAAGGGCTTCCCTGTCATAAGTCGTAAAATGGTTGAGATAGGAAATATCGTGTAGACCTGAAACGATCGGTATGAAGAGAATACTCTCCCCTGACCCCGTGCCATGTGAATTTCCAGACCCAAGTCCCTAACCCGTTTGGGGTGAGAAATCAGAAAAATAGTGATAGGAAAATACCGAAAGGGAAAGGTTTTCCTTGTCCGAAGGATAGACATATGAGATTCATCCTGAAGGATCCAAGGGTTGTCATGGCCATTGGCTATGGGAAAGAGTGCGGGAGTTAACCCCTTCTAGCCCTCGGATCCATGAGTTCTGAGTTCATGTATCTTTGAACCACTGTATCTTTGAACTCGGAGTTCATGCACATGGAGAGGGCAGATCCTGTTTGTCGGATCTATGAGCAGAGGACCATAGACGTGAGATATAGAGAAAAGTGCATGAGGTCTAACCCTTTGAAAGTGCATAGGAGAGTGGACTTTCACGAAGTATCAAATTTTTGAAGTTAATCGGAACTGCCCATCATCAGAGGACAAGTGGTAGCAGATCCGGGAGTCCAAGCATTCATACCTCAGAATATTTGTAAGGAGCAGAGGTGAATACCTGAGGATCTAGGATCTGCAACAATCCTAGCTATCTGTCATGAAGGGACACATGGTGAGATATCGATATTTCGCTGACTCTCAACTCAGTAATTCAAAGATAGGAATCATGAGAACTCGCAAATCCAAGTTTGTGATTTGATCACAACCTTCGATCGAAGAGAGGACGTGGTGATTTCATTGTCCAAGGATATATTGGGGACTAGGAGAAGGAAGGTGAGAGACCCTCCATCTTCAATAAACATGAATTCTTGATTCGTGAAGAGTCTATCTAAGCCCCTGGATCGCGGGAGATTGTGGACCGTTGATATGACATTAGGAGTTCATATTTTTGGATTTCGAAGAAAGGATATGGACTAATTTCCACCTTTGTAATATGCAAAGTCCCAAAGTTCTTGAGGGTTGGGCCCTGAGTCATAACGAGGGGTCATATGGATGGAGGTTAAGGAACGAATCTAGCGTTGGGCTAGGCTCTTAGTTTGGGAGTTCGGGAGTCGGGCGAGTCAAGGTTGGCTCGAATGTCAATACCCAATGACAGGAGTCACGAAGTGCCTTTTAGTTAGGATTGTGGTCACAGGTAGTGGTCACATGGAGGGGGAGAGCTTACACCTGGTTCTTGTTCATGTGGGAGAACAAAAACAAAAATTTAGAGGCTTTACACTATAGAATCTTCTTCAGAAGGGTGGGTGTGTTACAAATATATTAATAGAAGTATACAATGATCTAATGTATCTTCCCTGAGGCCCATGTAGAAACTCTTGTTATGTTGTATTGTATGACTTCGTGGCATCTACTGCAAATTATGTTATAAAGCCTACTACAATGTCCTCGAGCCAAAAATCTACTGCGTGGGTGGATTTGTTATTCACCTGCTGTAAATGCGGGATCTGAACTGAGGTCCACTCTAACTGTTGGATGCTATTTGTTGTGTGGTTATCCTTCAACCTCAATATCTACTCATGGAATACGTGTGGAAAATCACAAAAAAATACTTCATGCAGATCAGTAAACACATACTTCTCAAGATATTTGTGTGGTGTTACTCTAGGGTTTCTGTTATCTTTCTGCGCAAACTCTAGCTCCTTTGTCTTCATCTAGCTTTCGATCTCTTCTTTTGTGGGATTCCATGGTCTCAACATCCCCTTCTAGTGGCACATTCTCTCACCTTCTTATCGTCCAATATGGTATTCTTTTGAAATGCCTTCCACCGATTGATCATTATTTTAATTGATCTTCAATAGATCGATCATTCTTTTGACAAATCTTCAACATATCCCATCCTCTCAATCCTATGTTGTTCCAACTGCCAACGGAACCATTTGTTGGTTTCTTATCTAATTTATACCTTTAACATGATTGACCTAGGTTTAGGTCTATTAGGGATCCAACAAAGCCTCTAAAACTATCATCCCTTCTGGTAAACAATAAGGCAGTGCAACACACAGAGTGCACTACACAATCTCACCCAATATAGTCTTAATAGGTGACTGCAATACTCATGAAGTGATTGCAGTCCAGGATTGAATGGGGATATGTTTATTAAAGAAATATATTGTCATTCTCATTCATTCATGTACTGTAATTTGTTCCTACATCATTCTAACATCTACTCATAAACAATAAGAGAGATATAAACATTCAATCACATAAAACAAGTTTTATCATGGCTCACCCCCCTGGGCTACATCCAAAAAGATCTAGCTCTCAAGCTCTTTTATTATGGTATTTCAAAAACTACAGCGTCGCGCGCTTTACAACTCGTTCTCATTCGGGTCGAGATCTATTATGATAAGGACTATATCACACCAGGCTCCTCAAACTGTGATCTAACCCTTGAGATCTACCCTCCTGACCCTCTACATATCAACAACTTACAAGATTGAATCGCATTACAACAGTGTTACAGACTAGTTACTCCTTCTCACTCGAGTAACACCCCATAGTCTGAACATTTCAACTCCAGACCCCTTACCTAGACCTCTTAGGTATCTATTTAGATGCGTTTTTGGCTCATCAACCATTACAATGTATTACAAAATCCCTAACCCTAGTGTTGTTAGGTCTTCCATGCATGTGTGTGTGCTATTTTTTCTTCCAGTTGTCGCTTTCCTCTTACATGCCTTTCTTCCCAAAATATCCTTTCTTTCTGATTCATCTTGCTTCCAACACATATCTTGGAGGTTATGACACATGTTTGAGGCATGTCTTGAATATTTTGTAATATCGTAGATATATTGAGGTCTTGACACATGCTTGAGGCATATCTTGGAAAATGGTTTGATGCATATCATGGTGATTTTGAACACATGATTTGGAGGATTTTCCTAGAGATTTTGGCATGAGTTTTATGTGGTTATTGGGGTTGTATCAATTTTGATGATGATGATGTATTAGTATCAGTATCAATATCAATGACTGTTACATTGACAGGTTGAGATTCTTATGTGTGATGATGATTATGTATCAGTATTAGTGATAGTTACAATGATAGGTTGAGTCTCTCATTTATATTTCAGGGATTTTGTGTAGCACTCTGGAAGATTGGTGTCTTCAGACAACAAGTTGGTGCTTGGAGGGGATTTGCAACTTCCTTTGAGTTGGTTCTCATAAACTAGGGGGTTGGTGCCTCCTTCTAGTTGAAGATGTATAATCTAGGGAGTTGGAGCTTCATTCATATTGGAGCCTGTAAACTAGGGGGTTGGAGGCTCATTCTAGTTGGAGCTAGAGAGTCTAGGGAGTTTTAGTGGGGATATTTAACTAACAATTCCAATTTTAAAAAATGAAAAAGAAAATTTGAAGCATGACAGCCAGATACTTGCATTTCTTGAAAAAGAAAATGTGAAGCGTGACAGCCAGAGTCTCGCATTGTCTAAAAAAGAAAATATGACAACCAGAGACTCGCAATGTTCGACTTAATCTAGAAAAAGAAATTTGTAGCTGTGATATTTAATTAAAATTTCCAATTTGAGACAATGAAAAAGAAAATTTGAAGCGTGACAGCAAGAAAGTTGCAGTGTCAGGCTTAATCGAAAGAGATTTTCCATATCCATGAAATTCTTATCTAATGTATTGGGGACCGCACCTCGGAATGTCTTTTAATTTTGTTGAGTGGAACAAAACTTTTGTGATATTTAATTCCAAAGAATAATTAAGTACATGATGCTTAGTATAAACACTATATCCTAAGGTATATATAAAGGTGGTTATAGGCTTAGGGTTAGAGTGAGTCAAACACGAATGTGTCATACAAAACTTTCTTAGATAAAAATTATATATTTTGAAATTTAATTCAATTTCATACATTTCTTTTTCATACACCATACTAAAGTTACTTGTGAAAGTACTTGGACTAATACCTATCAATCACTAGATTGTTGTTTTCTCATATATGCATTGATAGTAATGTCTCTTGAAAAACATTATTAGGTTTCACTCACACAACATGCTTAATTACCAACTCCATATCTTCTTTTGACATAATCTTTCAATCTTTTCCCAAAAATTCCATGTTGGAATCCTCCCCCTTGATAATTTTCTCATAAAGTTACCATATATAAGAAATCATTTCTTTCTCATTTATCTCTCTTGCATGAAAGGGTTGTGTAAGATATATAACTCAATCATTGAATAACTTGTTATGACTCATGAATTGTAATGTAATAACACTACAACAAAGCAGGCCATTAGCGCCTAGTTTAGCGTCGGATTTTAATGCATTTGAGGGCATGAATTGGGCCAATGGGATGGCACAAAACCCGACACTAAATGACATGTTCACCTGGGCATCAGATTTAGCACCCAGTTTAGCTCCCTCTTTAGCGCCAGGTTTTGCTCCCTCTTTAGTGCCATGTTTTGCTCCCTCTCTAATGCCTAGTTTTGCTCCCTTTTTAGCGCCCAGTTTTTCTCCTTATTTAACACCCAATTTTTCTCCCGATTTAGTGCCTAGTTTAGCGCCTAAATTGAGATATAGCTCTCTAAATAACACCCAAAATAGTTGTTGGTTTAGCTCCTATTTTAGTGCCTAGTTTATCTCCAGGTGTGGCGCCTAATTTAGCTCCTAGTTTATCTCTTGGTTTAGCGCCTAATTTAGCTCCAGGTGTAGCTCCTAGTTTAGCTCCTAGGTTACCACCTAGTTTAGTTCATGGTTTAGCTCCTAGTTTAGTGCCTAGTTTAGCTCCACATGTGGTGCCTAATTTATCTCATTGTTTAGCGCCTAGTTTAGCTCTAGGTGTATCACCTAATTTATCTACTTGTTTAGCTTCTGGTTTAGCACCTAGTTTAGCTCCAGGCATGTCACCTAATTTAGCTCCCAGTCATGCTTCATGTTTTTATTAAAGTGTATCATCGAAAATAGCTTCTATTTTGCCTTCCAAATTAACTCCAAGATGTGCTTCCATTAGTGCATCTTTTTTTTACATCAGCAACAAACACACTCTAAAGCAATTTTTGACATCACAGAACAGTGTGCCACTAGAGTGCCATTTTTTTGGAAAAACACATCATATATTACATTACAAATTTAATGTGTTTTTTCCCACAGAAACCAGTGCTAATACATAATTTAAGGGCACACCAAGACAGGCCTTTAACAAGATTAATGCTTTCCTCTTGAGACAAGACATTGACACCCACCTTGTATGCTTTTTTCTATCATTTTTTCCAAGATTTGACACCTCTGCTGCAGAAAGTTTCTAGTAGGGGAAACACATGCAACAAATTGCATGCTAAGAAACTAATGGACAGGAGAAGAGAAAACTTCGTTCCTGTCCATACTATTCGAAACACACCTTGAACTTTAACATTTCATTATGTGATTCATATTTTGCTAAAAATAATAAAGGGTAATTTTTCTTCATAGACAAAACCTTGAAACCAAAAATGATATGTAATAGGTTTCCACCTGTTGGGAACAATAGATTACTAAATTACGGAGTGTCCTTTACAGAGAAATGATGTTTGACTCACCCACACTTTTCTAGCATTTTAATCTTCTGGCAATTAAACCAAGAGTCACCAGTTTCAGCAATTACAACAATTTCATTTGTTAGCATGCCCTGCAACCAAGCATTTTATATCAGTGAATATCAACAATAATCCCACTGCAAATGTACCTCATAAGAACAAAGCTAACTAAAAGACAATTTTTTGACTAATTTTACTTCATAATTTGGTGAGATTTTTTGAGGCCTTGCCTGGATGTGTTTGAACAACACATTGACCTTTAAGGGCTCATTTGGTGCACTTTGTAAGGGAACACATTCAGGTACAAAAATATGTTGATAATTTTCCAAACATGTGGGTTTGTGTTGCACCTTCTTCACAAGGAATTCTAAAATATAGTTCATCAATGCACCCAAAACTAGGCCCATTTCCCACAGTCACCCTGTTAGGCTGCACAATTATAGCTTTCTCCTAGTTCAATAGCAATGAATATCCCAATGAACTATAGTCATTGAGAATCGTCCCTACAAATAAATATGCTTTTGCAGACACAACTATTTCAACACAGAATGAAGTACTTATTGCACCCCAGTAAATCCCTATGAAATGAGGATGAGTTTCTGAAACCTTTCCCTTAGCAGAAGAAATTACATCCATGGGATAATCTGATGCATTTTCTAACTCCGTAAATGCATTTTTTCCCTTGGAAAATTCATCTTTGGCCCACCTACCTACACTGGCTTCACTGTTGTCTTTAGGAATTATGATGTCATGTCCACTACAGCTTCCAAAATTTTGGGATTGCTTAGCCTACAATTGATATAGTCCAGAGGATACCATGTAAAAAAAAATTGAGATAAAAAAAAGATCAACAACTAATACTAGAAGTTCATTATTTCAAGTCTAAATCCATAATTAGATTTGGAAACCCCATATCAACTTGAAAAAAAATGAAAAAACCAAGTGAAATTACTTCAATTAATACCACACATACACAGTTAGCATGGGTAGCCAAAATACCTTGCCTAGTAGAATATACAAAGAATTATAAAATTATCAGAAGTGGAAAAATCCAAAACCTCTTATCAACTGAGAACCTCAATCCACTGCATCTTTCAAAGAAGAGTTGGAATTCTGCTTCGAACAAAAACATTTAAATTGTTCGACTTCTTCACATAAATTATCCATCTTCTTGACATAATTTTTATGTCTTCTTGACAGAAGTCCTGAAGCTACATTGGAAAGGAAAGCGAGAGGAGGATACCTTTATAGCCAGTGCTAGGCTGGTTTAGCTTTTGTTTGATTGAAACTTTTGTGCGGATAAAGACTCGAACCACCAACCTGTCATTTAGTGAAGCTTTCGGAAATTTTGACCGATAAGGCAGCTGCTCAAGCTTCGCTACATGGACCCACCACCTAACCTATGAAATATCAGACTTGGTAATTGTGTAGAATGACCAGTTTATGAGTGAAATATTACAAATGGAACAAGCAACAGATGTCATTGTTATGTTGTTTCTTCTTATCAAAAATGGAAACACCAATATCACATGCCTACCAAGTGCTGAGGAAAACATGCTCTAAAGTTGTATCTGTAACGTGAATTTACAATGCCCAACAAGCCTCGACACAACCAATTCGTTTACATGAACATGCTTGAACCCAATGCTCAAACCCTAGTATTTTGTACAACAAATGTTAAGAGGATGGAACACCTATTTTCTATATAGGAATAAGAACCCACTGAAGGGGAGTGAACCTCTAATGTTAACAGGCTGGAACACTAGTTTTATGTACAAGAAGAAGCACATGGAATGACATCTCTATCCATGTTCTTACATTTTCCTTCTCTATCATCAGAATCCTTTGATTTCTTCTATAACCCATGATTGTTGTCATATCTCTTGGAACCTTTTGAATTACCTCGAGTGAAAAGAGAGACCAGAGGTACTTCCACGACCTTTAATTTCATAGTGAACGATATATTCTTCTTGGGCATAACATGGTCCATATAAATACTAGTCCCAACATATTCAACACAAGGAGACTGCAAATCCATACTAGGTTTAGTCGACTTTCTTAATCCTAGCAAAGATATCTTCCACTTAGTGAGCAATTTGGGGAACTGGATCTGGACTCCAGGGATGTTAGAAGATTGTGGAAAGGAAATATCGATATCAATATCATCTAGTGGTGTTGTAGTAAATTGGACGAGAAGCAACTAGCCATGGTAAAATAAGTTACCTACAGGAGAAATCCAAAAGAACACATTGGCCTGGATAGTGGCATTGAGAAGAAGAAGAATGGAACGATTCTTCCAACAAATGCAGCTACTCTGAAAACTCTGAAGAGAGGTCACAAGTTTGAAATCAAGATTTTGGATGAAGTTTTTTCAAAATGCACAATTCTAACTCCATCATATTGATAAATATCTTGAATGAATTCTGCTAGTAAATATAAAATTGTAACTCATTCTTTATTGATGGTTATTCATTCATTATTGATAGTTATTCATTCATTATATGATATTTACAAGGACATGAATTACATCATACACGTACTTGTAAGTGTATGATATCATAGAAACTGAAAAGAAGAGAACACAAAATTTATATTATGGTAATATTCATGAATCTTACATACAAGCCAATCTTGTGATTTTGAATACTATTCCAACCATCCCACCTGCTCTCTCAACCCACTGGGATGCACGGGATTAAACTAAATCTATGGATGGAAGAGTAGCAATTGCCCCACTAGGATGCAGGGGAATAAACTAAATATATGGATGGAAGAGTAGCAAGAAATCAATCACAACGAATATAAAATGCGGTGAGGTGGTGTAGAGAAGTACTTTGAAAACCTTGTACTATTGAGGCAGTAAAATGGAGCCCTGACATACATGGATCGATCTGTTTGATGGTGTTCTCATGGTGGTGGAGACAGTGGCCACAATTTTTAATGTCACCACAATTTTTAAATCCCTTGCATACACAGATTGATTGGTTTGATGGTGTTGTCAAGGCGGTGGAGACAGTGGCTGCAATTATTAAATCCGTCTGTGGGTTTGATAGTCAATATAATGTAGATATTTTCCAAGCAACTAGAAATATGTATGTCAGTATTTCCAAAAACATTAGGAAGTCAATATAATGCAGATCTTTGTGTCAAGATTTCGAAATCCTTGTCAGAATTCCCCATAATGTAAACGTCCAAACTTGTGATACATAAAGGTATATGTAAATGCATAAAAGAAACTCGGCAATAAGAGTTGAAGATTATTAACAAATAGGAAGTCAAATAAAAGTAAGTAAAATATTTAAAAAATGATTATTTTATTTTTCCTATTCAAAACTTTGAAGATCATACAAAAATACATTTGGTCAACCACAAACTAATTGAAGGTCAACACTCTAGCAATCCCTAGAGTCCTAGCCTTCGGTAGGGACTAATAAGAGAATTATTAGTACCATAGGAAATCGCTAAAATGCATTCGCTGGACCATTCATAGTTAGACACAGGAGTAGTTTGAACCTCCCAAGCCATTGAGAGAACATGTTCATCTAATAAATGGAGAGACACATTTTAGCATTGAGTCTCACCAGCTCGAAGTCAAAATTAAAAGACTAAGAATCTTACTAGAGGTTGTTGGACATATATCATAAACAAAGACTCTTGCCAATTATAAATATTTTAATCAAACAAACCAATATATCTTTTCAAGGTGCTTGTTGGTGCCTTTTTGGCATACATCTCTCAGGATATGTCTTTTATAAGAGATATAACTTTATTTATTCAGCTCATGCAGGAAGGAATAAGCTCATTAAAATTAGGGTTTTAAAAATTGGGCATGATATGCATCACAAATAGGAAAATATTTACATGGATTTGAAGAAAGATAGTCACCAAATTTTTCGAGCTCCATTTTCCATTCAAAAAGACTAGAAACTAACTTATGAAAATTCATTGATATAAAAAAAATATTTACCTTAAGATTTAAGCTGGAAGATGAACACCATAGTATCCTAAAATTTTCCCTCATAGAGAAACAACACCAAACTTTATATAATTGAAGTTCTCAACATGGAATCGTGGTAGTAAAATAAGTACTTACAGAGTTGAATTGAAACCATTCATAATAAGGGGAGGAAAATGTTCTTCCATGTCTAATTTTCCTTGGGCGGGGTTACAGAGTTGAATTGAAACCATTCATAATAAGGGGAGGAAAATGTTCTTCCACGTCTTATCTTCCTTGGGCAGGGAAAGGTGCATCTAGAAAGAAAAGATCCATTCTCTCCAACACCAAATTTTACCCTTTCCCAACTTTCTTTTGCAGAATGATTTCACTTGTCCTGAATCCATGTAGGCATAACAGTCTCACTCTCACCACCTCCTTCATCTCATTGCATTCCACATCCCCCTTTCCCCCATTCCCCATCTAATCCAAACTATGCCAAAGTTGTTTTACAGAAATTGAAACTGATTGCACCCAGTAATATCTAATTTGATCATATCCAGAAAATCCAATAGAGGAATTCGCTAACTCTCCATAAATTGAAAAGAAAACAAAAGAAATCTTTTCTCACTTGGTAACAAATCCCTTTCTTTTTTTAAACTGGGTGAACCAAAGTTTGTATTTGCCTCACAACCTGAAATTCAGGTGAATTAAAGCATAAATACTAAAATATATCAAACGGGAGGGAGAATTCATTATCAGTAATTCCCATATCTATAGAAATCGGGTGAATGGAGGTTGCAGTTGGAAATTTCATGGACAAAATTTATTTTTTTATCCCTTTCCCTCATAAAATCCTGGGCTAACCTTATCAACGATTTTTTTTTTAAATAAATTAGGGGATAATAATAAAATTATAAAAAAACGAATACAATACAAAAAATCCTACAGGTGGACCTTCCACTTCACTTTCTCCTTCGGCTTCCTCAATCTGAATATCGCATGGATCGTCTTCATCTGGTACTTCTTCCTGTACATGGTATCATGACAACAGTTCTTTCATTGTTTGTTTATTCCACTATTGTTCCTCTGTTATGAGTTAGACTTCTAGTTCCTTAATGAATATCACCCCTCTTATTTTCTTAAGTGTTGCATCTATGTTGCGGTTATCATGTTCAAATGAGAAAGTAACTATAAAGTTATGTTGTAGTACTGTCTAGCTCATAGTTCCTCTACACAGTTCTTGGTATGTATCCTAGTTTGCTGGGATACCCTCTAATGTGTGTACAAAATGATGAGGCCATTTCTCTGGGAGTGTTATTTTCCACAGCACTCTGCACTTCTCCAAGTGTTCCTTTGGTGCCCCCTGTCCATCATATTTATGTTGTTGGTTTCTTCTTTGTTCTGCACCAAATCTAATGCGCAGTAACACCTTACATTAGTTCTAGTACTTGATTGTTTTCTTATGTGCTCCCCACCATCTTGCGGGTGTGGCCTTGACTGCTATATCTAGCACTAAGAGTTTCTGATTTTCTAACACTTCATATTCATAACGTGTCAAGAATGCCTCTATATCGTTCACCCCATGGAAGCTGGGTGGCTCCCTTATCTCCGTACCTACCCATCTTACTATGCAGTCTATTCTTGCGCATCTTCTTGTGGAAACTTTGTGTAGCCTCTGTTGCAAGTTCTCTAAACCCATATCTGAGTCTGACGCACATGAGGTGATGCTCCGCCAACTGAGTATCCCATCTTCAGTTTGGTTTACGTAATCTTCATCTTGCACAGTTCTACTATACAACTGGATAATTTCCTCCAAGTTCAAGCAAGTAGGCTCTATGAACCTTTCCCCTTCTGATGAGTCTAATGGCGCAATGACCCTATATTCTGTTGAATCGAAGGCCATTTTTAGTGTCTTTAAGTTTATTATGGCCTGGTTATCAAACGCTTAATCCAAGACAATCAATGATGGGTAAGTTGTTGTGTCGTCCACTATCTCTATTACTTCGAAGTTAGCTTTAGTGCACACTCCATCCAGATCTACTATTACTCCTTTTAGCCTCCCTATTGGAAGAACTCTGTGTTGATTTGCTAGTTTCAACTCAATGGGTGAATATCCTAACATGGACTCTCCCATACATTGCGATGTCTTCTTGGGTAATACATTGACTTCGAATCCTAGAACCAGTATGATATCTCCCATGTTGAAATCTCTAATGTTGGCGTTCGGCCTAAACTCCCTACTTGTTCTTCTCCTTATATGTAGGTGGTTGACTTTTTTCTGTTCTAACTTTCCTTCCGTATCTACGCTACATTTTTCTAGCATATTTTGCAATATTTTGAGAGAGGATGGATCATTTAGTAATTTTATGCATGATTGAAAAAATCCTTCGATTTTAATTACTTGTCCCAGGGGATGCATTTCTTTGGTATGATCGAATGATGGAGGCATATCGTACTCTAGTACTTCCTTATTATGCTGCGCGATTGAGGTTGACGTTTTGTCAGGCTTCAGAAATTCTTGTCTCGCTTGCTTAAATATATCCTTCTCATTCTGCATGTCAAATTGCTTCTTTGATTCGACATTCTTCTTCACCCAATGATGTTGTATTGGCTCTTGTCATACTGCATCGTTCCATGTTTTATCTCCTCCACATGTAATGATGTTGATGTTTCTTCCTTCATCCCTCACTTCTGCTAAAATCCATTGAACATTCTAATTGTTCTGATTCCTCTTTTCCTGTATCTTCGCTAATAATGTAGGACATTCTTCTGTGTGATGATTTGATGCGCGACAACACATACAAGTCGCTAGTGGAAGTGGACATTCTTTGGCATAGTGTCTTGGTTATTGATAGTTGTGACATACCACTAGTCCTCTACCTCTTCCAAAGCCTCCTCTTTCTCTTCCTCCACATCTGTAGCCAGTTCAATCCCCTCACAGCGTGTTATATTGAGGTGTCTAGTTATACTGCGTGTTATTGTAGTGGGGTTGCGTTGCGTTGTACTGTGGTTGCGTTGTTTCATATGGTTGTTGCGCAGTATTATACTACTTCTGCATAGTGTAGTATGGGGTTGGTACCTTGTTAAACTGAGGTGCATCTTTCTCGGTCATCATTTCTCCCTGCACCCTATATTCATCTGATGTCCTCTCTCTGATCAACTCTATCGTTCTACAGTCTTTGTCATCATGGCCTACTGACTTGCAAAAGTTGCAATATGAGCTCTTTGGGACTATATAGTACTTCTACATTATTGGTAAGTGATATGGATCGTGGCCTTGTTTCTTACATATTTTGCACCATATTCCTCTTATTGCTAATGGATTTGGAATTCATGCTGCCATGTACTACGCGGATGTTGGAAATTCATTCTTATAGTGTCCTTCTGTCGTGCATTTGGTACACCAAACTACTTCTCGTTTGTCCTTACTTTTGTTCTAGTTTAGTTGAAATGTTAAGTTCTACAGATCCTCCTTCAACTCTTCAATGGTTGGATCTGTCTTCTGATATTGGTTTTCTTCCAGTTGTAGGGATTCCTACAGAGCCTCTGCCTATGTATGAAACTTTTGTTGTCGCATTGGATATTTTAAGTGTGGTAATAGTGAATTGATGAACAGGTGCCGATGCTCCATATATGTCATGATATATTTCAACTTTCCTTTTAGTAGCTTGAATCTCTAGTCAATCTCCCATATGGATTCTCCTGGTTTCTTTCGGATTTCTATCATCGCATTCATGTATTGGTCCTCTGAACTTGGCTTCTGAAATTCGTTTATCAATAACTTCTTGATATCCGCAATCATTCTGGTTATCCCTGGTGGATTGTTTGTGGCTAAAGTCATATACCAATCCAGTGTGGGATCCCTTAGTGTGATTGTTAGCTATGCAAGTTTAGTGTCCTCGTCTGTGATCTATTTCTCTTCCCAGATCTTTTCACATATAAACAGGTTCTTCTCCGGGTCCTTCGACACTTCTCCTTTTAATTCTGGTAACCTAATGGTGGGATCATGTCCTGCCATCCTGAATGTTGAACTACAACCTCTGCTCCATGTAGATACTTGACTAATGCTTCCTGAACTGGCTCCCCCAATTGTTGTTCCTTGTGTAGATGTACTTCCTTCTCTCTTCCTTCTTCTGAAATTCGGTTGCCTAAACGGTGGTGCTCTCTTTGGTGTGTAAGTCACGCATGGGTTTATGGGTTTCACACTGACATTAATATGGATAGGATTTTTGCCTTCTCCTCCCACTCTTGGACCTTTCATCTTCCTCTCATATGTTGCACGCAGGATTTCCTCAATCTAATCCACAGCCCGGAGATCCTATACCTCCTCTTCATCACTTGGCAAGCCTTCCCTCGTGGATATGGCTCTCTTCTTGGTGTTCACCTTGTGTTGGTGGGGTACTCCACTACGCATCCTTCCATCTATCACCATGATCTTCTTTATCTGGTCGTCATCCATCATGATTGGGTCCAAGGCTTCCTCCTTCTTTCCTTTATCTCTTTCTCCTTCCATTTCTCCTTTTTTTGTCAATGCTTCCCCCCTCCCCACATGCATGCAGGGAAGTTTAACTTTCTGACTCCATTGTCATTACACCTTTGTTATAGAGAAATATCGTGACACCCTGTTTCCCCCAGTTTGTAAATATAACTATAAATGGCTAAAAGACTATGGAAAACTTTATATGTGTGAATATTGATTCGATGGAACTTTGTTTGAAAGGTAGATGAATCTGAACCTAATTTTTTACTAAGAAAATGGACAAGTGTTGCATGACTAATGGAAGGGGGGTGTACCTAGAAATACCACGAATTCTATGAAAGAAATGGTGAAGGGGAACAGGAATGGTTGCATTAACCTTCACCAAACCAGTACATTACTAGATTTAATTTCTTAGGAACATAACCGTCCTCTAACCCAGAAATGAATTACAGTCAGGATGGTGGGTGGGAAGACCTTTTCAAGAGTTAATGAGGAATGGGGTGTGGAAGAACTCATCTGTAAGGTTTCCATACTTGACCGTTGATTGGGAATTCGGTCCACACGCGACCCTGCTGAAAGAGGCAAGAAGGGAAGTTGTTGTGGGCAGAGGGAAGAACACACTTGAAAAGAGTACAGAGACGGGAAGTGAATCTTGGGGATTCAAGGAAGAATGGAAAAACTAAGCATTTTGGATAAGGGAAATGGCAGAGAAGGTTATGATAGAAGTTGATAAATGAGGCTAGTCATCCTTGCTTGGTATCGTATAAACCATTGCCAGGATCCTGTGGGAAGAGGAGAGTAACCTCTGTCCCTATTGTGGAGGAGAGAGAAGAAAAGGATGTGTTTCAAAGCATCATGGTCTAGCTCGGGGGTGGCTAGTGGTAAATTATTTTGGAGTGACTGAGCCTACGGTTGGGTGGAAACAGGCACCCCTTCTAGTAGTCACTTCACATTGTCTGATTCTGATAAGTCTTTTCTTGGCCTTAATTGTTGAGTTAGAATGATGAATGATTTCTCAGTTTTTACACACACACACACACACACACACACACACACACACACACACACACACACACACACACATATATATATGCATGTATGACCATCTCCACTTCGGAGGGCTTCCTGGGCATAAGTTGTAAAATGGTCGAGATAGGAAATATCATGTAGACCTGAAACCAACAGTATGAAGAAAATAATATCCCCTTACCTCGTGCCGTGTAAATTTCCAGACCCAAGTCCCTAACCCGTTCAGGGTGAGAACTCAAAAAAATAGTGATAGGAAAATATCGAAAGGGAAATTATTTCCTTTTCCGAAGGACAAATAGACGAGATTCGTCTGGAAGGAGCCAAGAGCTATCATGGTCGTTGGATATGGGAAAGAGCACAGGATTTAACCCCTTCTATCCCTCATATACATGAGTTCCAAGTTCATGTATCGGGAAGGTCACAGGTTCCTGTGACCAAAACCTCCGAAAACCAAGGTTACTAACCTCAACTATTGTATCTATGAGTTCAGAGTTCACGCACAGGGAGAGGACAGATCTTGTTCATTGGATATATGTGTGGAGGACCATAGCCGTGAGATCCAGAGGAAAGTGCACGAGGTATAAGCCTTTGAAAGTGCACAAGAGAGTGGACTTTTGTGAAGTCCCAAAGTTTCGAAGTTAATCAGAATGCTTCATCATCAGAGGACAGGTGGCAGCAGATCCGGGAGTTCAAGGATTCATACCTCGTAAGATTTTCAAGGAGCATAGGAGAATACCTGAGGATCTTGGAGTTGAAACAATCCTAGTTGTCCACCGTGAAGGGACACATGGTGAGAGATCGACATTTCTTTGACTTGCAACTTGGGAAGTCAGAGATAGGAATCGTGAGAACTCCCAAAGTCCGAGTTTGCGATTTGATCACAGTCGTAGATCAAAGAGAGGACATGGACCATTGATTTTCCAAGGAGATATCAAGGATTGATATAAGGAAGGTGAGTGGCCCTCCATCTTCACTAAATGGGAAGTCTCAATTCATAAAGAGCTGATCTAAGTCATTGGGTCACGGGAGATTGTGGACCATTGATGTGACATCAGGAGTTCAGATTTTGGGATTCCAAAGAAAGGAGATGGAATAATTTCCACCTTCATGATACACGAAGTCCCGAAGTGCTTGAGGGTTGGGCCCCAATTCATAACGAGGGTTCATATGGATGGAGGTAAAGGAACGGAGCTAGCGCTGGGATAGGCTCTTAGTTCAAGAGTTTGGGATTCGAGTGAGTCAAGTCTAGCTCGAATGTGGATAGTCGATGACAGGAGTCATGAAGTGCCTTTTAGTTAGGCTTGTGGTCACGAGTAGTGGTCACATGGAGGGAGGGGATTGCGCCTGGTTCTTGTTCGGGGGGGAAAACAAAAAAAATAAAATTGTAGGCTTTACACTATAGAATCTCCTTCATAAGGGTGGGTATGTTACAAATTGGTATCAGAGCATGGTTACAGCACTTGTTCTGTTTGGGCTCATAGACGAGTTGCATAAAGACCACATTAAGGGGTTTAAAGGGAGATATCCTACCTTACTCCCTTCCTAAAATGTCTAGTTAAGACCTTAGTATAGAAAATAATGACAACTTACTATTATGTGTGTATGTATTTAAGAAATGTGAATTATGTGTTGGTTATGAACTAATATAATGTTATCTAACAACAAGTGTTTTTTCTGCACTTAAGCAGTTGATCAAACGTGGGAAACTGAAATCATATAGAATGGTGATGCACCACGAAGTGGGGGATGGCTCCCATAATAGAGATGAAGAGTCTGACATGAGGAGGGGAGTAGAAACCCCTCCGGACCTGGCTGAGACTGTGAGGAGTCTCTTGGCCAAATTACAGAGCTGTAAGGCCAACAACAAGAGATTGATGAAAGAGCAAGAGAAGCAAATGGAAATTAATGTAGTCTTGTTGTAGAGTTTATCCAACATAAAAATACAACTGCAGCATGGACATGACACTGGGAGTCAAAGTCCACCTGAGATATGAAAAAATGGCCCTTAAGTGGTCGCACTGGGAGGAGTACCTAGAGAAAGGTCCAACCTGGAGACAGGGGACAAGCATCAGATGAATCCTCTGGAAAGGAAACTGGTGACTCAGAGGGATCTTCTAGTAGTAGAATCAGTTTAAATTCTCAAAGAGAATGGAAGAAATGAAAGCATTCCAAAATTCATAATCTTGAAGAATTCAGGAAGGCCAAATCACCCTCTTTCGAAGGTGATATTAAGAAGGGAGAGGAGGCAAAGGCTTGGCTACTTGGAGTAAAAACCTATTTCAGAGTCCATGACTTCTCTGAAAAATTGAAGGCCCGAATATCCACTTTCAACCTGAATAGAAAGGCTTCCATTTGGTGAGAAGACCTTAAGAATGTGAAAGGGATTCATGAAGAGGACCTATATTGGGAATGTTTTGAGAAATACTTCAAGAAGAAGTATCTGTCGAAAAAATATCTCGATGAGAAGACTAAAAAGTTCTATGAACTCAAGCTGGGGAAACTCACCATAGAGGAATATGTCAGTAGATTTCTTGAGTTGCTAGGGTATGTACCCTACATAAAAGAGGAAAAGGAAAAGGTGAAGCGATTTATCTATGGGCTACCTAAGGACTATCATAACATAATTGAGTTTGATGAGCCAAAGACCCTAGAAGACACTATCTAAAAGGAAAGATATTGTTATGAACGACTTGGGCTTCAGACAGAACCTCGTGAAGGTTGGAAGCAGAAGAATAGTTTGGGGTTCCAGAAAAAAGGGTTTAAACCCCCAAGATTTAAAAAATATAAGAATGATTCAAGGATGATATTTCCTTCTCGAAGTGTACGCCAACAGTAATTTCCTCTCCCAGAGAGGAAATAAACCTTTTGGATCAACCCCAGGAACGATGGATAACCCAAAGAAAGAACCCTTGAAATGTTGGGGTTGTGGAGGAGAAAATCTACTAAGGGACTGTCTTCACAGACAACAGAACAATAGGAGAATTTAAAATGTCCAAGAAGCCACCACCATCAATGAGGTGGCCAGGAGTATGCCACAAATTTATGCAGCTGTGGATAACAAACAAGACGACCACCAAGCTTTAGTGGTGGAGATGGAAGGTATGATCGCCAACCATCTAGTATCTATTTTAATTGACCCTAGTTCAAATTTGAGTTATGTGGCCCCTCGAGCTATTGATAAGTGTAAATTACATCCACATAAACATGCTAAGCCATGGTTGGTACAATCAGCCACTGGCACCAAAAGAAAAATAGTGGAGGTCGTACCAGCTCGCCAATTCACTATGGATGGATTTCCCACCCAAGCTAACCTTAACATACTTCTTGTATGATCATATGACCTATTGATTGGTATGGACTGGCTAGATGCATATAAAACTAAGTTGGATAGAATGTGTAAATGAAGAGGGAAGAAAGATAAACCTCCAAGGGATTCAGAAGCATGTCTCAATGAGATGAATATCATCCATTCAAATGAAAAAGTATTGCAAAAAGGGGTGTCCTCTATATCCAATATAGGTGTTGGGATCTGTTGAGGATGACAGGCCAAGCCTAGATGACCACCCCATACTAAGAGAGTATATATATGTGTTTCTGATTCGGATTATTTTTGGAATGAAATGAGAGCGGAGATATAATAAAGAAATGCACATAGATATCATGTATATCCAGTAATATAACATAAATGTATCAGAGATGAAACCATAAACACAGAGATATAGTAATACATGATTTCTATTAATGAAAGAAATGTACAGAGACTGTAAAAATACAGAGTGAAAGACTCGCTAGAATGGTGGCAGCTTATCTCTGAGAAGATATGTGACGGATACTCACATTCACAAGAAGATGATTACAATGAGGCTCTGAAGGACCTTTTACAATAAACAAGAATGCCAAAAGTCCTAGACATCCAAAAACGTAGCCCTAGGAGATGAAGCACCAAAAATCATGTGGGCCCCGTTTGGGTAAGTTAGTACATCAAATTTCCAGGGTCGTAACTTTTGCATATGATATTCATTTTAGGCGTATGATAGCTCGTTGGAAAGTTATCATCAAGGATATTCATTTTGGGGGATCAATCATGCCTTTGGCTATCATTGAGAACCTTGATCTCGAAAAACCTTCATTTAGGGACTCAAAATGGCCCCAAAAGTTAAAACCTACTAAAATTAGTAAATTGCCAAAATTGCGAGAAAAATGTTTTGAGCCAATCGGAAAAGGTGGGTGGCCACTGATATCCACCTGGATCAGTTTCCAGAAGAGGTATCGGGTCTACCTCCGAGAAGGGACATTGACTTCTCAATAAAACTTGCACCTGGAGTGGTACCAGTATCTAGGACCCTCTATAGGATGAGTACACCCAAGATAGTTGAACTCAAACTACAGCTAAAGGAAATGATGGACAAAGGCTACATACGATCTAGTGTGTCTCCATGGGGAGCACCAGTCCTATTTGTGAAGAAGAAAAATGGTATGTTTTGATTGTGCATAGATTATAGGCAGTTCAATAAGGTAACCATAAAGAAGAAATACCCCTTACCCAAAATCGATGACTTGTTCGAACAATTGGGGGGTGCTACATTTTCTCAAAGGTTGACTTGAGATATGGATACCATAAAGTCCGAATCAAGGATGAAGACATCAACAAAACCTCATTCAGGACAAGATATGGTCACTACGAATTTTTGGTAGTACCATTTGGATTAACCAATGCCCCTGCCACCTTTATGTGCTTGATGAACAATGTACTCAGAAAATTCCTAGACAAGTTTGTATTGGTTTTTATTGATGATATATTAATATACTCCAATAATAGAGAGTAACATGAGGAACATCTTGGATTTGTACTTCAAGTGCTAAGAGATCAGCTTCAACTCTACACCAAATTTAGCAAGTGTGCCTTTTTCCAGAATCAAATACATTACTTAGGCCATCTCATATATGAAGAAGGGGTAGCAACAGACCCTAACAAGATTAGATCCATCATGGAATGGCCTACCCCAAAGGATGTTTCAGATATTATATCCTTTATGAGTTTAGGAGGATAATATAGGAGGTTTATAAAAGGGTTTTCCAAGATTGGTTGTCCAATCGCTGCCCTCCAGAGGAAGGGGGTTAAATTCATTTGGACACCAGAATGTGAAGAATTTTTTCAGTCACTAAAACACCTTCTGACCCATGCACCCGTGTTGAAGATCGTTGATCCCCATAAGGACTTCCTCTTGTGCACAGATAGCTGCAAGGAAGGACTCGGAGGAGTCCTTATGCAAGAAGGAAGCGTAGTTTTCTATGAATCTCGAAAATTGAATGAACATGAAGTCAACTACGTGACCCATGATCTAGATTTGGCTGCCATAGTGCATGATTTGAAAATGTGGAGGCATTACCTCCTGGGTAGGAAATTTGTACTTATGACAGACCACTGTGGATTCCAGCACCTGTTTGACCAACCAAAATGCAATGCTAGAAAAGCTAGGTGGATGGCCCTCCTTAGCGAGTTTGATCTCGAAATCAAACATATCAGAGGAAAGGAAAATAAGGTGGTCGATGACCTTAGAAGAAGTATGAAAATAATTAACTTGGCAGTGGTGGGAACTTGCAAGATGAATGTCAAGGAAAGAGTCAGGAATGCAAAAGAAACAGATGCATTCTTCCAGACCATGACCTCGTACCTGCAGCAAGAACCCATAGGGATAAATTATGAAGGTTACTATATGCTAGATGGAGGTCTGTTGACTTAGAAAAACATGATATATATTCCAAGTTGTGATGTCTTGAAGAGATTCATAATGGATGAATTGCATAAGAGAACATACACTGGCCATCCAAGCTATCAGAAGATGGTCAAGGCCTGGATTGAAGAAAGACATAGCTGAATATTTAGCTAAATGTCTAGAGTGCCAACAAGTTAAAGCAGAACACTAGCACCCAGTAGGATTATTTCAACCTCTACCAATCCCAGAATTGAAATGGGAGACCATCTACATGTATTTCATCATCATATTACCAACATCGTCTAGGAAGAATTACGCCATCATGGTAATAGTGGATAAATTGAGCAAGTCCGCTCATTTTATTGCCGTCAAATTGACTTGAAAGGAAATAGATATTTCCAACATATTCATAAAGGAGATATTTATACTACATGGAATGCGTAAGGAGACCGTGACTGACAGAGACACAAAATTTACTTCAAACTTTTGGAAATCCTAGATGGTTGGCCTGGAGACCAAATAATTTTTTAGCATAGCTTATCATCCTCAAACTGATTGACAGATGGAAAGATTGAACCAAATACTAGAAGACATGATAAGGATGCATGTAATGCATCAACCTAAAAAGTGGGAAGATTACCTACCACTGATGGATTTTTCCTGCAACAATGGCTACTAAGAATCACTAAAGATGAGCCCTTCTGAATCCCTCTATGGTAGGCTGTGAAACACTCTAGTCAGTTGGAGTAATCCCATGAACAGAATTACAATTGGACCCGACTTGTTGAAATAAATGGAACAACAAGTGATTCAGATAAAGTAAAATCTGTAAATCGCTCAGAATAGATAGAAAATTTATGCCGACAGAAAGAGAAACCCCAAAGAATTCAAGACAAGAGACAACGTCTATCTCATATTTAGGCCTAGGAAGAGTTCCCTGAGGATGGGAGCTTGTGCCAAGTTGGCACCTTGGTATTATGGACCTTTTGAAGTTCTAGATAGAGTGGGACCTGTAGCCTATAGGCTAGCACTTCCTCCCACAGTAAAATAAGAAAATGTTTTCCATGTTTCATTGCTAAAGAAATATGTACATGATTCTAATCATATAATTGACTGGTCTATGATCCAGGTGGAACCAGAGGGAGAATTCCTGCCAAAACCTCAATGCATACTAGACAGGAAGGAAACCCCACTCAGGAACCGAACCATTGCACAGGTCAAGGTCTTTGTGGAAACACTTTGGCCTAGATGAGGCCACATGGGAAATGGAGGATTCCATGAGACAGGCATACCCATTTTTGTTCACTTCTGTACATACAGAACATGTTAATAGATAGAACATCGAGGATGATGTTCCTTTAAGGGGGAGGGAATTGTGACACCCTGTTTCCCCCAGTTTGTAAATATAACTATAAATGGCCAAAAGGCTATGGAAGACTTTATATGTGTGAATATTGATTCGATGGACCTTTGTTTGAAAGGTAGATGAATGTGAACCTAATTATTTACTAAGAAGATGAACAAGTGTTGCATGACTAATGGAAGGGGGGTGTACTTAGAAATACCATGAATTCTATGAAAGAGATGGTGAAGGGGACCATGAATGGTTACGTTAACCTTCACCAAACCAGTACATTACTGAATTTAATTGCTCAAGACGAGAACTGTCCTCTGACCCAGAAATGAATTACTGTCAGGCTAGTGGCTGGGAAGACCTCCTCAAGAGTTAATGAGGGATGGGGTGTGTAAGAACTTATCCGTAAGGCTTGCAGACTTGACCACTGATTGCGAATTCGGACCACACGTGACCATGATGAAAGAGGCAAGAATGAAAGGTGTGGTGGGCAGAGGGAAGAACATGCTTGAAAAGAGTGCAGAGACGGGAAGTGAATCTCAGGGATTCAAGGAAGAATGGAAAAACTAAGCATTTTGGAAACAGGAAATAGCAGAGAAGGTTATGATACAAGTTGATAAGCTAGGCTAGTCCTCCTTGCTTGGTATCATATAAGCCATTGCTAGGATCCTGCGAGAAGAGGAGAGTAACCTCTGTCCCTATTGTGGCTAAGTGAGAATAAAAGTTTCTGTTGCAGGGAATCATGGTCTAGCTTGGGGGTGGCTAGTGGTAAATCCATTTGGAGTGATTAAGCTTATGGTTTGGTGGAAACAGGCACCCCTTCCAGTAGTTGCTTCACATTGCCTGATTCTGATAAGTCTTTTCTCGACCGTAATTGTTGAGTTAGAATGATGAATGATTTCTTCATTTTTAGACACACACACACACACACACACATATATATATATATATTCATGTATGACCATCTATCTGTGAAATGACTATGTTATGTGTATGCTTCCATCTCCTTGGGAACTCATACTTCCCACTAATAAATTGTATGCCCAGTTTCACTCTGGAAGGCTTCCCAACCATAAGTTGTAAAATGGTCGAGATAGGAAATATCGTGTAGACCTGAAACCATGGATATGAAGAGAATACTCTCCCCTGACCCCGTGCCATGTGAATTTCAAGACCTAAGTCCCTAACCCATTTGGGGTGAGAACTCAGAAAAATAGTGATAGGAAAATACTGAAAGGGAAATGTTTTCCTTGTCCGAAGGACAGACAGATGAGATTCATCCTGAAGGAGCCAAGGGTTGTCGTGGCCATTGGCTATGGGAAAGAGAACAGTAGTTAACCCCTTCTAGCCCTCGGATCCACAAGTTATGAGTTCGCATATCAGGAAGGTTATTTGTTGGTGCGAACAAAACCTCTGAAACCTGAAGTTGTGAAGTAACCTCAACCATTGTATCTGTGATTTCGGAGTTCACGCACATGGAGAGGATAGATATTTTTCATCAGATCTATGCATGGAGGACCATAGACGTGAGATCCAGAGGAAAGTGCATGAGGTCTAACCCTTTGAAAGTGCATAGGAGAGTGGACTTTTGTGAAGTCCTAAATTTTTGAAGTTAATCGGAAACGCCCATCGTCAGAGGACAAGTGGTAGCAGATACGGGAGTTCGAGGATTCAGACCTCAAAATATTTGCAAGGAGCAAAGGCGAATACACGAGGAGCTAGGAGTCGCAACAATCCTAACCATCTGTCGTGAATGGACACGTGGCAAGAGATCGATATTTCACTAACTCTCAACTCGGGAATTCAAAGATAGGTATCTATTTATATGTGTTTCTGGCTCATCAACCATTACAATGTATTACAAAAACCATAACCCTAGCATTGTTAGGTCTTCCATGCATGTGTGTGTGTTGTTTTTCCTTCTAGCTGTCGCTTTCCTCTTACATGCCTTTCTTCCCAAAGTATCCTTTCTTTTTTATTTGGCCTGCTTCCAACACATATCTTGGAGGTTATGACACATATTTGAGGCATGTCTTGAAGATTTTGTAATATCATAGATATATTGAGGTCTTGACACATGCTTGAGGCATATCTTGGAAAATGGTTTGATGCATATCATGGTGATTTTGAGCACATGATTTGGAGGATTTTATTAGAGATTTTGGCATGAGTTTTATGTGGTTATTGGGGTTGTATCAATTTTGATGATGGTCATGTATCAATATCAATGACAATTGCATTGACAGGTTGAGTTTCTTATGCGTGATGATGATTATGTATCAGTATTAGTGATAGTTGCAATGAAAGATTGAGTTTCTCATTTATATTTCGGGGAGGTTGTGTGGCACTCATGAAGATTGGTGTATTAAGACAACAAGTTGGTGCTTGGATGGGATTTTCAACTTCCTTTGAGTTGGTTCTCATGAAACTAGGGGGTTGGTGCCTCCTTCTAGTTGGAGATTGATAATCTAGGGAGTTGGAGCTTCCTTCATATTGGAGCCTGTAAACTAAGGGGTTGGAGGCTCCTCCTAGTTGGAGCTAGAGAATCTAGGGAGTTGTATCTTCCTTCAGGTTTGAGCCGATAAATTTGGGGGTTGGAGACTCCTTCTAGTTGGTGCTGGAGAGTTTTCGAAGTTGGTGTTTTCTATGAATGTAATCTTCTGATATATAAGAAAGCTTTCCATGGTTTTCTCCCATTTGGGTTTCCACATAAAATTCTTGTGTAATGTGTATTTGTGGTTACATGTTGATGATATCTTGAATGTAATTATAAATGATAAATTGTTGATAACTTAATGTTTAAATGTTGTGGTTAAAAGTTTTAAAAAGTGCCTAATATCGATTTACCCCCCCCTTCTTAGTATTAGTGAATATTCGAACAAAGCTACCTATCTAAGACAACATATTGTTATATTTTAATTTATATCATGCAATGATTTCCTCATTTCTTTGATCCTCTATGTTTTCCCAACCACTTGTGTTTTCTCTTTCATGCACTTTTCCTATTTTCTCTCTCTATGACCCTTTTCCTCATTTCACAAACTCTCTTCTTTGTATTTACACAACTTTGCCATTGTAAGGTAATTCCGCGTACACATTGTCCCATGATAGGGTTATTTGTGTTTTCAATTGTTGAACATTATTTGTGTATAGAGACTAATTCCACTGAACCATCCAAGCTAAGATTACATTGCTAGAAACCGCAAGCTTTATTAAACAGGAATAGATATACCGATAGATAGATTGTGAAACAATGTTTGATGTGAATTGAACCAAGAATAAAAAAAAAAGAGAATGAGATTGTGCATTAAACAATGTTGGATTACAAAGAAAAGTATGTGAATCTTTTATGAAGTACTAGTGGCGAGGTTACACTTCTCTCTTATTGTTGACATATTTTTGGAGAGATTTTCTTAATTATGTAGATAGGCTTATGTAGATGGCATGACTCTTTTACTATCTCTTGGACTCATTGTTGTACCGTCCTAGCTCTTTTATTGGATTGGATCTTGTACAAGTTCTTGTATTGACTATTCTCCTACCCTTTTACTAGTATCACTCTTGTATAGGCTCTTATACTTGGTCTTGTGCTACCTAGTCTACCTTCATACTTGTATACAGGCTCTTATACTTGGTCTTGTGCTACATAGTCTAACTCCATACTTTTATAGGAATAGGCATGAAAGAAGGCCACATCCAAAGCATGGGATATGGGGCCACTATATGGCCCATTATTCCAACAATTCTTTCTTCCTATTTTGACCAAAACTTGGTGGGAATTTTTAGTTCCATGCGAAATATGATTTCAGAAATTACAAACCATGTGCTTGAACTAATTTTGGAGCTATGGATCTACCCAAATACTCAAAATTGCAATTTAAGCAATGCAAAATAACATTTAACCAGAGTGATTTGTGTGCCCTATTTCTAGCATGTTTCTTACCTATTTCAAGCCCTATCTTACCAGTTTCAAGCTCTATTTAAATCCTATTTTATTAATTGACTTAATGCATATTAAAGTTGGTCTAGTTTCAATAAATTCAGTCTTATCCTACAAGTTTTAAGCCCTATTTCAATATTTATCTACCAATTTTAAGCCCTGACATATTCTATTATTGGGACTTGAATGAGTTAATTGTGATTGCACCAAGAGTAGATAGGTGCTCTACAACCATTGGGGAGATGTTGTCACTTAATGTCACATTACATGAAAACATCTAAAAAATTAAACCCAAGTGAAAACATCTAAAAAGTTAAACCAAAGTAGGTGACAACATCTAAAAATTAAACTATCCTAGATCCATCTTAAACTAGGAGCTATCAAACACCAAGAGATTGAGAGCACAAGCATCCACACCTAGGTTATTTAGATGACTGATATCAACCAAATCCTTAGTTGTACCTTCCTCAAATATTTTTTTTTCTTAAAGAAACTAACTTATAGAACTCCAGTCCTTTCTTCAAACTAACCTTTCTGAATCAATAAAACAATAAACCAAACCTCTTATTATGATTCTCGATCACACCTCATAATGTCTTTATATTTGCTTGAGCGTGACAGACTTTAGATGACAAAATAAATTTTTCATCGTGATATTTAATTAAAATTTTCAATTTAAGAGAATGAAAAATAAAATTCAAAGCGTTATAGCAAGAAAGTTGCAGTGTCAGGCTTAATCGAAAGAGATTTTCCATATCCATGAAATTCTTATCTAATGTATTGGGGACCACACCTCAGAATGTCTTTCAATTTTGTTGAGTGGAACGAAACTTTTGTGATATTTAATTCCAAAGCATAATTAAGTACATGATTCTTAGTATAAACACTATATCCTAAGGTATATATAAAGGTGGTTATAGACTTAGGCTTAGAGTGAGTCAAACGACAAACGTGTCATACAAAACTTTCTTAGATAAAAATTATATATTTTGAAAGTTAATTCAATTTCATACATTTCCTGTTCATACACCATACTAAAGTTAGTTGTGAAAGTACTTGGACTAATACCTATCAGTCACTAGATTTTTGTTTTCTCATATATGCATTGATAGTAATGTATCTTGAAAAACATTATTAGGTTTCACTCACACAACATGCTTAATTAGCAACTCCATATCTTCTTTCGACATAATCTTTAAATCTTTTCCCAAAAATTCCATGTTGGAATCCTTCCCCTTGATAATTTTCTCATAAAGTTACCATATATAAGAAATCATTTCTTTCTCATTTATCTCTCTTGCATGAAAGGGTTTTGTATGATATATTACTCGATCATTGAACAACTTGTTATGACCCATGAATTGTAATGTAATAACACTACAACAAAACATGCCATTAACGCCTAGTTTAGCATCAGATTTTAATGCATTTGAGGGCATGAATTGGGTCGATGGGATGGTGCAAAACCCAACACTAAATGACATGTTTGTTGGTTGTGGAGCCTGATTATCTTCCTGATGCAGAGGTCCTTTGCTTTCAGCCGTGTCTATACCCCATGAAGTATTTACACCCCAGAAGTATGTACACTCTTCCACGTGGGGGAGTGCAGAGGGGGGGTACCCCCTCTG